>OZ018387.1:107028069-107497616 GCA_963969525.1 Ontholestes murinus
GTAAACGATTTTATCCATTCATCAAACCAAAGTCGAGAAATTGAGGATTAAAAAAAAAAATTAAAAATCAAATACCCATAGTAAACAATATACAGAGCCTATTCCAAATGTCAAAAGTGACAGTGTCAGTCATTGGTACAATACTGCAATGATTTTTAATAATTCCATAATAAAAATGTTGCAAGATTTCAAAAACTGAAAATCGATTTCTGTAGAAGCACAAAATTCTAGTACAGTGTTTGAAATATTGCAACATTTTAATTATGAAATAATTAAAAATCGCTGCAGTATTGTATCAATGGCTGTCACTGTCACTTTTGACATTTAAAATTGTTTACAATGGATACTTGACTTTTTATTTATTTTTTTAATCCTCAATTTCTCGACTTAAGTTTGATGTGTGGATAAATTTGTCTACAATTTTATATTCAGAAAAAAAAATCTCCTTGCGAATCAATAAAAATATATATACAGTGCAATTAAAAAAAAAAATGTTGATCGTATTTTGTCAAAAACTGGGTGCGAGAAAAAATAACAGTTCAGATCCTATTAAAGTCTTTTAAAAATGGTTTAATTTGATGTTTTATTTATTAAAATCGGATAAAAAATAAGCGAGATACAGCACCAAAAGTTTTTCGTCAGTCACCCTGTATATACCGGCTATTTATAAATAATTTTTGGAGTTTTAAGAATTAAATATTAATAAAAACACTTTAAACTATAATGTTATACAAACAAAAGTTTTAAGTGATTTTCTTAATATTCAACATGTATAACGAAACTTAAATAAATAACTTAAATAAGAAATTAGTAACAAATAAACCAACAGAAATTTTATTTGCCTCTGATTAATAACAAAAATGTTTTCGAATATTAGAACAGATTGTTTTGAATTAGTTTTTAATTAGTTATTAAGAAATTAATAATAAATAAACCAACAGAAATTTTAAACCTTATTAATTTAGAAATTAAATAGTTTATTATTCTACTTGAGTGTAAAATTATTTTGCGTTTTTAAAACTAGTACATTGGATATTCGGCGCTATCCACTCTGCCTAAATGGCTCTGTTGATAGAGCGCTGGAGTATCAATATAAAATTCTTAGTTAAATAATGATTCAGTTAAATTTTATAAAGAATCATCTTTTGAATAGATTAATTGCGATGATAATTTTAATTTCACACACTTTATTAATATAATGAATAATATTATTAAAGCAATTAAATCAACCACAATAACAGGAGCTACTGTTATTATTAATATTTAAATGAATAAATATGTAACAATTTACTTATTAATAACATACAATTATAGTACCCATTGGCCTTAACTCTAATCAAAAACTTTAAAATTTCTATCCGAACGTGAATCGGACCGATGCGTTTACGAAGGTCGAACTTGTTTGTCAGTTCAAGGTGATTACGTTTTCAATTTTTTATTTTTTTGGGATTCCGACTTTAATTACTACGAAAAAAAAGAGGTGATGTTTCAGGCAGGTAAAATATTTACGTCTGGGATGTATTTTTTTTTTTTCGTGATGTGCGTATATTTATTTTGTTATCAAATTATGTCTGATGGTGTAAATAAAAAATATTCCGTTCGCGGAAAGTAAATAACTCTTTGGGATTCCTGTAACCCCGACCTTGTTTTAATATTACGACACGAAATTTTATATTATTTTCCATCCAATTAAAAACAAACAAATTTAATGATAACATGATTGATTAAAATGATCTTAACAAATGAATTTTAGTATTATTAGTATGGAATAATGATTGATGAAAATAATTGTTTTATGACGTAATTCTTTTGCAAACTACTTACGACTCTTGCATCTTTAAATACATTGTACATAAATTTAAAAAAAAAAACACATACACGTAATTACGGTTTTGCTTTGATCGCTCGGAATTACCCTAAGTGTAATTACTATAAATCTCGATGCATAATTTCCACGATACCTAATTTACGTGCGAATATTTCTTAGAACAAATTTTATGCGCAAGTAATGCAAATGAAGATTAACGCGCGCGAAAATTATTTATTCATTACAAGCAATTAATGTCTGAAAACGAGGTTTATACGCTTTTTGATTAAATTTGAACGCTAAACAAAAATCGAAATATCGATAATTCTTAATTAAAACATTATCCAGACAAGTGTTAACGATTGCGTCCTTAATTATTGTAAATTAAAGCGAAACGAAGGACGTTAATAGTAAAAGCCGATAATTATTAGATACTAAAACACTATCCTACGAATTTGAATTTTTAAAACTATATTTCAAATCAACAAAAGCATTTTTTATTAGTATAATCGATACTTGATACTTGATGGAAGCAAATTTTCAAATTAGGAAAAGTAAAACTCTTATTATGTTCTATTCAAACTGTTTAGCTTTGATAATGATCTACAAGGATCGAAACACGTGTCAGTTATCTGAAAATAAAGTAATGGAACATAACAAGAGTTTTACTTCTCCTAATTTTGTATTAGCTTAAATATAATCCTTCACTTAATCCGTGGTGAAACATTTTTTAACTATATTGATTAGAATTAATTCTAATCAACATAATTTATTAGCTTATTGATTTTAGCCATTCTATTAACCCCTGATTAATAACAAAAATATTTTAGAATATTAAAACCGATAATTTTTAATTAGTTTTTAATGTTTTTAACCTTTTTTTGTGCAATTTATCTATGGTCTATATTTGGAAAATTATTAGAGCAATTACTAATAAATAGCATGATTCAATTAGTGTCACTTGATAAATTTCCCCATAAAAAAAAATTATAATTCAACAGCTCGGAAACAATTTGCGGTTTTGTTTCAATTATTCATAATTATGACTGTAATGCGGGATTACAAGCATCAATGAACGTAAATCTAATTAAATTACAAACGTAATCTCATAATTCTCATTTTATTAGTTAATTACAATCGTGCTAATTAAAAACAGTTGTCTACATCATTTAAATTAAGTTTTTATAAAATTTTCATCTGGCGTAACCAGAAAAACCAGTTAACACGAATTTTCCTGAAAATACAGGTAAAACCGCGTAATAATTAAGCACCTGATACCAATCAATCAATCGAGAACGTACGTTAGGTAATAAATTTGATGTTTTTTTCTTTAATTAATTTCCGAAAACCCGCGGATTTCCCGTTTAATTGCCATGCGTAAGTGCGTTTGTTTGTTTGTTTTTTTTTCTGAGAAAGAGTTGTGAGCGAGTAGTTAAGATGCGGGACTCCACTTGATCTTCTTGCAAGTTTGGTACAAGCACGCGTTCAAACGAGACGTGCACAGTCTTGTCCCCCCCCCCTCCACTCCTCCTCAACCGTCGCCGTCGCGTTCCTTCGTTTTGAGGCCCTCTTTGTCTTGCACCTTTCAAATATTATTGCAAATTATTCCCCCACACGCTTACTTATATAAACTGTACAATAGGCCGGCCTCATACGAATTTTAATTCACTCGATGACCACAATTGCCTCAGATAAACGTTATCATTCCGTATTCAGTTTTTCTCAGTGCCCGACGATTCGTTAAACTACTGTTTACTGCTACTGTTTTGTGTGCTTCGAATATTACAACTCTAAAAGACACGTAAGTTCATTTTCATAATCATAATAAATAACATCTACTGATTATACTCTTAACGAAACCCAAAAACAAACATCCACCATTTTTACAATTGTATTGAAACACTTCAACACAATAGTACTATAATAATCTTCACATTTCATATCATTCACTCAAGTAATTATAATATTATCCTTCTTTATAGTCTCGAAATTAATGCTAAATAAATAATAAACATTCTAAAATTTCTCATTCCGAATAATTCGGAATAAGAAATTTTAGAATGTTTATTATTATTATTATACTTGCCAATATTTTATGTTAAGTTAACGGAACACTAAACGAATAAACTGTTTTATTTTAAATTATAATCAAGCCAACCGGGTAATAAACTTCCGCCTTCCGTAATTTACCAATTAAATACATTCGCTTTATCCCTTCATTAATTTTAAACGCAAATGCAATCATAAAAACAAATCGTTTAAGTGCATTTCCTTTCGTGCGCATGGAAATAATCTCGAAGTGACTTAAGTGCCTTTTCAGCTTATAAACGCATTTAATACAAACAAGTATTGTATTTATAAACTGCTTAATAATTTAAAAATAATTGTTTCCTAGTAAATTAATTACTCACTTAATTATTTGTATCGATAAAATTATTTTAAACAATAATAAAATAATAAATCCTTATTAAATATTGTAATTAATTATGAAATTAAGTAAATTTGTTCAGAATGTTAAATATATTTATATGTGTAAGATTCAAAAGGTATACCCCAAGGAACTAATTAGGGACAACCTAAATATTTTTATATTTATAAGATTCAAAGGGTGTACCCCAAGGAACTAATTAGGGACAACCCACCCACTAATTATTTCATCATGAACGCAAAACTTTCATTAAAAAAATTCCATACAATCAAAAATCATTTAACTTGTATTTATTTTTTGGGATGTACAAATAAAGATTATTATTATACCCAAAACTCGTGCATATTTTAACTTACATCTAAGTAGGCTTTTGTTAATGTTTAAATAATTGAAGAGTGAAATAGTGGCCACCCACCCACCCTACATATATTTTGCGACTTGACCTTAAACTCTGTTTTTCCGTTGTTTATAAACAATCACACTTTTGTTCGCCTTTTGTGTTACTGTTTGTAACTTAAGTTAAAATAAATATGTAGGGTGGGTTACAGGTCACTCTTGTGTTGATGATAAAGAAATTGCAGACTGGGTTAGAGACGAAGTACCCACCCTTAAATTTATTCATCCTTAACGCAAGATTACCTTAAAAAAATTTCCTTACAATATAAAATTATGACTAAATAATCAACACATGTTTTTCTACAATTCAATAGGCTCTGATTTACATCTAAGTTTTCGAAAAAGAATACTGAATACTGCCACCCTAAACATTGTTTGAATATTTAATTATTTATCAATTTTTCTTTTTCATCTCTACAAATCGAAATACGATTTATGTTTTCGAATAAAGCAATTATGTAGACTAGATGGATGACTAAATTATCTTCACATAATTGCCTATAATTCAGTAGGCTTTCAATTAATATTCGAGTTTGTGGGTGGTGTCAACTATACCACCCACCTTACATATTTTCTTTTTAATTTTATTTGAAACATTTATTTCAATTTTGTTTCAATTAAATGAAACACTGTAATTCCAAAAATTGATATAGGTTGGGTGGGTGGTCTCTAACCCACCCTCCAATTTCATCACCATCAATACACAATTATCTCTAAAAAGAATTAAAAAAACATAACGAAAAGTTCTGCATGTTTTTTTTATTACATTGAACTTTTTGTGGTAATTATGCGTTAGCGATGAAGTAATTGGAGGGTGGATTAGAGGCCACTTGCCCACCCTACATATTTTTTGTAAATTAAGTGAATTTCTTGTAAATCTTGCCGGTGCATAAAAAAGTATGCGTTTGAGAAATTCAGTTTGTTATGTATTATTTTATGCAAACATAGTAATACTTGAAGTTTATGATGGCTAATGATACTTATTATCTCAAATTGTTTTAATAAATCCGTATATGGGTATCCATTTTCTGGATATACTGCTGTAGATTTATAACATAAATATTTCAGAAATTTGCATTGATAATTCAACTCATGTATAAAAATATGTATTTAAACGTCAGTCGAATCGTGATAGTGCGAATAATCATGAATCAAACTCGTTTCGGGAGTGAATCATCAATCGATATCAAACGTGCAGTGATAAATAGTATCCCCAAGAACACTACTAAAACGAAAAATTCGATCTGGAAACAGTTTCAATATTTTTGTGGCAAAAAATCGTATAACCTAGACGCGTCGACGCCATTAAAAAAAAGACTGGGCAATTAATATAAAAGAGTAAGTGGTAAGGATTATAAAGAATATGCAGTAAAAACAATGTGGAACACAAGAGCAAAAATAATACAGGAATATTACTTCAAAGAATTCAATATTTTATTTGATCCTTTTTCGGATTTAATATTTATATTTAAGCGCACGCGAGGCGAAAAATGCGAAACGAAAGCAATTACAAAAACACTGTGAAAAGAGAAAACAAAGTTCATCAGCATTAACAAAAGAAGAAATTTGGAGAATGATGAGAATATTGGATGAAGAGACACCGGATGGTCTCCAAAAGAAATTTTTTCATGTAGCATCTTTGAGTTGGCGCGGAGAGGTGGAGAAGGTGTTAAGGGTCAAACATACTATTTCAAAAATGAGATATATAACGATGGATCGAATATAATCCAATATTTTCATAAACAGCTCAAGGATGTACCGATAGTAAGTGTCTTACAGAAAATTCGAATGACCCTGATGTTTGTCCCGTAAGATTGCTGAGGAAACAGTTGAATAAACGCAATGAGAATATAACAACATATCGTATAGTTTTGGCACATAATCCATTCTGGAACAATACTAATGGAAAAGGTTGGTAGAGGAATACACCAGTAGTAATTAACGAGATTTCCAAATGGACCAGATCATCTTCTGAGAAAATTGGGCTTGATGTTCAATCTAAAAAGATAACTAACCATTCAAATCGTGCTAGTACCGTATCTAAATTAGTTAAATGTGGAGTAAGTGGCCAACAAATAATAAAGATAACTAGACATTCAAACGCAAAATCTTTAAAAGCATATTTGCAATTAGAATTAGATCCTAAGAGAGAACACAAACGTGCAACAATCTGCATGCAATTCCATTGTATATGAACATTGTTCTTTCACAAATTGTACATTTAATAAATAAAAATTGATATAATAATTGGCAAACTCCTCAACAATAGTTTCTTTGTTTTGTAAAGTAACACATCCACGTTTCATTATTCCAGGTATCCTCGTGAATATTTAATAAAGGTTTTTGTAGGATTGGTTAACATCTATTGTAATTTTCTCCTCTAATTATCGTAACTTGTAAACTTGTGAGTTGTTTTTACCTTTAATTCGTCGTTATTTACGTTTCAGTTTAATAATTTTTATAATATCTGACTTAAACAGTTTTGGATAATGATGTGACTTGTCCATAGCTGCTTTTGGCACATGGGAATTTAGGTAACTATATAAAATGGAATAAAATACAAGTGTGAAGAAAAGCGCTTGTTATGTACCATATTTTTATTTACAGTTTCCTGACACGTGTTTCGAACTTTGCAGTTCATTATCAAAGGTAATACTAACTAGTATTACTAGCTTTTCTTCACCAAACTTATATATCCGGTTCCATCAAGAATGTAGCATAACAAGCATTACCTTTAGGAATAAAATACTTCACAGGCATTTTCTGCATTATCACATTTATAAACATTGGACATTATTATTTTTTTAAATTCTAAATACCTTTTACCTTTTGATGTCGGCTATTGTATATATTATTTCATTATATAGCTTTACTAAATTAGCTCTCCCAAAGTTATAGTCGCTCACAGTATTTTCCGATTTGAAGCTGGTAGCCGTTGACTTTGTCTATTTGCATGTAGTTTCTATCTATGTATCTTCATTAACCAGACGATTATTGAACTTTGAGATATGTGTATCTATATTTTCTGATACTAAGATTAAATCCAAAAACTTGTCCATGCTGTTTGTAATAGTATTGATTTGATGAAAGTTGTTGAAACTAATAAAATCCAATAATGGCATTCAAGTTGCAGGGACATGTGTGGCGTTATCATTAAACATTTTGAAAAGTGGTTGATTAAAATCTCCCAAAAATACAGCGTTATCGCCGTTCCGTATAAAAATAAAATTATCGAAGAATATCTGGTAATCCTCTTTTGTACATGTTGGCAGAATGTATGTGCAGAAAACATTTTTTTCATAAAGTTCTAAACTTGCAAGAAAAAAACAATAAAAAGTTAATAATTTTTATATTTTTGCATAATGCAATAAGCTATAGGAGTTACATGAAATTTATATAACAAGTAATTGTAAAGAATCCAAAATTGAGCAAATTGTTATGAATAGCTTTTTTTGCGTAAACCTCATAGTTTTCAAGAAAAAAACATTCCTATTTTTTATGTTTAATTAAATCCCTCGCTTATGATTTACTGATTGGAGAGTAGGATAGAGGCCACCCACCCTCCCTACAAACACATGATTACTTTAATTACTAATTATTGGTGGATTCTACATCTTTCTTACAACGAATAAGAACAATAATTATCGCCACTATGTCATAATTACCCAGATGATCGAGCTGTTGACTCAAATTTCAAATGGTGTAAAAATATTGTAATTTGGAAAAGAACTTTTTAGAAAACTTTGATTAAATTAAGGACAAAATGACATGTTCGTTAATAGACATGTTAAATAAATTCTTTATACATTCTAAAGCCCTTGAAGAAAATTTTTGGAAATTAAAAAAATTATTCTTAAAAATTTCTTGAAAATTTTCGAGGGTTTTCTCATGTGGTTAAGAAATTAATGACAATGTTTGAAATTTAGAAGAGAAACCTTTAATTGTAAAGAATGATAAGGTTAGTATATTTGTACAATAAATTCCATTAATATCCTAGAAATTTAGGAGAGAAATTCTAGACTTAAAAATTCTAGTCATCAAAAAAATACCTTCCAGAAAACTTTTAGTAAAATAGGTGGAAAAATCTTGTAATTTAGAAAAGAAATTCCTAGAAAACTATTTTAAACATTTAGAAGAGGAGTTCTAGAAAGGCTTACAATTTCTAGTTACCAAAAAAATACTTCCTAAAAGCTTCTAGTAAAGTAAATGGAAAAATCTTGCAAATTGGAGGAAAATTCCTAAAAAACTTTGATTGTAAGACTCCTGAAAATCCTTTAGAAATTTAGAAGAGGAATTCCAGAAAGTCTTACAAAATTTTACTCATCAAAAATAAATTTCTAAAAGCTTCTAAAAAAATATATGTAAAAATCTTGCAATTTGGAAAAGAAATTCCAAGAAAACTTTGAATTTAAGACTCCTGAAAAATATTTTAGAAATTTAAGAAGAGGTGTTCTGGAAAGGCTTACAAATTATAGTCATAAACCACTTCCTGAAAGCTTCTAGTAAAGTAGACGGGAAAATCTTGCAATTTGTAGAAGAAATTACTAGAAAACTTTGGTTGTAAGACACTTGAAAAATATTTTAGAAATTTAGAAGGGGATTTCTAAAAAGGTTTACAAATTCTAGTCATCAAAAAAACTACCTAAAAGCTTTTAGTAAAATAGATAGAAAATCTTACAAATCTTAAAATTCTTGAGGAGAATTTTTAAAAATAAGTAAAATAGATAGAAAATCTTACAAATCTTAAAATTCTTGAGGAAAATTTTTAAAAATAAGAAACTTAAATATTGAATTCTTTGAAGTAATATTCCTGTATTATTTTTGCTCTTGTGTTCCACATTCTTTTTACTGCATATTCTTTATAATCCTTACCACTTACTCTTTTATATTAATTGCCCAGTCTTTTTTTTAATGGCGTCGACGCGTCTGGGTTATACGATTTTTCGCCACACAAATATTGAAACTGTTTCCAGATCGAATTTTTCGTTTTAGTAGTGTTCTTGGGGATTCTATTTATCACTGCACGTTTGATATCGATGGATGATTTACTCCCGAAACGAGTTTGATTCATGATTATTCGCACTATCACGATTCGACTGACGTTTAAATACTTATTTTTATACATGAGTTGAATTATCAACGCAAATTTCTGAAATATTTATGTTATAAATCTACAGCAGTATATCCAGAAAATGGATACCCATATACGGATTTGTTAAAACAATTTGACATAATAAGTATCATTAGCCATCATAAACTTCAAGTATTACTATTTTTGCATAATATAATACGAAACAAAGTCGACAACACTGAATTTCTCAAACGCATACTTTTTCATGCACCGGTAAGATTTATAAGAAGAAGAAGATTTAGGTTACAAAAAATATGTAGGGTGGGCGGGTGGCCTCTAATCCACCCGCCAATTACTTCATCACTAACGCATAATTACCATAAAAAGTTCAATGTAATAAAAAAAACATAACGAAAAGTTCTGCATGTTTTGGGTATATCTAAGAAGGTCTTGGTTTATGTTCGAGTAATTGGAGGGTGGGATAGTGGTCACCCACCCACCCTACATAATTTTGCAACTTTACCACAAAACTCTCGTCCTCGTATTGCTTATAAACATTCGTACTCTTGCTTGATTTGTATGCTTAAAAAGTATAACTTAGATTAGACTACATATTTAATGGACGGGTGGCCTCTAACCCACCCTCCAACAGGCAATTACCTGAAACAATTTCCAAAAGTGAAAAATCAAATCTAAAACTAAAACACTGCTTGTGCCTTAAGTCAATAAAAATGAAGGGTGGGTGGGTGGCCTATAATCCACTCTCTAATTACCTCATCATCAACGCACAATTAGATTAAATTTGATGTAACAATAAAAAAAAACATAACAAAAAACTCTACACGTTTTTGCTTATATTTTATTAAGCCTTCGTTTATGTTCAAGTAATTAGAGGGTGGGATATTGGCCACCCACCTACCCTACATAGTTTTGAAACATTATCAAAGACTCTGTCTTCGTATTGCTTATAAACATTCGCATATGACTTTGAATTTTGTACTTGAAAACTAATTACTATTTGTAACTTATATTATAAAAAATATGTAGGGTGGGTGGGTGTACTCTAACCCACCCTCCAATCACTTCATCACTAACGCTAAATTACCTTGAAACAATTTCCAAAAATAAAGGATTAAAACTAAATTATCTACTTTTATTTGATTATAATTAAGTAAACTTTGATTTGATTTATGTTCAAGTCATTACGGGTTAGGATAAGAGACACCCACCCAGCCTGTATAATTTTTGTAACTTGAATAATCTCTTTATGATTATTATTATTTATCTATATTCGTGCTTGTTTTTCATTAAATTAAAACACGGTTTGTAACGTCAGTAAAATTAAATAGATAAGTTGGGTGGGTGCATTGACAAACCCTCTGATTCGTTAATATTTAACGCAAAATTACAATAAACCATATTTCATAAAAAATAACTTGATAAATTGACAAAAACAAACTACATATTAAGTAGATGTTGGTTTATGTTCAAGTAAGTAATTCGAGGATAAGGTAGTGGACACCCACCCACCCTACATATTTTATATAACCAAAACTATGTTTTGTCATTATTTAAAAAATTTTGTTTGGTTTTTGTGTTCCAAAACTAAAACACTGCTTGTAACTTAATTTAAATTGAATATGTAGGGTGGGTGGGTGGCCTCTAACCCACCTTCCAATTACTACATCATTAACGCACAATTACCTTCAAAAATTGATTTAATAAGAAAAGGAACATAACGAAAAATTCTGTACGTTTTTGGTTATATCTGAGAAGGCCTTTGTTTATGTTCAAGTAATTGGAGGGTGGGATAGTGGCCACCCACAAACCCTACATAATTTTACAACTTTACCGCAAACTCTGCCTTCGTATTTCATTAAGCCTTGGTTTATGTTTAAGTAATTGGAGGGTGGGATAGTGGCCACCCACCCACCCTACATAATTTTGCAACTTTACCACAAAACTCTGTCTTCGTATTGCTTATAAATATTCGCATTTTAGTTGGATTTTTTTCTTGAAAACTAAAACATTATTTGCAACTTATGTTACAAATATGGGTGTGTGTATGTGTGTGTGTAGATGTGTGTGTGATGTGCGTGTGTGTGCACTGTACGGCTCGGGTACGTGGGGTCGCTACTCCCAAATGGCTGTGCACGTCAACCACCCCTGCGGGTGGGTGGGTAGTCTCTAATCCACCCTTCAATTACTTCACCATCAACGCAGAATTACCTTTAACAAATTTGATTAAATAAAAAAAATCTGCATGCTCTTGCTTATATCTGAGTAGACCTTGGTTTATGTTCAAGTAATTAGAGGGTGAGATAATGGCCACCCACCCACCCTACATAATTTTGTAATTTTACCACAAAACTCTGTCTTCCTATTGCTTATGAATATTCGCCCTTTAGTTTTATTTTTATTCTTGAAAACTAAATCACTATTTCTAACTTAGGTTACAAAGCATATGTAGGGTGGGTGGATGGCTACTAACACACCCTCCAATTACTTTATCATTAACGTAATATTACTAAAAAAAATAAATTCCACAAAATTAACAACCAGGACTAAAAATCCTGAATATATTTACCTATAATTGCTTAAGTCTTGGTTTCTGTTCAAATAATACACCCACTCTACATACTTTTCCATACTAAGATTAAAAGCCAGTTTCAGTAACATTTAAAAACATTTTCACATTCTTTTTACATTTTTGTTTCTGTTAACTACATAAAACAGTATTTTTAACATAAATTCGATTAAATGTCTAGGGTGGGCGGCTGGCCTCTAACCCACCATCCAATTACTACATCATTAATGCATTATTACCTTAAAAGAACAAATGGATTTAATAATACATAATTTTATAACTTTACCAAGAAACTCTGTCTTCGTATTGCTCAAAAATATTCGCACTTTAGTTTGATTTTTGTGCTTGAAAAGTAAAACATAATTAGTAAATATATGTAAGGTGGACGAGTGGCCTCCAACCCACACTCTAATCACTTATTCATTAACGCAAAATTGTCTGAAACAATTTCCAAAAAATGAAAAATCAAAACAAACTAAAACACTTTTTGTAACTTAAGTTAAAATAAATTTGTAGGGTGGGGGCGGTAAATTCTACACATATTTGCTTACATTTCAGTAGGTCTTGGTTTATGTTCATTTAATTGGAGGGGGGGATTGTGGACACCCACCCACCCTACATAATTTTGTAATTTTACCACAAAACTCTGCCTTCGTATTGCTTATTAACATTCGCATATGAGTTTGAATTTTGTTCTTGAAAACTTAAACCCTATTTGTAATTTAGGTTACAAATAATATGTAGGATGGGTGGGTGGCCACAAACATACCCTCCAATTACTTTATCATTAACGCAATATTACTAAAAATTAAATTCCAAAAAATTAAAAATCAGGACTAAAAACCTTGAATATATTTACTTATAGTATAGTGGACACCCACTTACACTACACACTTTTTCAAAACTATAATTAAAATCCTGTTTTAGTAATATTTAACAATATTGTCACATTATTTTTACATTTTTTTTCCTGTGAATTTAAACCGTATTTTTAACTTAAATTCTAATAAATATATAGTGTGGGTGGGTGGCCAATAACCCACCCTCCAATTACCACATCATTAACACGAGATTATTAAAATTAAATAAAAATCCTGATAATATTTACATATAATTGATTAAGTTTTGAATTCTATTTAAATAATTTGAGGATGGAGGTATAGTGGACACCCACCCACCATACATATTTTTTATAACGTCTGTCTTAGTTGAACTTAGTTAAAATGGACTATACACAAATAATTAAGAAAATAGAAAAAATAAATATAAATAAAATAAATCATTTTGAACAACTATCAAAAAAATTACGAGATATAATATGATTAGTCTCAAAAAAACATTAGAACCAAAAGAACCAAGGAAAATCCATGGATTAACAACCAAATATTAGAATAAATGAAACAAAGAAATAAACTACAAAAAAGACTTGTACGAAAACTAACAAATGAGATAATAAAAGAAGAATACTGCATACAAAAACGGAAAACAACAAAATTAATAAAACACTCCAAAACGCAATACTACAAAAATATATTCCAAAAAAATAGCAAAACAGAATTCATCATTTTAAACGACATAAAGCAATCAACCAAAATAACAATCAACATAAAACAAATAAAGAAAGTCAACTACTTGGGATTAACAATACAAGATAACCTCAAATCTGTTATAAAGTACTTATGAATCATTTTTTAATGTAGTGTCTAGGCTGTATTATTAGCTAATGTTTACACGTACATATATAGAAACAATTGAACTGAACTTTATTGATGTACAAGTGGGAAATCACAGATAATACGTATACATTAATTTTTAAAATCAATATCATCTCAGAAGCAATCAGTGTCTGTCTAGTTTACATCACAAGGTCTTGAAGTCACAGTTATTTTACGAGGTATAATTACAATTATTTATTTCTATTAGTAGTTTAATTAATTTTAATAAGGTTAATTGAAAAATTCACTATGTTTTAATCACGAATAATTATTTGAAGTTAATTATACAATTCACTGCAATTATGTATTACCACTTATAAATATAAATAACTTAAATAAACACCTATGATAATTGTGTTTAGGGTTTTACTCGATATTTCTTTATATCTACATTTTAATAAAGAGAATGGTTGACTGAAAGACCCTAGGTAGATGGTCAATGAAGACGAAGAGAAGAAGAGAAGCAGCGTAAAGAAATGAAGTAAGAAATAAACTGAGTGTTATTTTCATTTTCAAAACACTTCACATAAACCTTAACTATCAATAGCATAAAAATTTGGTTGATTGAGTTACTTGAAGATAATAATAACTTTGTGTTTTAATCAAAGCATAAAAATTGTTGTGTCGTACTAATAATAATAATAAATTTATTGCCCTTACAGGAAATTAGTCATTAGTCCCATTTACATGACAACTTAGGTAATACAATAAATTAATTATACTAATTAAGATGTTTATATCTCTCTAAAGAGAATGGTTACGACCGTTACGCCGCCATTCTTTTTATTAAGATTCTGCGATGATGATAAATCGAGTAAAACCCTAAACATAATTATCTTTAATCATAAGGATTGTGGCGACCGTTACTACATGGTAATTCATGATAAACACTTAACTAACGCACTTACTATGTTTTAACCACTGGTTAAAACATAGTAATAGTGTTTATAATTATCTTTCTTTAAATTACTTATAATTTTAACTTTGAATTGTACTAATCGGTCATTAAACTCTGATCAAACTCAGCCAATAACATTAAACGAGCACTTATTAAATACACTCTTTGGAGATAGATATGTGGGGTACTGATAAGACTTATCGACACCAATAACATCATAATATTGACTCGAATAATTAATACGTATCTGCTTTAAACAAAAAAATTCTCCGTGCACTATTAACTAATTGAGCAATACAATAAATTACTCGTTAAGTAACTCCAAATCGCGAAACGTGACCGTAGTTTTTGTTTTGTTTTGTGCAAGAACTTGAGAAAACTCGAAAAAAATTTAATTGCCTGTGTTGAAAGTGCATCACACAAGGTCTAACAGATTTCACGCGCGCACACAGAAAAAAAAAATACATTTCAATAATCCCACGGCACGGGTCAACGTGTACGACAAGGTTTTTGGTAAATAAACTTTTTTATGTGTATTTAATACAAGGTTTAGATCAATGAAAAACTTTTTCCGCTAAGAACATAATATTTTTTTCATCGTTATTAATCAATCAATAAAAAAACAACATTTTTAAGTAGTTTAGTGGTACTACTTAAAAACCCAGGTGGAGAAGGTCAGAACGTTCATTCGGCGAAGAATAGTTTCTTGATTATTCCCGGAAATACCGCTCTAACTTCCGCATCTTAAGCTGAAAATCAATAAAATTGTAAGTGATTAATCATGCAAGAAGTATCCTAGTAAAATACTAACTATAACCGTTGATTAAATACGCGCCGTCTGTGAGTCAGCATTTTCAATACTCATGCGCCATCTGTTTCTCAGCATCTTTTAGTGACTTAAATTTATGATTGATTAATTCTAAAAAGATTAACTAAATCAATCAACAATCACAGCATCTATACCTTGATTGAAAAATAAACAATAATGTGATAAATATCTAAAAATTAATAATTCACAGAAAAAATAATATTTGAAGGATAAAATCAAAATATCAAATCAAAAAGTAGGTCAATTATAATATGTAAATTACTACAAATCGCTCATTTTTTTTTAAGATACAAATTGTAACGCGTTGAAAGCTTTACAAGCCAGCAACAAAATTAAACAAAACTATGTCAAGTAAATCACGAGAGGAGTGTGTTTACAAATTATCAATAAGAACTTCATTTACTTTATCGAAGGCCGCACAACAAAGGTCAATTTCATTACAGAAAGGTATAATCTACTTAAGAGGTTAGTTGTTAATGCATTTAATACTAAAATAGGATTGGAATAATTATTTATAATTTTAAAAAAATAAGTGCTCTACTTATCGTAAGGATTATTAAATATATTAACGTTATTCAATTGAGAAATATTTACTAATGCTATTTATTAAAGATAAGATTACGTTTCAAGCGTATGCAGGATATCCGAGCGTTTTAATTATACTTTCTCTCGAAACCAGTCTGATTTACATAGGAATTTCTTCCCAGATCAAGCGCCTATAATGTTACAAAAAGGTTAAACACACTAAAATAATCTTCTTAAGTCAATGTATTAGATATAGATGTCATGTTTCTATATCGATATAGAATTATAGATCGCGATGGTTATTATATACAACATTTACTTGAAAATCAGTAAAACATTTTAACTAACAAAGTTAACGAGTGTTATTATTTCTTAACCTACTTCGTAATCAAGATGTATCAACGACTTCAACAATCAATCATATTAACAAAGTTAAAGTTTTCATCTACCTGGCGAAGCCAGTGTGTGGTGTAACATTTTCGTAGAATAATAAAAACATTTTTGAAACCATATACCGTCAGTATTTTATTAAGTTAAAGTGTTTTGCTGATTATTATTATTAACATGTATAACGAAATAGAATATATTTACTTGAAACATTTTCTGTATAATTTTAGCGCAATTATTTATAATGCAATAACATTACTATACAAAATTTTGAAATGAAAAGAAATAATGATAATTCTTGTGGGCACCCAAGCGTAAAACCTATTACACAATATTTCCAGTGCAGGAAGATTGCGACGCGAGTTATAACTGTTTGTTATGTTAATCACCGCTAATCTTCCGACAGTCAATAATTACATACGCCATTGATTACTAACTTGCAGCTTAAGAGACTAATTCAATTAAACGATTTCTGCATCCTAATGGTCGATAAATCACCACCTTTACATCAATGATATACGTTTAGTTACGCAAAGTGTTACTTAAGCGCGAGAAATATGTAAGTCACTTTCAAAATTATCCGTGACCCACCAAATCGCACACCATTGAAGCATAAACTTACCATATTTTAAAGATCTGGCGGAGAGTAGCGAATTAAGAAAAAAAAAACTGTACGTTCGAGGTGAAAAGACACTCAAGGTGAGGTTAAATCCCATCTAACTGTCGCATTTATGCATAATTGTGGAAATGTTGATATTGATATGAATGTCACTATTGCGATTGTATATGCGCGTAGGGAATTAATCGATCATCGGCGATAATTTATGATTAATTAATTAATCCTCTCGGCCACGGCTAGAAAAAATTCATTGCCATAATCAAGGATTCAGAGTAATTATCATTATTGTTGGCACTCTCATTAATGTCATGGTTTTAATCGTAGAATTTTCTATATTTTGTATTTAAAGTAGTAAAATTATTTATGTGAAGAAATTGTTTTCAAATAATTTTGATGATGTTTTACTGTTTGGAGGGTGGGATAGAGGCCACCCACCCACCCTACATATACATATAAACTTTAATTCCTTATCGTCTCGATATATCCAATGAAATTAATTACAAAACTTTTTGAATAAAAAAGAAATTAAAAAGGTAAAATTTTTAAGGGAGTAAATTAGTAAAAATTTGATGCATAATGGGTGAGCATATTTTAAATCTAAATTAGATAATATTAGCTATAGAGAGTCATTTATATTTAAACTAAAATTTTGATTTTGTTTTATTTTTTATTACATAGAGGACTTGACTGTTTTTAGCAGCAAAATCATCAACGATTAGCAATTAAAGTTGTCATGTATATGTAGGGTGGGTGGGTGGCCTCTATCCCACCCTCCAATTAGTAAAACATAAACGAGAGTTTTAATTAAAAGTTGTAAAATGTAAATACAGACAAAATAATTGCAATTTTTAGAGAATTGTTCATACATTGCTTTCAAATAATTGTTGATTATGTTTTACTAATTGGAGGGTGGGTTAGGGGCCACCCACCCACCCTACATATACATATAAATTACAATTACTGATCGTCTTGAGGTTTGGAGTAAAATTAATTACAAAACTTTTTGAATAAAAAAGAAATTCAAAATTTTAAAGTTTTGAGTGAGTAAATTAGTAAAAATTTGAAGCATGATGGGTGGACAGACTTTAAATCTAAATTAGATAAGATTAGGTATGGAAAATCATTTATATTCAAACTTAAATTTTGATTTTGATTTATTTTTTATTACATAAAGGGTTTGATTGTTTTTAGCAGCAAAATCATCAACGATTAGCAATTAAAGTTACCATGTATATGTAGGGTGGGTGGGTGGCCTCTATCCCACCCTCCAATCAGTAAAACGTAAGCGAGGGTTTTAATTAATAGTTGTAAAATATAAATAAACGCCAAATAATTGCAATTTTTAGAGATTTACTCATACAAATATTTCAAATAATTTTTAATGATGTTTTACTGACTGGAGGGTGGAATAGAGGCCACCCACCCACCCTACATATACATATAAATTATAATTACTGATCGTCTCGAGGTTTAGAGTAAAATTTATTACAAAACTTTTTGAATAAAAAAGAAATTCAAAAGGTTAAAGTTTTGAGTGAGTAAATTAGTAAAAAATTGATGCACGATGGGTGGGCAGACTTTAAATCTAAATTAGATAAGATTAGGTATGGAAAATCATTTATATTCAAACTTAAATTTTGATTTTGTTTTATTTTTTATTACATAAAGGGTTTGACTGTTTTAGCAGCAAAATCATCAACGATTTGCAATTAAAGTTACCATGAATATGTAGGGTAGGTGGGTGGCCTCTATCCCACCCTCCAATCAGTAAAACATAAGCGAGGGTTTTAATTAAAAGTTGTAAAATGTAAACAAACACAAAATAATTGCAATTTTTAATTGATGAATTTATACAAATATTTCAAATAATGTTTGATCATGTTTACTGACTGGAAGGTGGGATAGAGGCCACCCACCCACCCTACATATACATATAAATTACAATTACTGATCGTCTCGAGGTTTGGAGTAAAATTTATTACAAAACTTTTTGAATAAAAAAGAAATTCAAAAGATAAAAATTTTGAGCGAGTAAATTAGTAAAAATTTGATGCATGGTGGGTGGGTGGACTTTAAATTTAAATTAGATAAGATTAGCTATAGAAAGTCATTTATATTTAAACTTAAATTTTGATTTGTTTGATTTTTTATTGCATAAAGAGTTTGACTGTTTTAAGCAGCAAAATCATCAACGATTAGCAATTTAAGTTATCATGTATATGTAGGGTGGGTGGGTGTATCTCTATCCCACCCTCCAATCAGTAAAACATAAGCGAGGGTTTCAATTAAAAATTGTAAAATATAAATAAACATAAAATAATTGCAATTTTTAGAGATTTATTCATACAAATTTTTCAAATAATTTTTGATGACGTTTTACTGACTGGAGGGTGGGATAAAGGCCACCCACCAACCCTACATATACATATAAATTTCAATTACTGATCGTCTCGCGGTTTGGAGTAAAATTAATTACAAAATTTTTTGAATAAAAAAGAAATTCAAAAGGTAAACTTTTTGAGTGAGTAAACTAATAAAATTTTTATGCATGATTGGTGGGCAGACTTTAAATCTAAATTAGATTATATAAGCAATAGAAAATCATTTATATTTAAGCTTAAATTTTGATTTTGTTCTATTTTTTATTACATAGAGGGTTTGATTGTTTTTAGCAGCAAAATCATCAACGATTAGCAATTAAAGTTACCATGTATATGTAGGGTGGGTGGGTGGCCTCTATCCCACCCTTCAATCAGTAAAACATAAGCGAGGGTTTTAATTATAAGTTGTAAAATATAAATAAACATGAAATAATTGCAATTTTTAGAGATTTATTCATACATTTTTTCAAATAATTTTTACTTTCCCTATATACGAAGTATATATAGGGGAAGTATTGTTTTCGTGCATGAAAATGTCTGTGGGCGCTGTATCTAAAAAACGAATAATCCGATTGAGATGGAACTTCAAACTTAAGGTTTTATCGTTAAAAACTGGAACTGAAAAGCTTTTGGTAAACATTCATAAACAAGTTTAGCAAAGATTTTATTCAAGAGTTTCAAAATTTTTCAGAAAGTCATTATTTATATATTTCTTCTAATGCCTGGTTTTTTCTAGATTTTTTTTTCTAAAAGTTTAGAGTTTAGAAAATGGCCAATAACTTCTTCCCAAAAATTATTTTTTTTTCAACTATTCTTATAAATTGCGAAGATTTTTTTCAGGCCCTAAATGTTTTTTAATTCGTCTGCTTTTGGAAAATTCAGGTAAATTTCAGTAATTGCTTCTCTAGAATTCAACATTTTGTTTCAATTAGAGGCTATAAACTTATTTAGAAAGTTCTAAATTGCAGAATTTTTCTTAGAGGGTCTAGATTTTTTTAGAAAATTTTCCCCTTGAAATCTTTTCTTATTTTAGAGAAAGTTTAAAGAATTTTTAGTAATGTCTCTTATATTTTTTCAACTGGTCTTCTAAATTTCTAGGAGGCTGGAGAGTTTTTAGAAAATTTTAATTTAGAAATCTAGACTTTTTTTTCAAGGGTTCAAGAAATTTTCAGATTTCTCCTCCAGATTTCAAGGTTATCTTCTTATCTTCTAAATTACAAAAATTTTCTTAGAGGCTATAGAAAATTTCCATATTGGGAGAAGTAATACACTTGTTTTGTTCCATTTGTTTATTATCAGGTAACTGACACGTGTTTCGGTCCTTACGGATCATTCTCAAAGTTAAATTCGTAAGGACCGAAACACGTGACAGTTACCTGATAATAAACAAATGGAACATAACAAGTGTATTACTTCTCCTAATATGAAAATATGGTTCCATCAAGAATGTAGCAAAACAAGTATCGAATTTATAGAAAATTTGTTTGTAGAAATCTAGGTTTTTCTTGAGGGTTCAGGAATTTTTCAGTAATTTCTCTTTTTTGAGGCCTTAGATTTTTGAGAATGTTCGTGCTAAAATCTAGATTCACTTTTTCAAGAATTCAAGAAATTTCCACTAACTCCTTCTATAGGTTTCAAGATTTTTTAATTCAACCCGCTTTCTAAATTATGAAGATTTTATTGGAAACTGTAAAATTAAAAAAAAATATATACGTTTAGAAATTTAAAAAAATTCTAACCCACCCTAAAGTCAGTAAAACATAAGCGAGGGTTTTAATTAAAAGTTGTAAAACGTAAATAACATAATATTATTGCAAAATTTAATAGATTTATTTAAACAAATTTTGAAATTTAAGAAAAAGAAAGATACAACTTTTCAAACAAACAAAAAGTTAAAGTAAAGTTAAAGTTTTATTGAAACATTTTTTTGTTCTTAATTTAATAATTTTGAATTTGTTTTCTTATTGTAAAAAATATAAAATCAAACTTTAAATTTTTTAAGCAGAAACTTTCTACATGTATTCTAAATATTTTTAGAAAGTTTCAAGTAGATGGCAATTGTTTTCATATATTTTTTCACACCATCAAAATTATGATTGCAATTTTTTAACGTCTCTTTAATTTGACGTGAAGTTATTTAAAAAAATCTAAAATCAAACGTTTGAATTTTTTAAGCAGTAATATTCCTACATATAGTCTCAATATATTTAAAAAGTTTCAAGTCGATAGCAATTGTTTTTATATTTTTTTCAAACTGTCAAATATATGATTGCAATTTTATTAACGTCGCTTTCTATTGACGTAAAATTTGAAAAATCTAGAACCAAACTTTTGACTTTTTAAGTATCAACATTCCTACATGTATTTTGAATGTACTTAGAAAGTTTCAAGTCGGTAGCAATTGTTTTAATACTTTTTCAGGCCGTGACATTGCAATTTTTCATCGTCTCTTTCATTTGACCTAAAATTATTTAAAAATCTAAAATCAACTTTTGATTTTTCCAAGCAACAACATTTGTACATGTATTCTGAATATATATTTTTTTTTTTCAGACCATCAAAATTATGATTGTAATTTTCTTAACGTCTCTTTCATTTGACGTAAAAATAATGAAAAAACAAACCTTTGATTTTTTATGCAGCAACTTTTGTACATGTATTTTGTATATATTTAGATAGTTTCAAGTCGATAGCAATTGTTTATATATTTTTTTCAGACCGTCAAAATTATAATTGAAATTTTGTTAACTGCTCTTTCATTTGACGTAAAATTATTAAAAAATCTAAAATCAAACTTTTAATTCTTTTAAGCAGCAACATTCCCAAATGTATTATGAATATATTCAGAAAGTTTCAAGTCGATGGAAATATATCTTATATTTTTTTAACACTGTCAAATATATGATTGCAATTTTCTTAAGGTCTTTTTAATTTGACGTAAAATGATTAAAAGATCTAAAAGCAAACTTTTGATTTTTTTAAGCAGCAACATTCCCACAGATATTCTGAATATAATTAGAAAGTTTCAAGCCGATAGCAATTGTTTTTATAATTTTTTCAGACCGCCCAAATGATAATTGAATTGAATTTCCACTTAAACTTGTTGATATTTTTTAATAAAAATAACTTTGAAGAGTTTTTCTTTTAATTATTTAAAAACTAATAATAAACTATAGGAGCTAATAGAAATGTATATAAGAAGTGAATATAAATAATTTAAAATTGAGCAAATAATTAAGAATAACCCCATAGTTTTCGACAAAATTATAGGCAAAGTATAATGATGGCCACATCACCATTTTTGATGATGTTTTACTGATTGGAAGGTGGGATAGAGGCCACCCACCCACCCTACATATACAAATAAATTTCAATTACTGATCGTCTCGTGGTTTAGAGTAAAATTAATTCTCTATCTCTACCTCTATCTCTATCTCACTCTCCAATCAGTAAAACATCATCAAAAATTATTTGAAAAATTTGTTTGAATAAATCTATTAAATTTTGCAATAATGTTATGTCTATTTAAGTTTTACAACTTTGAATATATATTTTATGTAGGGAAAGTAAAAACAAAACTTTGGATTTAGATTTGGAGTTAATTTTATTCCTAATAAAATTGTCTTTAAATTTTATTTGGGAAATATTCACCTAATTTCATTCTCATCACAAATATCGAGGTTAGAAATGATGTTATGTAAAAATGCAGGTTTCAATTTAAAAAAATCATAACTCTAAAACAAAATTTCGGATTTTAAATCTGGCCACAATTTCTTATTCACAATAAAATTGTCTTCAAATCTTTTTTGAAAACTACTGTTCTAACTATTATAACAAAAAAGTTGGGCATGATCAAAAATATAACATTAAATATCTTACAAACAATTCGTCCTAGAGAAGAATGATAATAACCAAATTTATAGATAATAGTAAAACCTACATTTTTTATTTAAAACATTTTTCGTAACTAACATAGATAAGGGATTACAATAAAATGCAACAATTTTCCATTAACGTTGATATGATAAGATCTTAAAGGTTACTGTGTCTAAATGATTAGATTAGTTACTTTGCAACTAAGTAAAATTATTAAAATAGAAGTTTAAGATACATGCCGGTGGTAGCGCATTCGGTTGCGGTCGAACTAGAGTTAGCGAGAGTGCAGCAACGTTAGTTCGGGTCAGAAATTGGATGGGTGACCGATACCATTCATCATTGGGATACAATTAATAGTGCTTTAGAGTGATGGGGGCGATCCTTAAGTAACAAGCTCATTTACACCCACACAAATACACAAATGAGACATGGCGAAAGGACCATGTGGTCAATAGCCAAAAACACTACTACTACTACTACTACTACTAGCAGTTTAAATCATACAATTTTTCACAACTAAAGATCTAATCTATAAATCATTAATGATTTAATAAAAGTCGTTTATTTCGTTGTAGAAAATTACCTCATTGTTTGTAGATTTAAGAAATGTTTTCGTATTTTTAAATTATTCGTTGATGACTTGTATAAACTCACAACCACATTCTTATACATATTATGTAAACACCACAATCTCTGAATGAAATTCTATTGTTTATCATCCAGAAATTACCTAATCGTTAATCACGTTTTAACGACGTTCCATTAAACCGACGAAGAGGTATGATTCGGGTAAACGCCTTTCGAAAGTAAATAAAAACAAGCCGAAAACGTCACCCGCCTACAAATAGGGTAATCCCGCGTAAACACCGTGAAAACAGTGATTGGAGTGGACTGCACAATTAGGTCGAATACCTCGAAGCATTCGACGTCTTCCGAATATCAATCGGCGCCGCCGTGAATCACGGTCAGCGTTTTCCATTTCACTATTCCAAGTAACGAGCGCACTCGATCGGTGGTGTTACGGTAGGACGGAATTTCCTAACCTTGGTAATCGATAAATTAATGATTTAATGATATGCAGCTTCTGTTCGCCACCGATCACGAACGATTTCTTAGAAGACGCGAAAAAAATAATTGAATGAACAACTACGTCTAGAGTGGCCAGTTTAGAAAAATAAAAAAACAGAGTGAGTCACTTTGTTTACGGTTAATATGATTAAGTTGTTTTTGAAGTTGAACAGTTTTTTTTTTAATGTAAATCCCAAAAAATACAAAAAGTTGTTTTTCTATTATGTAATCTACACAAGTTGATGAGTTTGTTCACCTTCACCAAACTTACGTGATGTTAGCTGTATAATCAAGATAATTATCTATTCTGTTATTTCAATTAATTTTTTACAGGTTTTTAAAAATTATGCAATAAAAACTTAACTTTTTATCGCATAGGTAATTAGGAAATGAATCGTGTTAATTAGGAAGTAATTCAATGCTAAATACCGATTGATTTCATTACAGATCATGGGATCGATTCCTCATCTCTCAGTCCTCAAAGGACCCAGCAGATCTTTGAAGGCCAACTACATTCACAGACTCTTCGAGGATGTCAGCGTCGACTTTCCGGAGAAAACGGCTTTGCTCTACGAAGGTAAGGCTGAAAAAATCGATTCGCTTAATTGCAATCGCATTCATTAATAATTAACAATCTGCATGCAACTTTTTCAATTGGTTTAAAATGTTTTATGCATTAAGATACCTATCCACAATTGTTTTAGATAATAATCTATATACTATTTTGAGTTAGCTTATAACATATTGAAAATTAAGTTTATCTACATTTATTTTGAGTTATGATGGAATAAATTGTTTTTAAAAAATGGTCTAGACGCAAGGCAACTTTATAATATAGTAATCAAACGTTCGCACTTTCAATTTAAATAAATTATGCATAATTATTATTTCATTACTGTCAGTAATATTTTTTATAATTATTTTTATAGTTGCACAATTCTCTTAATGTAAATTGGAAAGATAATTTCGATCGGAATTAGGACAACCCGTGATACAAATCGCTCGTTTCGTTTTAATTAACATTCTAATTCATTCCGGCGATGATTATTAATAATAAAATCTTGAGCAACTGCAACAAAGACGCCGAACTTAATCTCCGGTAGTCGTTAGAGACATTTTAAAGCAGGGCCGTATTTCAACCGATAATCTCCTTAACGAGCGATCCGACCTATTTTTTGGTTTTCTGCCACACCACTTGTTAATCATATCTGACCTTTCAATAATAATAATAAGAAGAATAATCCGCACAGATAAATTCTAATACCCTAATTTTTAATTACATATTGATATTATATTTTTGTCAACTTTAATCTTCACATTAATTTACTTATACAGATTTAAAGGTTAAGATTTTAAATTGTATTTACAATTGAGATAAGCTTTACAGACGACTGTTAACCGCTGATGGGAAGAATGGATTCGTTAACCATTCTTCCCATCAGCGGTTAACTGTCGGCTGTATCGAGACCAATTTAACCAATTATTCTATTGACAGGTCGTAATAATAATAACTAAAACATTGTTTATCGGATTATCTTTCTTGCAAAAGTTTTTTATTTAAAATTCCGAAACCATGAAGATTTTCTCTAGATTAATTTCTTTTATTCAAGAGAAAATCTTCTGAGTTTCGTACAATTTTGAATGTTTTTAATTAATAATTTAGATTAAAATTATAGGCAATTAAACTGAGAAATTTTTTGCGACATACTATATACAGACCATGTGAAGCTCAATGAATATTACGTTAGACAACAACAATTACCGCAAACGTGTTAATTAGCATACAATCATCGCGTCGCTTATTTATAGCTCGGTTAATTGAATGAATGCGTTAACCTTTTTATCATGAATTATGATTTTCCCGTAATTTCAGACGGCCAGCAAGTGATAAAGCACACGTACAAAGAGCTCGACGAAAAGACGAATCGCATAGCGCGCCTAATTGTCAGGACCATCAACGAGGAATCCTTGCAGAGGAACTCCGACGGAGATATCATTGTGGCCGTGTGCATGTCGCCCAGTGATAAATTGGTGTCCGTCCTGTTGGGAATATGGAAGGCGGGCGCGGCATATTTACCATTAGATCCCACTTTTCCAGAAGCCCGCATCCGACACATCTTCACCGAGGCCAGACCGGTGATGGTTATTTACGACGATGATAAGGACAGCTTTGACGGCGTCCACAAAATAAACGTAAACGACGTGGAGAAATTAAGCGAAAGCGTTGATTACGGCCGTCTCTCCGATAACGAATGCGTCAGGCATTTAAAGGATGATTTGGCCATCGTCATGTACACCTCAGGAAGTACTGGTGTTCCTAAAGGTAATTATAATTATTATTAGAAACAACACAACGGGCCTAGTGAGGCCTAAGTGCTCTGGTCAATGATTTGCTCAATCCAACACAAATCTATTAATCTAATTAATATTTTAGGCGTTCGTTTACCACATAAAATTATCCTGAATCGTCTAAGGTGGCAATTCAGATCGTTCCCATACAGCAAAACCGAAACCGTCGGTGTGTTCAAAACAGCCCTAACCTTCGTCGACAGTGTTTCCGAAATCTGGGGCCCTCTGATCAACGGATTGGCCATTTTAGTCGTCCCGAAATCCACCACCAAAGATCCCGAGAAACTCGTCGAGGTCCTAGAAAAGTACCAGGTCAGTAATACAATTAAAATTCGCTGTGAAATCATTAACACGCTCCGTTGACTTATGTTGCAGATCGAAAGGCTGGTGTTGGTACCGTCACTACTGCGATCGTTACTCATGTTCCTTCAAATGCAGGTATGATAATTCGCTTTCCTAACGTCCGTTTTAATAATTAATGTGCGCACGTGTGTAATACGGTAATGCATAAAGTGTGTCGAGCATGTGTGAAATTGTCTGTTCTTAACAAATCCTCTTAATTAAAAGAAGTTTCAAGGATAGATACAAATGGTTTTCACTTTCCCCTTTAAGTAATCATAAAATAGCAAATTGAAAAAATCGATAAAATCTTTTCCCAAATATTCCTCTAGAAATCCTGTATTCTTTTTGGATTATTATAAAAATTTCACATTTTTGAAAAAAATTATATTTTTTATGTAATTTTAGAAAAACGAAAACGCTTTAAGCCGCTTGAGAATTTGGGTCTGCTCTGGTGAAACCCTTTCCGTATCTTTATCCAAAGAGTTCTTCAATTACTTCCCCGAAAACGAGCACGTCCTCTGCAACTTCTACGGCAGCACTGAGATCATGGGAGACGTCACCTATCACATCATCAAAAACAGTGAACAATTGAGCAGAGCGGAAAAGATTCCGATTGGTAAGTTAAAATAATGGCTGAGTGTATTTGATATTAATATTAACATCCCTTCTTCTACAGGTATGCCAATCGACAACACAATCCTCTACCTATTAGACAAAGATTTTCGCCCGGTGAAAACCGGCGATGTTGGTGAGTTATTCGTTTCCGGCCTGAACTTAGCGGCCGGTTATGTTAACGGTAGGGATCCGGAAAAGTTCATCGACAACCCACTGGCCATCGATCCGATGTTTTCGCGCTTATTTAGAACCGGAGATTTTGCTAAAGTCGAAAACGGTTACTTACAGTTCGAAGGTCGTATCGATTCGCAAGTCAAAATCCGTGGACACCGCGTCGATCTCTCGGAGGTGGAAAAAGCCGTCGCCTCTGTAGAGGGTGTCGAAAAATGCGTCGTGCTGTGCTACAACGCCGGAGAGATAAACCAGGCTCTTCTCGCTTTCGTAACGACGAACGCTTTGCTCAGCGAGAACCAAATCGAGTCCGTTTTGAAGGGCAAGCTGACTTCCTACATGGTACCACAAGTTATTTTGATCGAAAGCGTACCGTTGTTGGTGAACGGAAAGATCGATCGCCAAGCACTTCTGAAGAGCTATGAAAATACTAATAATAATGGTAAGCCTAAATTTATATAAGTATAGTAAAAGCTTTACAAAATTTCCTTACCTTCTTTTATAGATGACTCATTATACGATCCAGATATTGATTACACTGGAGTACCCGATGATAAAATGAACGCAGCTAAGGTACTATTTGAAACCGTAGCCTCAGTATTAAACAGATCTGCGAGGTCGGCTATTTGCATGAACGCAAACTTCTACGAAATCGGCGGCAACTCTTTGAATTCGATCTTCACCATCACATACCTGAAAGAAAAGGGCTACCACATCAGCATCGGCGATTTTATATCCGCAATGGATTTGGGCGAAGTTCTCGAACGCATGGCCACAGACTCCAACGTCGAATTGAAGGTGGAGCCGCCAATGTTCAGGTCGCAACCATTAAGCGACGAACACAAAAGTGAAGCTTTAGAGTAAGTAAACTTATCTTTACATCATCTATCTAATATCTTCCTCTTATATGTTATAGCAAATTGTATTAATTTAACATCTTCCTTCTAGTATGATTACAACCAGTTTTTACCAGAAAGCAGATTTGGAAAGATGGCTGATGCCCGACATCCTAGAAAGTGACTACAATGAACTGATCGATAAGCTCTGGGCTCCTCTCATTGAAAAAGGTTTAAGCTTCGTGTCGATATCGGAAACCACCGGTAAAATTATCGGCGTCGCCCTCAATTTTGATGCACATGACGAACCAGAGGTGGAGATTAAATCAAAACTTGTGATCATCTTCGAATTTTTGGAATGTATTGAAGGACCAGTAAGGTAATTACAATACAAAAAATATCATTCTTTTTAACTTTAAACGATATGTCCAAACTAAAATTAATGTTTTAACGCTTTAAGATTGTCACATCTAAATAGGTTACTTTAGGTTATTACCTAAAGAAGTTTGTAATAATTGTATTATTTACGATCTTCTTAATTAACTGTCAAAAAATATATGTAAGACAATTTTTAATAATTCAACTGATTTTGACTTTCTATTTAGAGGATCGTTTTTTTAGTTGTCAGTTACGAGAAACCTATAAAATGTTCTCTTAATTCACTATTTAAAAAAATGTAAACCATACCCTTAATAATACGTCAAGACCAGTTTACTGCATTATTTCAAATGAATCAATCTTCACAAACTAGGTAATGTAAGTTGTAATTAAAGAATTATCACTTTCTTCACAAATTGTTTTTATTCACTAGACGTACATTTCCAAACACGAAATGTTCTTTATCAATAGTTAACATTTAAAAACAATTTGTGAAGAAAGTGAGAATACTTTAATTACAATTTACTACAATAATCTTAACGTAACTTAAAAAAATATATTTCTAGGTAATGTAAGAATTATCTTTAAATATTTACTTCCATTACAGAGATAACAAACTTCCAACCGGTAAAGGAAATGTTTTGCATTCCTTCATGATGGCAACACACTCCAGTCTTTCAAGCCAGGAGAACGTTGCCGTCATGAAGTTCATGGAAGACGAAGTGCTCAAGCTCGCCCAAAGCAAGAACTTTGCCGGAATTTTGACCACCAACACCAGTCCTTTAACGCAGGTAAAATAATTTTCAACTTTCAGCCATAAGCCATAAGTGAATCTCGATTCCCTGTCTACAACTGCGCTATGCTGATGAGATCCAAACAGATCGAAACCGGTCTGTGGCTGTTGTTGACGGGAAACAATATTCAACTTTTAAATTGGATTTAAAAATAAAGCCATATATTTATTCATTTTTTTGTCAGCACCAACTTCTGAGATCATCAACCGACTTTATTGTTATAATTAATCTAACATTTGTTTTTCTTTATTTCTAGCAACTTGGAACCAGTGTATACGGTTACAAAGTAATGGACGACTACCAAGTGAACCAATATGTAGCCAGTGACAAGTCGCGGCCGTTTGGCGAGGCTCCTGACTCGCAAAGGGCCATCGTTCATTGGAAGCAAATTTAGATTTAGCAATCGTAGACCTTTAAGTATTTATTATCGTTAAATCCTAGGTATTAATTAACTTATGTGATGTATTTATAGTTTTAATGTTAGAAACCCAAAGGCTATTATATTCAACTATGTCGACATTCATACATTTACTCGTATTTATCAACGTATTCTAGAATCACTATTAGACTTAGGTTACTGCGGAATAATCTCTTTTTTTTTATTTAATAAAATGTCTTTCACTTTAATGTTGTATTATTAATTTAACGTATGAAAGTATTAAATTATTGTCATTACCTTAAGGAAGCAAATGGATTGCAATAGTTGTCCTCAACAAAAAAGTATAAAATTTTCATCTTGACAACAGACAAAATATTTAAAAAAAAACATGTTTGCGAACTTGTAGATTATTATACATCTATTGATTATTGATCTAAACAGGTTTTCATTAATAATTGGAAAAACACGAAAACATTTTGTCAATTTTCAATACCTGTCTAATTAATGGAGTAAAAAATGGCAAAATATAGTTTTCATCGTAGTAGTGGGGTAAATTACTCAGAAATGTGAAAACAAATTATTAATCTTAAATATTATAGTTTTAAGACAAGAAATCGATTACACTAATCGTTTTTTATCTAGATCTTAAAATTTTCAATCCGAGATTTCATCTTTCAAAAGGACAAAATATTTCACTTGCTAAGCATACAGCCAATACGAATAATTCAATACATTAGCAACGTTTTCACCTACCTGAATCTTTTGCAAACAATTTTTCTAAATTTTCCCAATAGATTATTCACCTTCAGCCTTAAAAAGTGTCTGATAACACACTGGACATTGGAGTAGTTAGACATCGTTCCTCTTTTTGATGTTCACCTTGAAACTACCTGTTAAAACAACACAAATAAGTTGTACTACTTTATAAATGACGAAATTGACCAATAGGAATATAGTTGTTTAAAATGTGTTAACCTAGAAATATTTCAAACTGGTATTAAAAAAAGTACAAAAATCTTTTTTTAATTGTGAGATGAATATATCATATAAATACAAAGCAGGAAAATTAGTTAAGCCACGACGCAAATATTGTGTTGAATAAGCGCCACCTAGCGGACGTAAAGGACAATTTGATTAGTTTAGTAGGAATTGCATATCTTTATATTAACTTTAAATATGTGGAACATAAATGAAACTATATTAAAGTTGTAATAAAGATATATAATGTAGAACTTTATTTAAAAATTTCGATTTGCTGTACAGTTAATTCACTTAGAAATTCGTAAACAATAAAAATAAAAAATATATCATCGTAAATGTAAAATTAAACACTTATTTGTACAAACTTTGTATTATATTATCTCACAATATAACAGAAAAGCAACAGTATATCATCCTAAAATATATACCAACCTTATATTTATATATATACATAATATAAAATCATTACACTAAGGCGGCAGTTTGAGTATTCTGCGGTATCTGGTCGACCACGTTCTCCAGGTGGCGGTACTTCTTTATCCTCTTCCATTCGCCGTTGTTGTAGTTCATCTGGAAGTGCGTCTCCACCAGCATCGTCAGGTAGGTGTCATCCGGCTGCAGGACGTTCTCCTGGTCCTCGGACAGCTTTATCGTCACGATGTTGCCCAGGTGAGGGCACGGGTTGTCCCTGGAGCCGGCCATGAAGCCCAGTATCAACGCCTTCTCCGGCCTCGTCACTTTGTTCGCCGTTCGGAACATGTCTTGAGCCTCCAACATTTGCTCCCTCTACAAAAACAAAACAAAAATGGTAATGTAGACATAATCACACCCTACTCTCTCAAATCAGATTTTATTGCAACTAAATACAAAAATTAATATCTCAAAATTAATTCTGCATTTGTTTTGTAAATCAACCATAAAAAATGTTGTTGATTAGGATTCTTACCGTTAAAGCCAGACCTCTCCTCTGCAAAGAATTTGTGGTGGGTTGGGGTTGTATCCTGATCTGCGCAAGCTGCTGCACAGGCCTACCCGCTATAACAATTGGTGTATTCGCTGTAACAGTGACGGGTGTACTGGCCTGCGTGGTGGGTATGAGGGGAGGTATCGGTCTGACGATTTGAGCCTGCGCGGTCACCGCCACCGGTACACTTTGCTGAGCGGGTGATTTCGTCGCCGTTGTGACGGCTGGAGTGGCAGGTGGTGTATGTGCAATAACTGGTGTTGTGGCTGTAGAAACAAAACACAATAACATTACACGTAATATGATAATATTATGATGACATTCACATTAGTGTTCAATTATTGCTTCAAAACAAGGCTTTAAAACGATACAAAAACAGTATATACAAATTAGTAATGAAGTTTATGAATGATAAACGAAAATAAGAAAATTTGATTAAAAGTATACTAAACTTGGCTGAGGAATTCGAGCGCCCTCTATGAACCGACTTCAATTCAATCGTTTAATTTAATTCTAGGCCAAGTTTAATTAACGTAGATAATAATCATTTCTCATCTCTGATTATAATATATAAATAATACTTAATAATGAATATAACTTACTGGCTGGTGGTACTGTTGGCTGTGAGGAAGCAGGTACATATGTAGGCGTGGCGAGGCCGGCGGCGTAATCCGGCGTTGCGTTTGTTGTACTCGTCGGCGAAGTTATGGAAGCCCCCGTCGTCTCCGGCGTCGTCTTCTTCGCCTCCTCAATCTCCTGCATGCGCTTCCGTTTCTTCGCCGCCGCGTAGCCCAACGGCTGATCGGCAATGTCTAATAGCTTAACACCGCCCTCTTTCCGGCCGGCGGTCGTTCTAGACAGTGGAGGACGATTAGTTAGACTCGACGTTAACGCGCTAGAACGGAAGCTCGACCCTGGGTGTCTAGTAGGGATTCCTTTGAGCGGCGCTTAAATGTAAACACACGGTTTTTCAAAACACCCACACACAAAACCACACATAATCATATATGCAATACAATTATTATTTAATAAGCAAATCCAAAACAATTTTTTAATAGATCACACTCACTTGTATCCGTCATCTTCCTTGGCATTCCCCTCGACCTGACTGGAATCACTGGAGCGGACGCTTTCTTCAAGTTTGAGGCAGCATCAGAGGATTTCTGAAGTAGTTCAGATCGTAACATCACAGATTTTGGTTTCTTCTTTAAAGAAAAGTGTTTAGTGGCGGCTGGCTGTTGTCCAACCTACAAATTATTTACAAAAATATATTGTACAGTCCAACCAGTTTTTATTACATCAACAATAGATGGCGCTTTAATTTTTTTACATGGCACCCAAAATGTTAATTAATATAATTTATTATGAAAAAAAAAAAAACAAATCTATAGTTAAACTTATAATTTTTAAACTGATTGACAAGGCAATTATATCTAATTAATAATGAGTGGTTGATTTTCAAATTTATTCGAATGTATATTCTTCACCTTAAGAAGCCAGTGTAGCGAAAAAAATTGTGGCAAGTTAAATACAAATTTTAAAAATGAACCACTTATAAATAAAAACCTACTTCTAAACAACAAAATATGAATTGACGTAAAAAGAACCACCAAACAAATAAAACACAGGTATACTCCAATACCGATAGCCCAAGATGGACCAACTCACAGACCACTCTTCTTGAGGCGAAGATAGGAGGAAGGAACTGACTACAATACAATATATTTATTTGTCACATTATTAATTGTCATTATTAATACTGCACTAAAAATTTAAATACCAAATTTGCACTTATTTATTTATTGTTGTAAATTTATAAATATGTAAATGTAGAAATAAATAAATTAATTAATTAAGTCCTCAAATTAGATATAATTTTTTACTTTCCCTATATACGAAGTATATAGGGGAAGTATTGTGATCGTGATTTTTTTTTGAAAAATTTTTTTTGCGGAAATATCCGTTTTGAGGTCCCCTGAGTCCATTAAACTAATTTCTGGAAAAAAAAAAATTGTGTCTGTGTGTGTGTCTGTCTGTCTGTCTGTCTGTCTGTCTGTCTGTCTGTCCGTGGGTGCTGTATCTCAAAAACGACTGATCCGATTGAGATGAAACTTTAAACGTAAGGTTTTATCGTTAAAAACTGGAACTGAAAAGCTTTTGGTAAACATTCATAAACCGGAAGTGGGTGTTTACTCGAGGCGTTTTTTGTTTTTTTCCGATATTTTTTTTAATATGAAAAATATTACAAAACTTTTCAAACAAAAGTTAAAGAGAATGAGAAACTGAACAAATTTTGTTAAAATATATTTTTTATAAAATTCTTAACTTTCGAGAAAAAAAAATAAAAATTGAAATTTTTGATATTTTTTGCCAATTGCTAATAAACTATTGAAGCAACATGAAAGTTATATAACAAATAATTGTAGAGAATTCAAAATTGAATAAATTATTAAGAATAACCTTTTTGTATAAACCGCATAGTTTTCGAGTAAAATATAGGGAAAGTACTATGATGGCCACATCACCATTTTTCATTTTTATTATAATAATTATTTCCTTTTTCATATTTCTATCAAATTTACAATTCTAAAGTTAATAAACAATAGGCTTTTTGCATAGTATAATGGGTTGCCTAATTTTAGTCAAGTTCATTTGTTACACAAGATAAATTTATACTTTATTTGTTTGTTTATATTATTTAATAATTAATTACTTACCACTGAAGTGAGAGCAGCTTTATTTAAATAATGGCATTCCATGGGAAGCATGACCTGCTCCGCCTGTTTCCTGACCAGCTGCCTGAGGTCGTGCAGTAAATTTGTGAAAATCGGTCGCACCTCATCAATGTCGGAAATTTCAGTGTTCAGGGAGCCCGTGGCCGGGAAGGTTTTTAACGCCTCGGCAATCATTGATACCCAAAGGTCTGAATCTCCAATCGCTACCTCGACAATTTGTTCCAAATCAAGACGCCACTATAAAAGTTAAGAATTGAAAATTAAACACAAAACTATAAAATGATAATCACTGCAAAAACGAAATGATTGATTTATGAATCAATCATTATTGTTATTAATGTAAACAAACAAAACAATCCACAAACACTTTTCACCGGGCGACTGTGTTTATTTATTTACACCGACGAATTGCGCCAATAACGGAAACCCGTTATTGATACATTTCTAACCTAACATATTTGAATTCGGAATGAGCATATGCGATCTTATTGGACCGTCCGGCGGCGTCGGGACGCGGAAACGCGGTCCGTTCGGGGGCTGCGGCCGCCAATTAAACGAAATAACGTGCGTGCACTTGCCTCGTCGATGTTTCTCCGGGGTATGTGAAAAAAACTAAGCAACAGTTTCAACTTCACTTGCGTCTGAAGGTCCGGGAAGCAGTCCTTTATGTTCCGCAGCACTTCCGCGTTCAGCTGTGAGCAAATCGAGCCGCCCGTCCAAGAATCATTCGACGTTCCCAATTTATTGTGGAGCCACAGAGAAGTATCACTGTCACGCATATTCGCCATCTTGGAAATAACAAATGCATTGCGTGATGCATGCGGACGTCACTGTGTCCATTTTAGTTGGGATGGCTAATAATAGATGGCCGATTTTAAAACCATTACAATAAATACGTATTTGGTTCAATTGTTATATCAAAATTATTACATATCTTAATAAATTATTTTATTATAATTATTTTTTTAATTTAAAAATGTTAGGATAAAGTTGGAATCTCAAAATATAATATTTTTTCAACGCCATCTATCGTAATTACTTAAAAATTGTATTTTGTATTAAATCCCAACTGGTGATTTGAACTACTAGGTATTCAATATTTATAGTAATAAATTATATATTAAATCTTATTCGTGTTAATAATTTCATTTTCATTCGTCGGTGTTGAAATACAAAGTTATTCACTTTATTAAAACTATTTAATACGTTTCTATTATTACTTATTTGGACTATATGTTACACGATTGGCATAAATTATTTGTATAAAATGTAAATAAAACAATAATACATGTTATTATAGTTAGATTATAGCTCTACATATTATTTACATTATATTTTATATAATTTTTAAGCACTGTTGAAAGTTAGGCAACCCATTTTACAAACTAGGGGATTTTTAAATAATTCTAAAACAAAAATCTAAAATAAATAGGAATTTCAGCAGTTGGATGGCTAAGTGTATTTTCTAGGGTGACCGGTACCATTCACCATTGGGATATAATTAATGACGCTTTAGAGTGACCGGGCGATCCTCTAAAGTAACAAGCTCATTTACATGCACACAAATCACACGGCCGACGGACCACGTGGTCAAAACCAAACACTACTACTACTAGGAATTTAAATAAAGAATGATTTTCTCTAAAAAATGTTTTTTTCTATAGGTATTGTTATAAAAGAAGTAAAACATATAGCAACAGATTCTAATTATTATTAAGTGAGTAAACGAAAATTGTATTAATAAGGTTCATCATGCAGTTATTAAATAAAATAATGTAACTTTATTATTATAGGAGAGTATTACGTGAATAAAGCTAAACTCTTAAAAATCGTGTGTTTGTTGTATAAGTGTTAACACCCAATTTTGATTTCAACAATCATTTTCTGGAATGCAGGCGCCGTTTCCATTTCGGGCGTATCCTGTGTCGCAGTAACAAGTATCCACACACCTGTAGCTGGCTGTTAGACAAGGTTGGCCAAGGGTTGCGCACTCCCTTTGGCAAGGTCTTCCACATTCGTAATGCTCGTGCGGATTGTTGCATTCGACAGGAATACTGAGGGCTGCATATTAAAAAACATTAATAGTAATTATTATTCACATTTACGTTAAATTATTTTCAGATTAGTTTACAATACTCACAATCTGCCTGAACATAAACCATAACAAAGAATAAAACTAAGGCGGATTTTAGGTACATGTTGATGAAACTGTTAAAACAAACTGCTTTTTCGTTTTGTGAGTTGCTTATTTTATTGCCTGACTGGGAAAACACAGTGACGTTAATGAATGTAAAAAACATTCATAGCATAATTAGTAGTTGCAGTTTATTAATTTTCAAATGATTTATTGTTTATCGAAAATATCAATTAAAGGATGATGTAATAGATATATTATTAACAGTTAATACATAATAGACTGTTGCGCTTTTTATTAATGCTTATTAAAAATATATTTCCGGACAGAGGGAGTAACAGATATGATCATTCAAAAATTTAAATTACCTTTCAGTGTAAACCTGTCTTTATAAATAATTCAATCCGGCATCACTGCATTAATGTGAAGGTAGCGCCCGATAACAAGTTTTATAGGTTAGCCAACCGAGCTTGCCACATTTTGCATGCCCGCAATGGATATACCCGAACAGAACCCTGAACCCAACCGAAAAATCACCGTCGAAGACTTGAATATTGACATTCTACCGATCATCTACGAGATAATCAGAGGGTTAGTAACAATAATAAAAATACACGCGGGCTATAAATAACGCACGACTTTCCTCATAGAATAGAGAAGGATCACCACGATAACACGGTCAAGACTAGGGAGTCACAGGATTGTTCCTTGCGGGTGCTCGAGCTGCAGAAGAGACTAGATCAAATCAGAACAGATGTAAGTAGTAATAGGATCAAAATATTAACCATAAAACTTGGACTGATAGATAGTAAATAATTTAAAAGAAATGTTTATGCAATATATTTTGATTGAATGGAATGACATGTAAGTAATCAGTATTGTTTTTATGGTAAATATAATACTAATTTGTATGTAAACTGACAAAAAATAGATCGTTTACTTAACTCACCCTCTTAACAGATGCTCAAGATTTTGAATGTGTTGACTGTTAATTATTGAAATTTATTTATATATCTATTAGTTATTAAAACGAAAACACAAAAGTTAATTAATCGATGGTTGTCAACAAAAATACACATTTTTATTGACAAACTATACATATTTACATTTAAATAATGGATGATGTGTTAGTGAGTTAGTTCGTCAAAAGGCTATTGACCAGAGGTCTTTCTGCCTTGTTTTGTCCAGTCATATGGCGTCAGTCGTTAATGTGTAGACGGATGAAACGATGAGATGAAATCAAATATGGTTGAATTAGGATTTTTAAATTTGGGGTTTACACTAGGATTTCTAGGAATTTGTGGTCAACATTTACTTGGCAAGTAATTTTTACCACTGTATATTTATAAAATTGATATTATAGTTTTGACCACAAACTGATCATTATAAAACTTTAAATATGTAATTTTTCATTCAATAATTTTATGCTAACCTACATAATTATTTTAATAGTTAATAAATAGTTTGAGTTTGAATAAATATAGTGAAATACTGTGGTGAATTAATAATTCAGAAACAAAAATCCTACAAGTTTTCTGTAATAAAATAAAATAATTTTGTGTTTATATCTAAAAAATTAGAGGATGAGATTTAGGTATTCCAAAATTTCTTTTATTTTGTCTAAACATAATTCGGTTTTATTGATTGTTAGAATTCTTCTACATCTCCCTTTAAAATTGCTACCTCCAGATTTATTAGCTATCAAGGAATGTTTGTTTTAATTAAAAAAAAAACATTTCATAATTCAATCAAAGTATCCAGCCTACAAAATAGGTGTGGTGAACCCTTAACAGATCCTAACAATTGGCCGAATGGAATTGAAATTGAAATAACTTGAGTTTGAGTCATTGATTATAGATCTAAATTTGGTTCCATTAAGAATGTAGCCCAACAAGCACTAACTAGGGTATAGATCTCTGTAAGAAATAATAGCAGAGATATTAATGTTTCTATCCTCTTAGTCAAAATATCTTCTCTCTATACATTGAATAATTTTTGCTGGATCTCAGCAAAACATTCTAAGATAATAAGATAGCAGACAATTTGGCAAGATTATAGTCGAGCCGTCGATAGCTGACTGTGACACAATCATTTTTCGTACTAAGAACCTTATAGCAATTAATATGAATCTCGTTTTATCATTATCTTCCTAGGATGACCGATGAAGATGGAATGTGTGTCTAATTCCTTCAACATAGAAGATTGAGTCACAGTCTCGGTGGCTCGACTATAACAAAGGATCTTCCTTTGCCTTCCTATAATTGGAATGGTTTAGGATAGCAAATTGAAAAAGAAATCCACAATGGTTGTATAGCTATACAATCCCTGTATCAATTCAAAAAACCAATTCATCTCCCTTATCATTATTCCTAAAATCCATGTAAAAGTATATTAAACAAAAACGTTTACTTTGTTAATATCATGTTTTTGTTTAATTTTCCAAAATGTATCACGAAGTTAATGCCTCAACCATTAATCAATTAAAAATATATATTAATTGTATTAAATAATAAAATCTCAAAATCATTATATTATTTGAGTTGTGAATACAGTGATAACAATTACATTTTATGACCAATTTCAGATCCGGCAATTGCCAGGAATCGAATTCAGCAAGGAGCAGCAGCTCATGAACTTGGAATCACTGAAGACACAGCTCAAGCTCAAACAAGAATTACTGCAAAAGTACAGATATCTAGCGTTCGAAATAAACAAACCGTAATAAATGCGACACGATGGTAATCCGCATACTCCTACGCTATTTAGCGAATAATGAAAAACTGGTGGAACGTCTGAGCGAGTCGTACCCGATCCAAAAGGCCGCCCGCTTCGCCGTGTTCCTCTTCAACAAGGGCAAGAACATCGCCGAGGAGAAGGACCTGAAGGGCAAACTGGAGGCGGCGAGGGTTAGGGAGTTAATCAGGAAGTTCTCCAGTAACGTAAAGCAGGAGATCAAGAGTGCTAAAGAGGAGTTGATGAAGAAAAAGTAGTCGATCATGTCTTCGGTCGTTTTCATAGGTTCGCCTGAAATTACGAGAAAGACTGTTTTTAAGGATGTAATTAAAGACCTGCTGCTGGTTTCACCCTACAAAGTCCTTTTTCGTGTGCTCGTTTCCTTCGTGCCGCCGTTCGGGAAAGTTTACAGGCGGATCTACGTGGATTTTTTAGGACCCCTACTAGCGTTCATAATCCTAGGCGTTATTTTAAACTACGGGTACTTTTATAAGCCCAACAAGATATGGATTGGCCCGACTGAGTTTTTATTTTTCTACGCGCTTATCGTTCCGATCGTGTTTTACATGATCGTCGGCGTCGTCCACTCGAGCGTCCAACTGCCGGAGTTGATTTCGCTGTTGGGATACGCACTGTACGGACACATCGTGACCCTGTCGATATCCTACATCTGTTTCCACGAGACTAGCAATTTGTTCTTTTTCCTGTGCCTGCTATTGTTTTGCGGTAGCAGCACTTTTAGGTTCGTGATCGTATTGCTGAAGACTATACCGGCGCCCGGAGCACGGTTGCTGGTGTGCAGTGTCGTTGCGATTATACAGATTTTGACTTTGATTTTTTTCCACTTTGGTTACATGCACAAGACGTTTGTTTATGGGAAGAATAAAATTTCTAGTTAACGTTTTTTGTATTGATTGAGCTGTGAGTATGTGTATATGGTAATAAAGGATTTTAGTAATGTATAATTGTGATTTTACTTTTATTACAACTTCTAAAGAATATATAAAAAAAGATTTAAACTGGATTAGTGAAGCTATTCAGAATTGGATTGAGGACAAGTGTTAAACTTTCATCTTTGATATGGCTTGGAACTCTACAGAATACTAGGAGTGGCTCAAGTGGGTTTGAGGAAATAGAAGTGTATTGGTGAATTAATTAAAATGATGTGACATAATGTAGCTGCCACTTTCTTAAAGCTAGTCTATGCAATCAATACTATAATTAAACCTGTTTTAATAATAATATTGATGGGCAATTAACCGGCAAAAGGAACGCCGTGTTATTTGTGAATTTATGTGTGTAAATGTTTATTTAAAAGGACTATCTCAAAATATCACACATCCATAAACAATACTTCACTTTAGTTCCAACAGCAAGCCCATTTTAAAACCTGTATTCTTTTGATAAGTGTTAATTAAAATAATTACAATTACATTAGCTGCTTTTTACAAATTAATGATTTGCGCCCAAGTGTTTAAGGATCAAGAGGCTAGGATGGTTTAAAGCTAAGACGATTTTAGATTAAATTTTCTATTGAAATTTTTCATTATTTTATACAATGATATGACATAAGAATGGAGTACATAAAATGTGTAGTGGTAACGTCTGAATGTAAAAAAAATTAAGAGATCTACACACGAAACATCATTACAACCGTCTATAAAGATAAAACTTTTTATTGCCTGAAAAATCGATCCAACCCAAGTGAACTCAAATCGTCCAAAGAAAAAACCACCACTCGACCCAACTCTACACATTTCAACGCGATTCTACATTTTGAAAAAAATAGGTACCTTTCTTTATATATATAAAAATTCTTGGCTACATTTAATTTTCTGCATGTAACAAACATTTATTGGAGCTTCGATTAAGTTAGAGATTGAGGGTCTACTGAACCTTCGTCGTCTTCGGACTCGAATTCGGAATTTGCGGTATGGTCCCCACGTCTTGTACTTGCTTCGGGATGGTAGAAGTAGTGGTTGTGGTGGCGGGATTCCCTATGTTCCCGTTCGATCTACCTCTGCCGCCGCGTTTCCCTCGACTCTTCTTTGCGCCAGTTTTGTGAGGAGTCGTGTCCCGTTTGTCGATTGGACTTTCGAACGCCGATGTCTCACCATCGACTAAAGCAACTTCTGCAAACTGGCATTAAATAATGTTTTAATTCATCCATTAGATTGAAAGCCTGAATTTACCATATACACCCACCACTAGGGTTATAATTTCAATATATTTATTATTACTTTATTTTTTGCAATATTATATTATTATATTTTGATTGCTAAAACAAATGCTTTATATTGTACAAATCGATCATAAATAAACGAGTCAAAATTCCCTGTTTATTTAAAAAACGAATGACCGAAATTTTTATTAGATGAGGTGAAAATATTTACCTGTTGCAGAAGCTGTGAACTGGCTTGTGTATTATTACTGTTGGTATTCGTTTGAGAATGTTGCGACGAACGTTGATTCTGCTTTGTGTTCTTGAAGCGGTTTCCTGCCGGCAGGGAAGAGTTCTGCGTTATAATTCGGACCACGTTGCCCACGGCCTTCGTTCGTCCTTCACGGAAGACCATCCTCTGTCCCGGTGTCATGTACTCCGGGTATTTGATGAAGCGGAAGTGGATTAACGCTTTGTCGCCCGTCCTCAAGCACTCCTGCGACATTGTTAAGATGCTGGCCGTCTGGCGGATGCTGCCGCAGTGCACTGAAAGTTTCGTATTAGGTTTGCGGCGACATTATATGAACGTAAGGTTGTCGTACCCATCGCTTGGTATCTTGAACTGATCGTCGTGGGATGGTGCAGCACGAGGATTTCTCCTTCGAATTCCCAGCACGCTTGCGGGTTCAGCAGCGGTGAGACCATTACCATGCCTTTCCTTATTTGAGATCGTTTTATCTGAATAGTTTATAAAATAACATCTGATTGTTCTAATTACTTGTAGATTTTTATTTAATGATGTAATGAGAATATAAAATAGAAATTAAAGATATTGGTAAGTAACGAACTTATTTACACACGCATGAATACATAAATAATACGGTTGGAGGACCAAGTGGTCGATAGTCAATAGCTACTGCTACTAAAACGGAATATTGATGTCTCGTCACCTAAAATATCTAATAATAATTGATTTGGAGAAGTTCCTTTACTCTAAGGTCATATCAAGACTTTACCGTGGGGATGCTCAAAGTAGTACAGGTAAAAATCCATATTATAATACTGCCAATTCTTTAGTTCGTTACAAGACCGATCGTGCGTGACTGAAATAATAAATATGGCATAGATTTAAACAACTCAACGAATCTACCATCCATGTCTAAGCACTAAGATCGTAATAATAATTGTGGCCCAAATATACATATATTAGTAAAAGTAACAAATTAATATTTAATGATAAACTTTTTTTTACATATTCTCTCTTAAAAATCATATAAATATTAATTACCTTTTTCAGTGCAAAACTGGCCGTTTGTCCGGCCCGCACTTCTCTAACAGCCATCCGTTTCCGGTGAATGCTTTTTACGGCAATAGGCTGGAAATGACCGAGCGGATCTGGCCCGAGCATCAGTGTGTCGTTCAACTTAATTACACCTTTTAGGGTGGTACCTGATACCACTGTTCCCACACCCTGAAATTAAGCAAGCAGAATAAGTGAATATTTTCAAGGTGATTAATTAAAGCACTGACCGGAACCGAATAAGTATCGTCGATTTGAAATTCCGCGGGCTCATTCTCCTGATACTCCGTCCGCGTCGTTAATAAGTTGAGGAAAGTTTTTAACAGTCCCAAATTTTCTCCAGTAACATTTGAGACCTGGAATATCGGACATAGCCTACAAATAAAAAACTGTTAAATCACAATCCGCCTAATACGCGTGATCCATACCTTTCGGAAACGAAATTTGTAGCACTTAGTACCACGTCGTCTGTTGATTTTACCATCACTGGTACTTTCCTGCACCCGGGCGATTTCAGGATTCTGATGAGCATCTTCAGATTGTCTTGCAGCACATTCGTTGGGCACATGTCGATCTTCGTGACGACCACGAATACTGGGACGGAGAGGGCCAGCGCCAGGCCCAAGTGTTCTTTCGTCATGCCAACTATGCCAGCGTTAGCACCGACCTTTAAAAATTTAATTGATTTGCAATGCGCACATAATTGAAATTAAGCGACATTCAAACACCATAGCGTTTCAATATCAAGTACTATCATAGTTTTAATTACCATCAACATTCCAAAATCTGGAGCGTGTCCAGTCATCCCGAATACTGTTGTCTTCAGGTAACGTTCGTGTCCGGCCAGATCAATGAACGTGATCACTTTCGAGCTCTTCTCGCAAATCTTAACCCAATCCAGGGATCCATGCTCCGGCCTGTTGACCACGTTCCCCTCCTCATCAAAGCCGAGAATGTCGTTGCCCACGGAGCTCGTCCGCCCCGACTCCATCTCGTGCTTATGTCTGAACAGTCGCTGCCTGGCGTGTCCTCTGCCATTGTCCAAATCGCCGTGCGTCAGCACCCCGAGTAAAGTGGATTTACCAGCATCCACGTTCCCGACGACAGCCACACGGATTTCAAGGAAATCTATAACATATATATGAAAAGTTAAAACACTTTGGTTGCGTATAGCGATGCGAGATGGTGGCGCCATCTGTGAATATACCAACACCAATTTAACGGTAGGGTTTTGGATTACAAAAAAGGATAAATCAATTTTTGATTACTCCAAGAAAGAAAAGAGTACTTAACTTAGTACATCATTTGCCTATCACAATTTTACGACTGGATCGAAATAAAAACAGTTGCTCGAGTGCGTGCAGGAGTGGGGGAAGCGTTTCGGCGGCAAGACAGAGCTGGCCACGGAGTTCGGATCGGGGCGTGTGATCTCGGGCAGACACTCGAGGCGGTCTTCCTGACGGTTTACGTTCCAAGCCAGTAGAATACGTTACGGCCATTAAACAAGTGTCAGATAGAAATGTCAGATGTAAATACGTGCTGGTAATATAAATTGACTTCAATAAATCATTTGCAATTATTTACACACCTGTATAACGTGCAAAAACGTTACATTGGTGACAGGTGTGGGGTGTGAAAAATTGCAAACAAAATGGCGAAGTGCGTTACAATAACGGACCTAAAAGTGGCTGAATTAAAAGTGCAACTGGAAGAACGGGATTTGGATACGAGCGGCAAGAAGAGTGTGTTACAACAGAGACTTAAGGAAGCGCTGCAAGAAGAAGGCCATGATCCAGACACATTTTTATTTGATATCGGAGGCGACCCAGCATCAATTATGGAGCAATTGAGGCAAAATTCCGATAAAATGACAGAGAAAATGTTGGAAATTTCTAGGAATCTGGAAGAAAAATTAACGGAAAATGCCGATACAATGAAACAAGAAATGCTAGAAATTTCTAAAAACCTGGAAGAAAAATCTCTAGAAAATTCAAGGAAAATTATCGAAATTGAATATAAAATTAATGAAAATTCGGAACTCGTGGAAAAGAAAATATATCAGAAAATGACAGAAAATTCCGATAAAATGAAACAAGAAATGCTGGAAATTTCTAGGAATATGGAAGAAAAATTAACGGAAATAAAAAGAAATTTGGGAGGAATTGAATTAAATGACATAAAAAATGATCCTGTCCACTCGATAAAAATGAAACCACCTAATTTTGATGGCCAAACTTCTTGGAATAATTTCCTTAGACAATTTGAGGCCGCAGCATCAGCCAATGGATGGAACCCAACAGAGAAGGCTACAGCTTTAATTCTAACACTGCGTGGGGATGCAACAAATGTCTTGCAGAGTGTCGCAGGGTGAGATGAATTACGACCAATTAATCAAGCATCTGGAAATAAGGTATGGTCAAACACATCTTGAACACGTGTACCATTCACAACTTAAAAATCGCTGCCAGAAATCTGATGAGAGTTTGCAAGAATTTGAAGCAGATATAGCTCGATTAACACGACTGGCGTATCCTGGTGCAACAGAGAACATCTTGGAAACATTAGCTGTGCAGGCATTTTTAGATGGATTGAAGGATAAAGACATACATCAGGCATTAATACTCGCTCGACCAATTAAATTAGTAGACGCACTGTCTCGTTCGCTTCGAGATAGAAGCAGCGAAAAGTACAGTTAGGAGTCAAGGCCGTGTTCGGAAAATGGAAGATTCACGAGAAGGATTGGATGATCTTAGAAAAATGATACAAGATATCATCAAGGAATCGTTAGCAAACAGGAAGAAAGTGGAATGCTGGAAATGTGGAAAACACAGTCATATACAACGTCGGTGCACAGAAAGATCAAATAATCGCACCAATGAAAAGTCGGAAAACTAGAACAAGCCGACCTCAGGGGGTATCCGTCGGCTAAAAAACATCAAGCCCCTAGAAAAACTGCAAAAGTAGCATACTTGTCACACCACGTCGATACGGTTTTTGTGGATGGAAACATCTTGTCGACTGCTACTAGACACGGGTGCTACTAGGACAATTATAAGACCTGATATTGTGTCAAAATAGCAGGAGAACCTGCTAATATTCATGGTGAAATAAAATCCACGATTACCATAGGGAACACATCATTCCAACACCAACTCATAGTAGCTGACATTGAAGACGAATTAATTCTCGGTATGGACATCATGAATACTAGAGGCTTCCTGTTGGATCTTAAGAATGGAATCCTAAAAGTTAATGGAGAGGAGGTGGTACTCCACAGACGGAATATTGGTAGAGTCCAGGTAACCCTTCCAACGGAAACATCAGTTCCGGAGAGAAGTGAGGTAATTATTGAGGGCCAATTGGAAGAAGCATCCCATCACAAAAACATTATTATCTTTGAACCTATCGTTGATGACGATAAACTGGGACGAGGAGTAGCAATAGGAAAAACACTCATTTGCACCGATAACAATGTATTAGTTAGAATAATGAATACTAACTATTACTCTGTTCATTTGAGAAAGGGAGTGCTGCTAGGACATTGTTCTGCTGCTTCATCGATATTGCGGAAAACCACAGCAGAGAATAAAAACAATGAAATGAGTTACCCGGAACTAGAAAAGTTGATTTCCCTTTCGACCCAAGATTGTAATCCAACTAAAAGAGAAAAAGTAAAAAAGTTGATCATGGAATATCAGGACGTATTTGATATTGGACAAAAAGGAAGAACCAATATCGTTCAACATAAAATTAATACCGAGCATTCTCGACCGATTAGGCAGACAGCCAGAAGACTGCCACTGGCGAAGCGGGAGGAAGCTGATAGGATTGTGCAGGACATGGGGAGCGAGGGCATTATAGAACCATCTAATAGTCCGTGGGCCTCGCCAGTGGTATTGGTAAAGAAGAAAGACGGATCAACTCGCTTCTGTGTTGACTATCGTCAACTAAATAATGTAACCAAAAAGGACAGTTATCCTTTACCCCGAATTGACGACACATTGGATACCTTGGCTGGATCTACTATTTTCTCCACACTCGATCTTAAAAGCGGATATTGGCAAGTTGAAGTAGCTCTCGAGGACAGAGAAAAACAGCATTTACAGTAGGCAATGGATTATGGCAATTCAATGTTATGCCATTTGGACTATGTAATGCACCCGCGACGTTCGAGAGACTAATGGAGACGGTACTAACAGGACTATCTTGGAAAACATGTTTGGTTTACCTCGACGATATAATCGTAATGGGAAAATCCTTCGAAGACCACATGAAGAACTTAGAAGAGGTGTTCCGACGATTAAGGGATTCTGGACTGAAACTCAGCCCGAAGAAGTGTCACCTTTTCAAGAAAGAGGTGCAGTACCTAGGACACATTGTTTCAAGCCAAGGTATTGCAGTCGACGGCCAAAAGATCTCAACGGTGAGGGAATGGCCAGTTCCAAAGGATTTACACCAACTCCGGAGTTTTCTTGGATTATGCACGTATTACCGTCGTTACGTTGCGGGATTTTCAAACATCGCTAAACCATTAACCCGCCTCACTGAAGGAAAACAACGGTTCTTCTGGAACGGGGAATGTCAGGAGGCGTTCCAAAAACTGAAAAACGCACTTACCAGCGCACCAGTTCTAAGTTATCCGTTGTCAGAGGATACCGATGCAAGCAATGTAGGAATTGGAGCCGTTTTATCACAAATACAGGATGGGCAGGAAAAAGTGATCAGCTATTTTAGCAAGACTTTATCCAAGCCGGAGCGGAACTACTGCGTAATGAGAAAAGAGTTGCTTGCAGTAGTCAAATCAGTAGAACACTTCTATAAATATTTATATGGAAGGAAATTCTTATTGAGAACCGATCATGCTGCTCTTAAATGGCTTCTTCAGTTCAAGAATCCGGAAGGACAAGTCGCAAGATGGTTGGAAAGACTTCAGGAGTTTGACTTTGACACTGAACACAGAGCTGGAGCGATCCACAGGAATGCAGATGCTTTGTCGCGAAGGCCATGCCCAGAAAATTGCAAGCACTGTAACAACGCAGAATCAAAGGAAAGTCAAGTACTCCGAACAGCTGTAGAAAGCGATGACTGGAATTTAAAAGAAATCCGGCAGGATCAAGACGACGACCTTGTTCTAAAGCCCCTAATGACATGGAAGGAAAGTGGAACCAGGCTAACATGGGATGAAGTCTCCAAATATTCGCCTGAATTGAAGTCATACTGGGCTCAGTGGGATTCTATTGTACTGGACAAGGGACTGCTTAAACGCATATTCAAAGATTCAGAAGGCCGCGAAGAACGAAGGCAGATTATACTTCCAAAGAGTAGAATACCTGAAGTGATGAAAGAGATTCATAGTGGATCTTCCGGTGGACACCTGGGTATGTCAAAGACTTTAAACAAACTTCGGGAGAGATTCTACTGGGTGAACTGTAAGGTAGACGTCAGGGAATGGTGCAAGAAATGTGTGATTTGTGCAGCAAGTAACGGTCCACAACGACGAAGGAAAGCACCTATGCGTCAGTACAACGTTGGTAGTCCTTTTGAGCGAATCGCAATTGATGTCGCTGGGCCATTCCCCGAGTCTCACCAAGGAAATAAATACATCGTGGTGGTAATGGATTACTTCAGTAAATGGGTGGATGCCTATGCGTTACCAAACCAAGAGGCTTCAACAATAGCGGAAGTACTAGTTAAGGAATGTATATGTCGTTTCGGCGTTCCCTTAGAACTACATTCTGACCAAGGAAGAAATTTCGAATCGAATCTTTTTCAAGAGGTATGCAAAATCCTTAAGATTCATGAGACAAGGACAACAGCTCTGCATCCACAATCAGATGGTATGGTGGAACGAATGAATAGGACCATCAATCGCTATTTGTCAAAAGTAGTCTCTGACCATCAAAGAGATTGGGACCAACATCTCCATCTTTTCTTGCTGGCGTATCGATCGGCTGTACACGAAACAACCGGGCAGACTCCAGCGAGCATCGTCATGGATCGAGAGCTACGACTTCCATGTGATTTAAAGTTCGGCTGCCCCCCGGGAGAAGATTTGGCAGGGGAAGACTATGTGAGCGACCTGAGACGAAAAATGGATGAAATCCATAATCATGTGCGATCCAACATCCAATGTGCTAGCGACCGAATGAAAGAGAATTATGACCTAAAAACGGATCGCAGTGGTTATAAAGATGGAGATATGGTGTGGTTATTTAACCCACAAAGACGCCGAGGTCTCTCCCCAAAATTGCAAGCATCATGGGATGGACCATACCAGATAATAGAGAAAATCAACGACATCGTATACAGGATTCAAAAACCACCCCGAGGAAAACCAAGAGTTGTCCATTTCAATCGGCTGACCCCTCATGCTGGCGAAGAAGATGGTGCAGCGATTCGTGCGGTGGTTGAACAAAGCGACGATAAAGCATTTGAAGACTTCATGGTTCAGCACTCTGATGGACGTAAGAGTCATTTTGATGTAACGAGAGAAGAACAACGAGATCTATTCCAAGTACCTTCGGACTATTGTCTTGCCCATTGTGTGGCCCAGGATTTGAAGGTCACGAGGAATTGCTAGCGTCTTCAGGAAGAAATTTGGAAGGTTGGAGGAACTACGCACTCAATGTCCTAAAGTCGGAAGCATAGTCCACCTAGATGTTAGTAGCCACCTACCGAAAAGGATCATTTACTATCTGGTAACGAAGAAGTACTCTCATCAGAAGCCAACCTACAGGGTTGGCTATCATTAAATGAGTTGAGGGATTCACTTTGTTACCGGCGTTCAGTTTACCTGAACGTGGTAACAAATGCGTAATTATATTTTAATCCATTTTACGAGCTACCCATTGCTCCTAATAATAATTTGCATAAATTCCGCATTATTGAAATAATCCAAACGAGATAATTTTCCAAAATGTGCAGCTGCCAGTGCCGAACAATAAATCGGACCCTTTTTCGGCGAACGAGGATAATTACCTGTTCCAAGAAATACCGTGCCTACGTGACAAGAACAAAGCAGCGGTACCTGAGATCACCATATAAAACCAGGCCCGACCATCGCTCTTTACCAGTCGTCTGCCATCAGCAGCGGTGGTCAGCCTGGTCGGTTCCGCCGATTCAAGCCTCTTGCTCTTGTATATATTGTATATTTTTCTATGTCTATTTTCTGTCTAATCTGTTGTAATATATTTTCTTCTTCTCCATGCCCCATGTTTTAATTTACACACATTTTCTCTTGTTCTTTACTCTGTTTCACAGCTAGCCGGTGCCCATACGTTGACGTGGCGTGGAAGCCCAAGCAAGTATCACCGAAGGGAAACTGTTTAATCGAAGCCTGCGGCTGCTAATCGATGGTGAGCCTCGCCAGGGACCCCTGGGCCGCCTCCAGTGCGTGTTGGTTCCAGAAAGTACCGCCGGTGCTACTTCCTTGCCAGTCCGTCACGAGGACGTCTTCCGCGTCCACCGTTAACAACTTCTACGTGAGGGTATCAAGAAATTGGCAATACCGAAACTAGCTTGTGGGTTGGACCAATTGGACTGGAGAACAATCAGAAGCATGGTGGAAGTCCTTTTTGCCAATTCTGGGATCGAGATTTTGGTATGCTGATATAATTCCAGTGGTATACGATATGAGAAACCCATAGACTGCTATTTCTTTCGAACGTCAAAATGTACAAAGGGGTCCCAGTGCAGGTATCGTCATAAGGTGCCGGAGGACTCATTTCGGGACGAAACATGCTTAGGGAGGGGGCAGTGTCACGAGACGCGTGGGGAGAGGGGATGCGTCATGGACGTGCCGACTGGATCGAAATAAAAACAGTTGCTCGAGTGCGTGCAGGAGTGGGGGAAGCGTTTTGGCGGCAAGACAGAGCTGGCCACGGAGTTCGGATCGGGGCGTGTGATCTCGGGCAGACACTCGAGGCGGTCTTCCTGACGGTTTACGTTCCAAGCCAGTAGAATACGTTACGGCCATTAAACAAGTGTCAGATAGAAATGTCAGATGTAAATACGTGCTGGTAATATAAATTGACTTCAATAAATCATTTGCAATTATTTACACACCCGTATAACGTGCAAATACGTTACAATACAAATAAAACAGATAATGTTATAAATTTTACTAAAAGTTTTTCAATTCTTTGCATTGAAATTAAAATTTAAAGATTAATAATAAAAACAGTTTTTTTAAATACAGCCACACAAAAAAAAAATAAGACTCACCACTTTCATCCAGGACCTTCCTTATCAAATATTGCACAACCACGCCGTTTATCTCCTTGCGTTCGCGCAGCTTAACGCAACTGCATCCCAAAGTCGTCGCCAGGGATTGCAGTGTGGCAACGGCCGCCTCGAGCTCACTTTCCTTTAGTCCACTGTCTTCCCCATCTTCAGCACCACCAATCTAAATCATAACACACTGATACACATCTTTTCTTTTTTAAATTGGCGAAACAAAAGTCATAATATAGAGAAACCATTAAGGTGACATCTATTGTCTGAAGTAATAAAAATATATACGAAAAAATTACGAAAATATTTTCGTTTTTTTTCTAATTATTATTGTCTGAAGACACGCCGGTGGTGGCGCATCGGTTACGGCCCCGAACTGACGTGCAGCAACGTTGATTCGGGTCAGTAGTCGGATGGTGCTTTAAAGTGACGGGGGCGATAATTTAAAGTAACGAGCTCATTTACACACACAAATACACAAATGACACATGGCGGAAGGACCATGTGGTCGATAGCCTAACACTACTACTACTACTACTATTGTCTGAAGGGCTATACTAGATTTCTCTTAATAAAATATTTTTTTAGTCTGTTTAAAATGTTTATATATAAAAATCTATCACAAAGTAAAAGTCTCCAACATCAGTTTTTTAATTGATTTTTTTTCCAATAATTAAAAAGTTTTGTTTTTAAAATATTTCAGATATTAATTAAATTCTTCACTTTTGTTTGGAATACACTAAATCAACATTGGAAAGCAATCGACTAGAACAGAATTGCTTGTAGATTTATTTCCATTAATCTATTTCCTATTAGAAAGCTAACACTTATAAAGAATGAAAATCTAATTAGACTTTAATTAAAAAACATTAATTCTTAGTAATTTCATGGGAATTTGATCAATAAAAAATTGTTTATGAGTTAACATGCACCTACTTCCCTTCACACGTTAATATAAATAAGCTTAAGATTTATTATATTTTCTTTTATATACCTTTGTGGTGAATGTATAACTTACACTCTGTTAATTTAAGTAAATATGTGAATGTAATTTTAGAATTAAAGTTTCTGTAAAGAAATTAAAATTCAATGTATACAACTATGTAGAAAAAACATTTTTGGCAGCATGATGATGACGAGCATTTTGGTGAAGTGACAAAAATTTCATTGCATTATAGTCTTACTCATTCTTAACTTGGTGTCACCTGCATAACAGTTTATTATTACCCACGACTTAATCAGCATAAATTACTTACCTAAATTTAATTAATTTTCACACCAAACCATGTATTTATATACAACCCACCCAAGCCGATCAAAACAAACAACTTTTGTTTACAAACACAAAAAAAAAAACAAAAGCTCACCTCCAAAATGACTTCACCTCTACCCTCCCCTAATTGCTGCTTCAGTCTCCTTAGCAGCATCTCATACTGGTCCTCGGTGGGGCTGATGAGTACTGCTCGCCGGAGTATCTGATCATATTCGGACACCGTCCTCTGCAGCTTGTCAGCGAAACTGCTCAGAGCCTCCTTGTTTTCGTTCATGTTGATGATTTCACTATTGGGTCCTCTCACTTCAGTAGATTGTCCTTATCGTTGATTGTTTCGTGACCCGTGAATGGATCCGATTCATTGTTGGCGCCAGCCGCTTTCTGCACAATCAATTTTCACGAAATCAACAGTCGAACATATGGACTAAAGTTTTCCCGCAATGTTTGTTTTCGCGCCGATTACGTAAATCCGTGTATGCTCTGGGTGTGCGGGTGTAAATTTAGACCGTTTCGGCCCCGTGTCGATTGAACTTACCCGCTTTTTATTTATTTTAGTCACAAAAGAAAATATTGACACATAACACACTGAAAGTATAATTAGATGACAGTCGGTGGCTGTGAGTTTAGCGACCGTTATCCCACCACGCGCGAAAATGGAAAATAAAGTGGTGGCACGGGTGTTTCGTGTTTAAATAATAATCAAGTTGCACAATATCAACCCCGATTACAGATTATTGTAATATTACGCAATTTATTCTTCAGTTTGCATTTATTAACAGATGCAATAATTATAAAATGTTGCAACACATCTGTTTATTGAAATTATTTTAATGGTATTAATTTATTCGATTAAATTAATTAAATATATTCAATAAATATTGTAAATTATTATAAAAATTGATAATTATTTTTTTATACGATTGCTTTCAGTGGAAATTCGTTTGAGCGAAAATTACAGGGCCGGAATGAGGAGGGAAGTAACGATTAGTTGATATTCATATTTCTTTAATTTTCTCCATTTACACGTAGAGTGAGTGGATAATAAATATCATAGCCTAAAATAATATAAATGATAGATAAATGTAAACTCATTAACGACCCAATGAAGTATTTTTATATAATAATGGAGGCGTAGAGTTTGCCAGATTGCAACGGGTTTTTCTTACCAGTGGCGTACACAAAAATGTTTTTCAAATTATTTTTTTGAGATTTCATTTTACTTTTTTAGTATAATTCTTTTAAATTCTTTTGATAAAATGAAAGATAGATGTTTTTTGTGAATAAATTCATCAATAAATATCTTTGCTTTTCTAAAAATTTGTTGCTGAATGTAATTTTAGGCATGTAACAGTTATGTATTTTTGTACGAAGAGTAGTTGTTTTTACTGTTAGTTGGTTTTTATGTAGTTTTTACACTGTAATAATGTAAAACTCCGGTACAGAAACGCTCACAATAATTAATTCTAATTATAACAATTATTTTCATAATACTGCACCAGTAAATTTACAAATATATTTTGTTCTTTTCACAGTGACTATAATTTCTAGTTAGATAATGAGTAGTCAAAACTATAGACTAGACTAAACTATAGATAGATTAATTTACAAAATTATTGATTATTAAGACAAATGTTTTGTGTCTTAACTCTAATTAATTAATTGAATTTTATTTAAAAAATAGAAAGAAAAAATTGACCTCCAATAATTCAAGTGTTTTATGTAGTGAATTAAGAAGTAATGAAGAAAAACTAAGAATTTTAAAAGATAATTATCTTTTAAAATTATAATTATTTATATCACCTAATAAAATTCTGATGTAGTAATATACGGTTATTATATTACTACTCTTCACTTGCACCAGGTCTGGTTAAATTTTTCGATTAACTAATCGCTACTAACTTTAACCAGAATATTTTGTTTGCACCGTCGGCTGATTAAGTAACCACCGATCACAGAGTAATAACATAGAGAGCACACGTTTTTATAGGGTTTTAATTTTTATTTTTGGTATTTTTATGCCGTACAATTGACAGTGGCGCGTTTATATACTTAACCTATATTTCTTATTCCTTACACACGTGACAAGTTTCAGAGTGCTTTGGTATATCAAAGGAAAGCGAAATGCAGAAAGTGTTTAAATTTGGACATAAAAATAAAAAAATTACAATTACTCCATTTTAATAAATTTTATTAAACTATAAATTGTTAAAATAATTATTTATTAACTGTCTCCGGACATTCCCAATATTTTTATTGTTATTATTAATGGCATCAATATTTCCATTGATAATTAATAATTGTATCTCTCTATTTATGTCATCAGGTAATCCTGGTACACCCTCGTCGTACATTATAGCAATATTTTGAAAAATTGAAGTTGCAATTATCAGTTTTAGTGTTGTCGATACTTTTAAACGACACCCATATGCCAACCCAGGAAATCGTCTTTTCAGCACACCAAAACATCTCTCTATACTATTTCTAGTTTTGATGTGACATTCATTGTAGCATATTTTCGCCTGTGCTACGGGATTTATCAATGGGGTGCATAAATATGGCTTGTTTGGGTAGCCGCTGTCACCTGTAATGAAGTAACAGTCATTACATATATCCTGCGTTTTTTTTTTTATCTATGCACCGTAAAATTTACATGGTACAAACTTTATTACCTGTTTATGGTTTTTCTATTGGGAAATTCAGCATTTTTTTTGGTACATTGCAAGTGTGCATTGTCGTTAACAACTCTTAATAGTGTTTATAATAAAAAAATCTTAAATTAATAAGATATCGAAGAAAATATTTGGTTAAATTGAATTTGATAAGTGAATTTCATAGCGGCCAAGAGTTGTCTACTTTAGACAGTACTTTCAGACAGTACACTGCAACAAATGCAACAGAAAACCCATTAACTGCTATGGTGCATAGATAAAAATGTCACTAATGTTATAGTTCAAATTAATTTCTTTTATAAAACTGAGAAATGTAATTAATATAAAAAATTGACAGTGATTGAGAGAACACTAAATAATGTTCTTAATCTTACCAAGAAGAATGCAGTTTTGGTAGCGTCTCTGCTCAGCCTCTGCATTTATTCTAGAATTATTAAAAATAGTTCAGTCATGAACTGATCCTGGGCACCTGGCAACAACATTTGTGATTTTTAAATCCGCATTGCTAATGATTTGCACGTTTATTGAAAAATACGATTTTCGGTTGCGGAAAAATTTCAGGATCTTTTCCTCCTACAAAACATATCTCAAATTAATACATTTAATATTAATGCAATAAGGGTAACACTTTATTTATAATAAATTAAGTAATGTTTGTAATAAATTATATATTTTAAATAAGCCACCTCAAATATATTTAATAATTTACATTTCAATGATGATTTGTATGGTGTTTATAGTAATTTAAAATAAATTGACTTTACCAGGTGACTTTATTTTAATATGTGTACAATCTATAGCTCCTATAACCCGTGGAAATTCAGCGATTTAAAAAAACTCTTGCTGAACTTCTTGGGTTGCTTCCACAGTTGGGAACTTAATAAACGTTCGGTGGTGTTGGGCAATTGCATTTATAACACGTACTACAATTCTGGATACTGTAGACAAATGCATTCCACTGCTATCTGCTATAGTTTGCAAATGTCCACCTGTGGCATAATACCGCAGACATGTCAGCAACTGATTCATAGGTGAAACACAATTATTGCTAAAAAGAAACATTTATAAATGTTTATCATTCTTTTTATATTTTAAAACTTACCAATCAACTGGAAAATCAATGTCGCCTTCGATTAATATATATCAAAATAGTTTAACCTAACGTTTATTTCACGCGGTAAACCTAAATTAATGAAATCAATAACTTCCAAGTCATCAATTTCGTCTATCTCGTCAATTATCAAATCCATCGTTAGAATACGTTAGCACTATAAAATATGTCGGACAAATTTACATAAATAACTTCACGATTATAAACGTCCTGAAGTTAGTCGTTCCGTATTTGGCACGCTAACCGGCCAAAATCGGCTGGTTAAATATTTGACGTTTTTGGGGGACTTTAACCGGGACAAAGTTGCGGTGCAAACCGATTTTTCGTTAACCAGTGATTAAATTTTAATCAATGGTTAAGTAGCTGCGGTGCAAACGGGCATTATTAAATACTGATTCGCCACATAGTGACTTCATCGGGTAGATGATTGATGTTTTAAATTGTACGAAATAGATAAAGACTTAGATGTTAGTTATTTTTATTTATTTATTAACAAATCTTAAACGATAATTCATCAATTCAATTCTTCTTACAATCACCTATAGGAATACACACACCATCACTATTTCTGGCGTACCCATCGTCACAGTAGCAACCGTCATTGCAGTTCACATTTACGATTGGACATTCTTGGCCAAGAGTGGCACATTCTGTTTGGCAAGCGCTGCCGCATTCATAATGTTCGTATTCTCTGGTACATTTAACTATTAGACCTGCCGCTGTAAATTAAACACTTCAATAGTTATTATATAATTAAATTGTACTATTACTTACAAGCTTGAAAGTAAGCGCTTAATATAAGCACGACGACCGTGTGTTTTAAAAACATGTCGGACTGTAAGTATATTCACCAAACGGTCTGTATTTATTGCCGGTGCAATTGTAACAAAGTATCTCTAATTAGTAAACCTCGGTGATATTTTAAAATTCCCAAGATTCATGCAGAGTCCGGAATCCGTGTTATTTAAATAGCGTGTTTTCAAATATATTTTTTCATGGTCATTAAAGATAGTGATCAATCCAAATTATTGAGCAAATTGTCAACTTTGATTTAAATATTTAATCAGGATTTAATAACAAACCGCTAAAAATAAAATACTTTTTTAATTCAAGGACTAAATGTTAATTAAATTTAATACACTGATATATATTTTAATTTATGTTAACAAATACAATTTGCGTGAGGACATTAAAAAATATATACTTTTATTGACTTTTAATCAACAATGTTCAGCAGGAATACAAACACCCTCTGCATTCCTGGCATATCCATCATCGCAGTAGCAAGCGTCGTTACACCGGATGTTGAAAATTGGGCATAACTGGCCTAAAGTCGCGCACTGGGTTTGGCAAGGGCTTCCACATTCGTAATGCTCGTGCGGATTGTTACATTCAAGAGGAACGCTGATGGCTATTAAAATAAAAATCCTTGAAATCGTATGATTATAAATAAATAAACTAATTTGCATACCATCCGGTTGAACGTACGTGGCCATCAAACACACTAACAGCGCGAATTTAAGAAACATATCGATGATAATCATTCGCCAAAAACTGGTCCAAGTTTTGAACGCATATGGTTTTATAGGATATCATCACGTGATGATAATTAATTAACCTTCAGAGAGTTAATTATTTTTATGCACATATTTACAAAATACATTTCACGCGATTATGTAAATGTGTAAAATAAAACCCATCCAATCATTTTTTTAAAAACTTATTATTACATTTAATAACACGAACAATTATATACAAATCATCCCCTATGAGTATATGCAATTATACCAATTATATAATTAGGTGCAAATTACGTTATATGACTTCTTAAACGTGTACAGTCCTTTCGTTATTCCCGATGCTGTCAGTCGCAATGGCCAGTAGATGCCTCGTGCTGGAACCGCTGGTGTAACTGTCCTGGCTGCTCCTTGCACTGGCGTGCGACATCGGGGTTCCGGGGAGTCGCTGAGGGGTGCTCTCCAGAGAACTAACCGGGACTTCAGCTTCGTACATTGTTTCTACTGGCGCAGGCTCTTCTGGTGTATAATAATCGGATTCATCACCAACCTCCTTTTCATCTCTGTCTGTTACATATTGTTTAGAAAATCATCCATTTAATACATTCAAATACTCGCAATGTAGATAATGTTTTTTTTTAGTCTTATAATTTCTTACCATTAACTTTCAACTTTTGATTATTACTCTTATTCGATTCATCAGCATCAGTATCAGTACCATCTATCGACTCCACAACATCCTCCATATTCAAAGCCACATCGTTTTCTCTATTCTTGCTTTGCAACAGCGGCGACAACTTTTCCGCTTCACTATCCTCATCCAAAACCTATATTTCAATAGAAATAAATAAATCATCCTAATAAAATAAATAAAAACCACACCTCTTCCTTTTCCAACTCCTTCGGGTGTTTTATCAAGTTGTCCAGCTTGGAATGTTTATTTCTCTGATTGGCAGATGTCTCTGAAAGCAACGGACATTTCGTCGAAGTCTCCTTATTGTTGTCCTTATCTTCGCGCGAGAGTAACACCGACATGCCGAACTGAAAAGTTAATCATTGTAAAATGCGTAACAACGAATATTCATTTATGTTGTTACCTCTCCCACAGAGTCCTCGTTATCGTTGAGCTGCTTGTTTATCGGCTGCCCGTTCAATATTTGAGCGGCCTGGATGGCGGGCTCGTATTCGGGGGTTTCTATGAGATCTGGAATGGTGGCGGCCGGTGCCCTAGGTATGCAAGGCCCGTTTAAAGCTTCAATCAGTGACACGGCTTCGTATCCTGGGGGAATGTTTTCACAAGTACCCTAAAAGCAATATTAGTTTAAAATGTAACAAAATAATCACGACAGATTAGAAACGAGGAAACGCTGTACCAACGCCATCTATTTTGATTATTGCATAACTCAATCGAATATACAATCTTTTTGTACTTGTACAATTCTAGTAGTTCTACTTACATCTGGGGGATTGACCTGCGGTATTATGGCGTTTCCTGACTTTTGCAAGGCCCTGATCTGCAGCAGGGCACGAAACGGTGCTCTGCAAATAGGACAGTTGTTGGCCTGATACCGCAGCGAGTCTGCGCACGAATTGCACAAGCATAGATGACGGCAGGGCAGAATGAGTGTATCCCTAACGTCACACATGCAGATTACGCATTCAGATCCATTATCTTCGGTTTCATCGTCGTTACATTGCTAAAAAGCAAAAACTTACTTACATTAAGCAGTATTTAATGACCGCCATCTAGTAGATAGTTAAATATACGAATATTGTAGATAAAAATCAATTATAACTTGAGTTTACTTTGAATTATTAACACTACAATAGCGCCATCTAGTAAGACATAAAGTGGGTTTTATATAAAATATAAAAATTCTCGAATCATATAAGTAAAAACAGAATATTTATAAGTAAAGATAGCGCCATCTATTAGATGTATTTGAATATAGTTTATTTTAAGTAAATTTCCTCCTCTCTATTGCTTAAGCTTAACCAGCGCCATCTAGTGGTTGCAAAATATGTATTAGTTTCTGTAACTTATGCTTAAAAAATATAAATAAAATTATAGGTTCAATATAAATATGAGTATAGCTATAGAGTACCTTTTCATTGTTCTTATTTTCAATGCCATAAATTTCTTGAAGTAGATAACACAGTCCATCGACGAATAACTTTTGTTTCAGTGCTTTTAGTACGTAAGTTCCATCAGACATTTTCTCCACGGTAGCATATGTTGCATGTGACTGTCTTAACTCTAAAATACAACAAATATTGTAATATGCTCTAAATAATTTAAATATTTAAGTTTAAAACTTTTATGACAATTCATTAGAGGTTATGTATGGTATAAATACGAAAGGAATTAGAGGTTATGTCATAATTACACTTTTTAAAGGTTATGTTCCTTTAACCTCTAATAAGTTTTTATTTTTTATTATAAATAACTATACAATTAGAAATAAATACAAAATTTAAAGTAAAAATTTAGATTAAATACTAGTTTAAAAATCATGTTTATTTACCAATAGAAGATTTAATTACCTTCTGGTCCTTCTTCTGCAATACAATGTATAGCAACTGGAATCACCTCCCTCTCCACATCAAAAACCAGCTCGTCTTCAGAAAACCTAGTCGGATCGAAAACATGAGACATCTGACAGAACTGCTGATTGGCACCTCGTTTATAATGGTAGGTCTCTGATGAAGACTTTGGATCCCTCGGTATATACCTGCAATTTCATCATTGCAAAACAGTCAAGCGCACTACTTCACCTACATACACAACACCGTTCGGTGTGTAGTCTTCCATGCACAGGTAGTATATCGTTATGGAACATTTCACATCGCAGTCGAAGGTGAACTCGATGTTGAAATACGTGGCCTTTCCCAGTTCGACGTCCGCATCGGACCTGTCCAGACGGGGCTTGCTGTAGTCGGCCGGTGCCCTCACAAACCTAAGAGACTCCTTGCGGATGTTCACCAGACTCTTCAAGGTTTTGGTCGGTTCGTTCGGTTGCGGCGGCGGGTACGGGAACTGAAACGAAATCTATTTTGAGATAACACATGCTTAATTATAATTTTGCAGTTTAGGAAGTGTTGTTAGAAATGGGAATGAGTAGTTTATTAGCTCACAGTTTAAACTAAAAAAAAGCGTTAATGAATGGTTAATATTTTAAATACGATAAATAAATAAGTAAATAAATATTTATTACCCAACAGGAAAAAAAATCCCAATTACATGGCAACATATATTGAATAAAACAAATACAAACAAAAAAAAAATTGTTATTATTAGTTATATTCTTCACCTGAACAAGCCACAATGTAGTGTTTAAAATAAACCAAATTTAAAAATCTGACAAAATCGTTACCTTAATATTATATAAATACATATTATTAATTCAAAATAAATAAACAATTAACTTTGTTGGTATCACTTTTTATAAAAAAATATCAAAATGTATCACGAAGTGAAAGCCTCCACAATTACTTATTTCATATTATTAATTTTATTGGAATTATACAAAACCAAATATTTTATTCAATCAAAATTAGTTCAGAAATTAATCAATCATTGTTCTACGTAATGTTTTTTTTTCTTTCTTCAGAGGATGATAACAGTCACATAATTTTATTCATTTAAAATTATGTGGCTGTTATTATCATTCCTTATTATTATTATATTAAATTTCTTCCCTCAACCTTTTAATTTTATTTTATTAGCATAATGATAACAATAAATATACAAAACAATGAATTACAAACAAACAACTTACAGGTGTGGGTCTGCTGCCGAGGAAATTCAGGTCGGTGTTTTCTCCAAAGAGATAGGACTCGGGTTGTGGTGTGTCGAAGCGTTCGCCTCCCATGATAAAGTGGCTTCCGAAGTAATTACCTGTGCAGGGTCAAATGTTAAGCATTTAATCTGGGACGATACAAACAAAACAATAATCAATGTACATACCGGAACGCGGAGGATAACGGTAAGCGTGATACGATCCGGTGTCCACCTCTTCCACCCTTGCATTCTGCCTGCTCGCAATCGCGCCCATTATTCAAGAATTATGTGCTTTCATTAAAACTCTTTCAGATTCGGATCACTGCTGTTTTTTGACAAATGTCACAACAATGTTCTACACTGGCGCCATCTATTGGGATTTGCTTAAGGTGTGAAAAATTGTAGATAATAGATATAAAAACAAGACCTACAAGTAGTAATAATCAGTAATACCAACAGTAGAAAATTTCAAGCTTGTCAGATTTAAGAGCGTTTTATTTACTGTATTAAAATCGAGTATTTCAATTAATTTTAAAAATGGATGAGGTGAAAAAATTAGAGCATCTTTCACTGGTTTCAAAAATATGCACAGAATTGGAGAATCATTTAGGGATGAACGATAAAGATTTAGGTATGTTTTAGGTTATATTTTTACATTATTGTAAATAACGTATTTAAATTTTACCTTTTAGCCGAATTTATAATACACTTAGCCGAGAAGAATCCTTCGCTGGATAAATTCAAAAGCGCCCTGTTTGAAAATGGGGCGGAATTTTCAAACTCGTTCATTGAAAACTTACTCCGTATTATACAGCACATGAAACCGACGATATCACAAGATAAAACGTCGGACGTTAAGGGTGGAGTTAAGGATGGTTTGGCTGCTAAATTCCCAGGTCTATCCATACCCAATGGGCCTTCAATTGCGTTTGAAGAAGTTGAAACTAAGGATAAGACTAGTGATGATAATCTGATAGGTGATTTAATGGCACAATTCGAAGCGGATGCGCCTAGTAATAATCAGAAGGAAGTTGTTGAGGAGGAGGAGAATAAAAAAAGAAAGAGGTCTAGATCTCGATCCAGACATAGGTCACGATCTAGGAGTAAAACGAGAAGAGATAGATCAAGGGATAAAAAGAGTGGAAGGCACAGAGATAGATCAAGACATAGAGATAGAAGAAGGTCAAGGTCCAGATCGAAGGAATCAGAAAGGCGCAGGAATCATTCAAGATCACGTTCTAGAGATCGAGATGATAAATCGAGAAGCAGGCACAGACATCGAGATGAGAGAAGAAACAGAACGCCTGAGAGGAAGAGTAATAATAAGCGAGAAAGTCCGGATATTGATGATGATCCAACACCTGGGAAAATTTATAATGGAAAGGTGGCCAACATTGTACCATTTGGTTGTTTTGTGCAGTTGGAAGGTTTAAGAAGAAGGTGGGAGGGTTTGGTACATATATCACAGTTGCGTGCTGAAGGAAGGGTTACTAATGTTTCTGAGGTCGTGTCGAGGGGGAATAAGGTGAAGGTGAAAGTGCTGTCGGTGACCGGGCAGAAAGTTTCGTTGTCTATGAAGGACGTTTGTCAGTCTAGTGGGGCAGATTTGAATCCATTGTCACATGCGCAGAAGGAGAGAGAGGATAAGGACCGTAATCCGGATAGGCCTACTTTTAATACCACTTCAGTGCTCCGATTGCCCATGAGTAATGAGGAAACTGACGAGGATTCTAGGAAGAGGGTGACCAGGATTTCGAGTCCTGAACGATGGGAAATTAAACAGGTAATTATTTTATTTAAAAATAATTTATTAAAACAAATAATAATTTATTATTTTATTTCATTATTCTAAAATTTGTTTTACATTTGTAGATGATATCATCTGGATGTATCGATAAGAGTGAACTGCCTGACTTTGATGACGAAACTGGACTCTTGCCTAAAGACGAAGACGGTGGTGAGGCTGATATTGAGATAGAACTGGTGGAGGAGGAGCCGCCATTCCTGCATGGTCACGGCAGGGCTCTGCACGACTTGAGTCCGGTCAGGATTGTCAAGAATCCCGACGGAAGTCTGGCACAGGCGGCGATGATGCAGTCCGCTCTGGCGAAAGAACGAAGGGAACAGAAAATGCTGCAGAGGGAGCAGGAGGTGGACTCGCAACCGTCCGGGAAGAATAAGAACTGGATCGATCCTCTTCCAGCAGGTAAATTATTTTCTTTGTTCGATGGGTTGGTTTTTAAAATCTTAACAATCTTTTGTTGTTCTCTGATGATGCAATTATTGTAATTTTAGAAAAATTAGTTTGTGTACATAATTTTTTTCCTTCAGATGACAACAAGAATGCGACCTCAAATATCCGCGGCATAGGAATGCAGTCACAGGATTTGCCTGAGTGGAAGAAGCACGTCATCGGCGGTAAGAAATCGTCGTTTGGAAAGAAGACCAATCTGTCCATCATAGAACAGAGACAATCGTTGCCTATATACAAATTACGCGATGAACTGATTAAGGTTTGTATTTTATATTTTTTTTGTGTGAATTATAAAAGTAAAAAAAAAATATTTTTTACACAGGCCATCACCGACAACCAAATCCTCATCGTAATCGGTGAGACCGGTTCCGGAAAGACAACGCAGATGACTCAGTATCTGGCAGAGGCGGGATTGACGACTCGTGGGAAAATTGGTTGCACACAGCCGAGGCGTGTTGCTGCAATGTCCGTCGCAAAAAGAGTCGCCGAGGAGTTTGGTTGCAGGCTAGGGCAGGAGGTCGGCTACACCATCCGTTTCGAAGATTGTACGAGTCCTGAAACAATTATTAAGTATGTTAGAGATTTAACTTTCTATACAAAATTTGCCGGTGATAACAACGCCATCTCTGAAATATTTCTTTTGTCTATAGTGAAAATCTATTGTACGTTTCCGTCGGTAGTATTAAGAGTCTGTTTGATAATAAATGATTTCAATAAGTAAACTCTCCTTCAATATTTTAATATTTAAATAAACGGTTTTCGTGGAATTCTTAAGTTTGTAAATTGTTTCACAGATGGCATTATTATCAGTGTAAAAATTTTCAGCCATATTAAATTAGGTTTCATTTCTGATTATTTTAAATATTACTACAATTTATTAATTCAATTACAGATACATGACAGATGGTATGTTGCTTCGTGAATGTCTAATGGACCTGGACCTAAAAAACTATTCCGTCATCATGTTGGATGAAGCGCACGAAAGGACGATACACACCGACGTCCTGTTTGGATTGTTAAAACAGACGGTCACAAAGCGACCCGAATTAAAACTCATAGTCACATCCGCCACTCTAGACGCCGTCAAGTTTTCCCAATACTTCTTCGAAGCACCAATCTTTACCATTCCCGGCAGAACGTTCCCCGTCGAAGTGTTATACACTAAAGAACCAGAGACTGATTACCTGGACGCTAGTTTGATAACGGTGATGCAGATACATTTGCGCGAACCACCCGGTGATGTTTTGCTTTTCTTGACGGGTCAGGAGGAAATCGACACGGCTTGTGAGATCCTGTACGAACGCATGAAGTCCTTGGGTCCGGACGTTCCCGAATTGATCATACTGCCCGTGTATTCCGCTCTGCCCTCCGAAATGCAAACGAGGATTTTCGAGCCGGCGCCCCCTGGAAGTCGAAAGGTCGTTATCGCGACCAATATTGCCGAGACTTCGCTCACGATCGACGGAATCTTTTACGTCGTGGATCCCGGATTCGTCAAACAGATGGTGTACAATTCGAAGACTGGCATGGATTCTCTTGTTGTAACACCTATTTCACAGGTATCTATCTGATTGCGAATATAAGTTTGCACTTGCATTTTGTTAATCTTAATTAAATCGTTCTTTAAGTCTAATTTAAATATCAATATCCGTAGGCACAGGCCAAACAAAGAGCTGGAAGGGCAGGAAGGACCGGGCCGGGAAAATGTTACAGACTTTACACAGAGAGGGCGTACAGGGATGAAATGCTGCCAACTCCGGTGCCGGAAATCCAGAGGACGAACTTGGCTACGACGGTACTGCAACTGAAGACTATGGGTATTAATGATCTTCTACATTTCGACTTCATGGACGCTCCACCTGTGGAATCCTTGATAATGGCATTGGAACAACTTCATTCACTATCGGCACTAGATGACGAAGGTCTTCTCACAAGATTAGGAAGGCGGGTATGTATTTTTTTAGAGGCGTATTTAGTAATGAATTTAATATTGATCTTCAGCTATCATTGAATCTATTTATAATATGACACCAGTCATGTCATATTCAAATGTTCACTCTGGTATAATCAAAGGTCCAGATCAATCACGTTAATTTACACTATTATTATTATTTTATAGATGGCTGAATTTCCACTAGAACCCAATCTATCGAAGATGTTGATTATGTCGGTGGCCCTGCAATGCTCCGACGAAATCCTAACCATTGTCAGCATGCTCTCTGTTCAAAACGTATTTTACCGGCCGAAAGACAAGCAAGCCTTGGCCGATCAGAAAAAGGCGAAATTTAACCAACCAGAGGGCGACCATCTCACTTTACTGGCTGTCTACAACAGTTGGAAAAATAACAAATTCTCGAACGCTTGGTGCTACGAGAACTTCGTCCAAATTAGGACCCTAAAGAGGGCGCAAGACGTTCGTAAACAGCTCCTAGGAATCATGGATAGGTATGTTATTACTGTATGGTTTTTGAGTTAACGTGAAGTAATGACGTTATTAACTTGATTTTAATTTTACAAACGTTAATGTTGTAATGTATTTCTAGGCACAAGCTCGATGTTGTATCCGCCGACAGGAACACGGTTCGCGTGCAGAAAGCTGTGTGTTCCGGTTTCTTCAGAAATGCGGCGAAAAAGGATCCACAGGAAGGTTACAGGACACTAGTCGATAGCCAGGTGGTCTATATACATCCATCTAGTGCTTTATTCAATAGGCAACCTGAATGGTACGTGAAATAATTCTTTTAGTATACAAATTAAATTAATATAAATTATATCACAATCATTTATACATTTATGGAATTAATTTTTAGGGTGATATATCATGAACTGGTGCAAACAACGAAGGAATACATGAGGGAGGTGACAGCGATCGATCCGAAATGGTTGGTCGAGTTTGCGCCTGCCTTCTTCAAATTCTCGGATCCGACCAAACTGAGCAAGTTCAAGAAGAATCAACGACTGGAGCCCCTTTATAACAAATACGAGGAGCCTAATGCATGGAGGATATCCAGAGTCAGGAGGCGGCGGAATTAAACCATTCCGTTATTTATCGTCGTTTTGTATATACGCACGCGCATACGGGAAAAACGAATCCATGTTTTTATTTAAGATGTATTAATTTTGTACTGATGACTCAGTAAATATAATTTAAGATGAAACAAATTATTTTCAATCTTCAACAATATCAAATTCAGTACCCAAAGAGTAATAACAAGGTTTTAAATGCATGGAAATAAGTCCAACACTAATTTTTACTTAATTCGCTGAAATATTTAGTTTGTGAGTATAAACGTTAGATGGAGCTACGAAGTAACAGTAAGCGCCATCTACCGACTGGATTAAATAAGTAACAAAGAGCACCACTTTTTCGTGATTAACGGACAAACAAATCCAGAACCATATATAAATAGATGCAAAGTTAAATAATGTTTTATGTTTTTTAATAATTAAATGTCAAAACAGGCAAAGAAAGACGATAAGTATAAACAATTTACATTTTTATTTATTAACATTTTACATAATTTTTTAATACTGATTTTAAATCAATAACACATTCTATACCAATATAAGTTTAGTAAAATACATAGAGTAATAATTACTATAAAACACATTTAAAATTAATAACACTTTCTATATCAATACATGTTAGTATATAAGGCAACAATTCGTGTTTTAACACTAATATTTACTTTAATATAGAAAATAGAGGTAGCGCATTATTCATTTGTTTGAACAAATTCCCAAAATCAAATTCAAACCTCTGTATTAAATTCGTCCACATACTTCTGCAGAACTTTATTCGTATGATACCAAACGTATCCAATAATATAAGGCCTCAAGTCACCTTCAACGAATTTCTGTATAACATCGTTTTTCGGCTTCACCTCAAATTCCCAATCGAGTATGTCAATAATTTCCACAGACAATCGTTTTCTGCCATCAGACATGACAACTTTTAATAATATCTTATTTCTGTATGGCTTGACAATAACATCACCTTCAAACGATTCATTTTCTGCTTTAAGCACACTGTTTAAAAATCCGTACTGCAATTGCTCAATATTAACATGAGTGCAATAATATTGATCATTCCCATCATTTACATAACTTGTGTCGTATACCCTTTTCAGGGAGGATTGCAATAATTTGGCTTCCTTACACTTAAATTCTTTATCGTCTCCTAATTTTAATAAAAACACCTCTGTGCTTTTAAAGCCTGATTGTTTTTCAATGATGCTGTTCAGTTCATTTAAGCACTGATCGATGTAAACATTCCCGTGTGCAATCCTTTCAACTGCGTATTTTTTTAAGTGTTCAGGTTCATCAATCAGTAACTCGGATACGGAAAATTCAACCACATTTCCCGAGATTATTCGGTAAATTTCATAATATAAATAGTCTCTTAATTCAGGCCAAAATAATGACATTAATTTCCTTTCAACTGGTTGTGTATTTTTAACATCTAAATTGAACAATTCCAAATTTTCCTCCGGAGTAAATTTCACTTGAAGATCTCCAATGTCGTATCGAAGGTCGTAGGTTTTTGGAGAAAATGAATCTTCCGTAAAGAAAATCCCAACTTGCCCAGACACAGTTAGTGGAAAGTCGAATTTAACACCACCACTTCGAGTGGAAACTTCTCCATCGCACAACGAGCTCAATTCGTAATCGGTCGAAACTTGCACCCCTTCGAATTTGAATGATGTGTACATGCATTGATTTTTAAAGTCCACTTGGAATTTCTCAAAGAGCAAGTCGGGTCGTGTGGGGAGGGTGATGTTTTTCAATAAGATGCGTTTTTCCGCGTCAACGAAACCCACATCGTGGAAAGTTTTCGGTGAAATTTTACGACTTTTATACCGCCTGGTGTCGTCCTCTATATGGGTCGTTAAGGTCTCTTGGAAGTAGTTTTGTATTTCTTGCAGTGTGTTGCGGTATTCCTCGTCGAAATGAACGTTAAAATCCATAATTGCACTTCTCAAAATATGATTTGTAAATTTAAAAAAAACGTAACCTATATTTCATAAATAATGTGTGTGCGAGATTGTGTGATTTTTTTACAGTTTAATGGTTGGTATATTTGGTGTAATAGAATTAATTATATAGATATGATATATTATATTAATAAAAACGCGATTTATATTCCTTTCTTCACTGTTTTTATTTAAGCACTAGATGTAAAAACAAATTTAAGCGCGTTTTTATTATTAATATAATCTTCACATAACTCAAGATTACATACAATAACTTTGATTAATCATATATCATAATTAATCAGAGTTCCTCAAGATGGCGTTTGTGAGAGATTAAAATATCTTTATATAATTTATCTATGGTTATAAGACTTTAAGATTTATGTTAAGAGATGGCGCTAAAAAATTCTGCAATAAAATAAAGCAATTAATTATTTGCGTTTGTAGTACGTTCATCGGCTTTGTTACACCTACACGTGAAAATTAAGTTTTTAAATCTGTTTAACATTGAAGCGTAAGTTGTTAATTATTTTTAAACTATTTGATTGTATTGATTGTTTTAATTATTTGAAATTGATTGCATTGATTTATTTATTAATTTAAAAAGTAAAGCATATAATTTCGAAGTCTTGTGACTAAATATAATTATTATATGCTTTCTTTAATTTTTTTTGTATAATTCAGTTTCTTTATCTACGCATGATTTTGGAAACAGATTAATACTTAAATCGTCGGTTTTTATATATATTTTTAAATATTAATTATTTCTACAGTGCCTAGCTTATGAAATAATAATGTTGATTAATTTATATTAGTGTTAAAAATTATTATTATTAAATTATTTTGTTTCTAAAGTTATTCATAAAATATTGTGACCTAATTTTTTGTTGGTTTTAAATTACGGCAGTTTTAAAATTATATTTTTATTGGTATAAATTTTAATTTTTTATTCATAAATAGTAAAATTTGTTGTTGTTGCACATTGTGCAATATTGCGTTATAAATTTTATTCGTACGGAAGTCGCTATTATGTTTACATACAAAGGTGAACAATAGATAAGGTAAAAAATTGTTTATGACGGTGATTACTCTAAAATTCTATAAATAATTAAACCGAAAATATAATTAATAATAATGATATAGATATGATTATATCGGTTATGTAATTGTATACATAATGTGATGTTGATTGGAGTTGTATAATTCAATTAATGTTAATGTTAATGTTAATGTTAATATAATAGTGATTGAGCGTTGTGGCTACGGTTTTTATCTATAAAATAAGTTTTCTCAGTACATCAAAACAAAATTATTTAACAGGAAATCCAAATTAAACTAAATAATGTAATCATAAACAATGTTTAGAGAAGCCATCCTGTTTGCAAGTTATTTGTGGTAAAAACGTAATAATTTGTGTAAATATGTTATAATATGTGGTGCAGAAATGTTCAAAGTAATTAATTCTCATTATTACTATTACTTTCGGTAATAATTTGTGTTTATACAAATCATTTACTTTTAAAGAAACCTTTAGAAATATTTATTATCGTTCTATATTAAAACTGTATACATAAATACATTATTACTTTGTAGTCTTAGTCTTAGTTAGACTCATTGTTGTAGATTCACGTAATGTTTTCGTATGTTTAAATTATTATTACTTTTGATTACAGATAATGTCAACAGAACAGAACAATGATTTACCCCTTGAAAATGGATCAGGTAGAGTAGGAGATGTAGGAATACAATTAGTGACAGAAAAACCTTTATTTTTGCGTGAGTATGTTAAAGATTTGGATGATTCGAGTCCAACTAGGATTTTCAGAAGTCCTGATGGAAGTCTTGCAAAAGCGGCGGTGTTTGCGACGGCTCAGGCTAAAGAAAGAAGAGAACAGAGGTTACAGAAGCAACTGGGTACTGATACTAAAGAGTTAGGTAAGACTATAAGTTAATAATCACATTTGCCAGTTCTAATATAGAATAAATCAGATACATCAAAAATATATTGAATGCGACATGCAAAATATACGCTGGCGGAAAACGTTTAAGCTCATCAATCTGGCTCGCTTTGAAATAATTACTTATGCTTGGGCTTGCTTTATTACATCTATAAAATATTCCTAACCAATTGCAATAACTTATTTACAAAATAAATGTTTTTAGATGTGACCAATTCAAATGTAAACCAGGCAAATATCTTGTATCCCACTGATGAAGAGAAAATAGGTACCAAATATAAACAATCATTACCTATTTACCAAATCCGCGATGAATTTATTAAGGTAGGGAAATAAATAAATCTCAGTGTATAAAATTACTAAACGTACTTTATCCACAGGCTATCGCTGACAACCAAGTACTTATTGTAATTGGTGAAAGTGGATCCGGAAAGACAACGCAAATACCACAGTATCTGTTCGAGGCGGGATTTTCAACGTCTGGAGGAATTGTTTGCGCACAGCCTAGACGTGCGGCTGCTATAATCGCTGCAGAAAGAGTCTCGCAAGAATTTGGATGTTGCGTTGGCCAAGAAGTCGGCTATAGTATCCGTTTTGAAGATTGCACAAGTCCAAAAACTATTATAAAGTAAGTACATAGTTATATGTATAATTCATTAACTAAAGCTTATTCATTTTAAACATACTAAAATACCAATATGTTAATAATAAAAAATGAATATGGACCTTTTAAAGAAAAACACAGTTTAGTTTATTCCATTTCAACATCTGCACGTTCTAGTTAAATTGTTATCATATTCGCTTATATTTATTTAATAATATAATAATAACTATTATTATTATAATGTTTAATCATCACCATCTTTATTAATCATTATATTAATTACAGATACATCACTGATGGTATGTTACTACGTGAATACTTAAAGGATCAAGAATTAAAAAACTACTCCACCATCATATTAGACGAAGCCCATGAAAGAACCGTAATCACTGATGTCTTGTTCGGGCTGTTAAAACAAACAATTACCAAACGAACCGATCTTAAAGTCATCATCACATCCTCCACACTAGACGCAGTAAACTTCTCCGAATACTTCACCGGAGCTCCGATCTTCGTCATTCCAAACAGAACGTTTCCAGTTGAGATTATACACACAATAGAACCGGAAATTAATTACTTGGAAGCTAGTCTAAAAACCGTGATGAAACTACACCTGCACGAAACTCCAGGCGACGTTTTGTTGATTTTAGCGGATGACGAGGAAGTCGATGCGGCTTGTGAGATTTTGCACGAACGTGCAAAGTCTTTAGGTCCTGATGTGGCCGAGTTGATTATTCTAAAAGAAGGGAATTTAAAACCCGCACTTCCTGGAAGTCGAAAAGTTATCATTTCTAAGTCCTCGCTTGCACAGGATGGAATCTGTTACGTCGTTGATCCCGGATTTTTGAAGCAGGTGATGTATGACCCAAAAAGTGGAACGGATTCACTTTTCTTAACACCTATTTCACAGGTACTTATTACTTTCATTATATAAAACCGTGCAAATGAAAATAAACTGTAGTTTACTCAGCAAGATTAAGAATAATCTTAACAAATAAAAGTTTTTTCATTTTTGGTCATTAAATGATCAATAAAACATTTCAATTCTGCATTAGTCTTTATAGCCTTCACCGAAAGGTAAATGGCATTTTTGGTAATGTATATTAATCTTTATAGTCTCAAGCGAAGCAAAGAGCTGGATTGGCGGGCAAAACAGGACCAGGAAAGTGTTTTAGATTATACACCGAGGCGACGTACAGAGATGAAATGTTTCCTACTCCAATGCAACAAATCCAAAGGTCGAATTTAGCCACAACGGTGCTATATTTGAAAGCTATTGGTGTTGATGATCCCTTACATTTCGATTTTATGGACGCACCACCTCTAAAATCATTGATTGAAGCACTGGAACAACTGCATTCACTCTCCGCGCTTGATGACCAAGGCCAACTTACGAAATTAGGAAGAATGGTAAGTAATTCTAAGTATTTCAACAAAGAAAACAATTAATTCGAAATTTAAAAGTTTATTAGTTAAAAAGTTATTATCATTCACTGTACCAGTATTTTTGTAGTATTCAGACGTCCGCACTTTTAATAATAATTATTATTTTCTACACCTTTCGGTGTAGACGTCTTAACTAATTCTTATTAATTTTCCAGATGGTTGAATTTCCACTCGAACCCAATTTATCGAAAATATTAATAACATCAGTGTCTCTACAATGTTCTGATGAAATTCTAACCATCATCAGCATGCTATCGATGCAGGAAATATTTTATCGCTCAAGAGGAGCCGATCAAAATCATTTAGAGGGCGACCACCTCAAGTTATTATCTATATACAATGGATGGAAGGATGACAACGTTTCAGATACTTGGGGCCTACAAATAAATATGATGGAGAGGGTGCGGGATATCCGTAAACATCTATTAGCAATTATGAACAGGTAACGTTATTAATTTGACCATAATTATGGGTAATTAATCTCTTATTAATTATATTTTCAAAGGCTTAAATTGGATATTGTATCCGCTGAAGGAGATTTTGTGCGTGTGCAGAAAGCCGTATGCACCGGATTTTTTATGAATGCAGCAAAGTATGATCCAACAGAAGACTGTTACAGAAGATTGGTTGATGACCGAGTTGTTTACATCCATCCATGTAGTGTTTTATTCAACACAAAACCTGAATGGTAAGTGTTTTACATTAACATAATACGAAAGAAGTTTTTGAAACTTTAATTACTCAAATTTATTCGTGTTGCTGAAAATTTCTATCATTCTACTCTTGTTATTTCGAGTACAAGATCCTCAATATCAATAGCTTAATGCACGTGCACGAAGGTGTTATTTATTCTTTGAGTAACTCAAACAATATTCTTTTACAATAATATTGTTGTTGAATCGACTAATTTGTTATTATTCTTTTAGGGTAATATATTACGATTTGGAACAAACGACAAAGAACTATATGAGGGGAGTAACTGCAATTGATCCGAAATGGTTGGTGGATTTTGCGCCTGCGCACGGATTCGACCAGTGCGAACAGATTCAAAAATTAATATCTTCCAGCACGTGGAGAAGGTCTACAATTAAGAGGTGGGGGGATTCAGCAAATCTTAATGGATAAAAGAAAAAAAAAAATGAAAAATTATGGCTTTGCCAATATCGCAAAAAAATTAAATTAAGTATATCATATTAATAAAATAAAGTAAATGGCTTGTTTAAATAAAAATAATGGATTTAAAATATTTAATGGGTTAAAGTATTTTGTTTTTTATTTTAAAATGTGTTAAGATTAATGTAAAAGCTATCATCTTGAATATAATACATTTTTAGTTGAATTTGAAAAATTGTAATCATAAAGAAATGGCTAAACGTATGGGGAAATGCAAGTCACTAAAAGATGCCGAGAAACAGATGGCGCATGAGTAGTGAAAATGTTGACTCACAGAGGGCGCATATTTAGTTCTCTGTACTGCAGTTAATTTTAGCTGTGGGTACTTTTGTATAGTATTGAATTATAAGTATTGCAATTAACTCAGAGATGATCGTGCTCGGAAATTTGCGGTAATACAATATTTCAATCAACGATTTAACTTTGTTCAATAGAAAAACAGTTAGGTCTTGCACCAATAGATGGCGTCGACAACAAAAATCAATTTCTCTTTTACAAAGAATAATTACAGAAACCTGTAAGTACTCCATTAATAACTACATTTTAAATTATTTTAAGAAAAATACTATAACTTCAATTTTTACTTACATAGAGCGGCTTTTAGTAAATTGAAATAAATATTGTAGTTTCAGTAAGACTCATTGTTTTCGTATTTTTAATGTTGTTACATGTATTTATTTTCGATATAAAAATAGTTGAGTAATATTTCAATAGATGTCGTCGTCGAATAATTTTAATTTTTACAGTAAAAGAAAATCACACTCATCTAAAATCTGCACGTATTTCATTAATTACCATTCTATGTATGTAATTATTATTCGTTGCCTTTAAAGACTGAATTTTAGTAAATTAGATTTAAGAGGTGAAATAATTTAACGATTTTTTAATAGATGGCGCAGTCAATCAAAACTTCTTTTCATAAGCACGCTTTCGAATAAAATTAAAGTAAAACGCATCTACAATTTTACTAATTGTTTGAATGTTTTATTTGTGGTTCGAGGTGAGAAACGTGTGAACGATGTTGAGAACTATAGTGCGCAACGTCTATTCTAGTACTAGTTTATTGAACACACAGGGTGGCCGTCTGACCAAGCATAGGCAACCTAATATACATAAAATCACTCCTATAACACTAATTATTTATACAGGGTGTCCCATTTTAATCCGCCAGTAGCGATAATTCTGAAACTTTGCATTGAATCAAAAAGTGTTCCAAATGAAAAGTTAATGGTTCTGAGGGGGACATCTGATGCCGTAGACTTTGCCCCCCCAGCCCCCCAAGGGGGGCGGGAACAGGGGGCAACTTTAAAATTTTAAATGGAAACCCCTATTTTTTATTGCAGATTCTAATAGACGGTTAAAAAGTATGTAAGTTTTATCCGAAACATTTTTTTATTGGTCGAGAGATGGCGCTGCAAATGTAAACGTTTTTTGTCAATTAAATTGCGAAAATCGTCACTTAATTAACTGTTATTATTACTTAAGACTTACTCACAACCTTACAAGGTTGTTTTTTTCTCAGCCTGCCCAAATACTACCGCCCTACCCCACCCCCCCCCTACAAAGACGTAAAGTACTCAAAAATAGCGATTGAGTACTTCTTTTTCAAATTAAATAATGGTAAAATAATTTAAAAAAGAATGTCATTTTTTTTCAAACAGCCCTCATAGCTCCATTTTTTGAAAAAACGACATTCTTTTTTGAATTATTTTACCATTATTTAATTTGAAAAAGAAGTACTCAATCGCTATTTTTGAGTACTTTACGTCTTTGTAGGGGGGGCGGGGGTAGTATTTGGGCAGGCTGAGAAAAAAACAACCTTGTAAGGTTGTGAGTAAGTCTTAAGTAATAATAACAGTTAATTACGTGACGATTTTCGCAATTTAATTGACAAACAACTTTTACATTTGCAGCGCCATCTCTCGACCAATAAAAAAATGTTTCGGATAAAACTTACATACTTTTTAACCGTCTATTAGAATCTGCAATAAAAAATAGGGGTTTCCATTTAAAATTTTAAAGTTGCCCCCTGTTCCCGCCCCCCTTGGGGGCTGGGGGGGCATCAGATGTCTCCCTCAGAACCATTAACTTTTCATTTGGAACACTTTTTGATTCAATGCAAAGTTTCAGAATTATCGCTACTGGCGGATTAAAATGGGACACCCTGTATAGCACAATTTCTTGTGATGATAAAAATATACATACACGTACGTGAGAGTACATTTTTAAGTAAACTAAATAATTTATATTGCTAAAACTTTTAAATATTTTTAATGGAGTAGAATTTCTAGTGAATCAAAATAAATTGTTCAAAAAAATATGTAAGTACATTTAAGTTTATTTAAATATTTCTTATAGTTGAAGCAATTAAATGAATCTTCAATAGATGACGCAACTGATTACAATTAAATAGAAATCTGCATTTACTACATCACTATTTCGAGTATTACTAAAGAAAGCCACATCGATTTTAGTTATTTTTGATAAAATTTCTAGTGAATCGAAATAAATTGTTCGAAAAAAATATGTAAGTACATTTAGGTTCATTTAAACATTTCTTACATTTCAAGCAATTAAACGATTCTTCAATAGATGGTGCAACTGATTAAAAAGAAATCCGTATTTACTACATCACTATTTCCAGTATTACTAAAGAAAGGTACATCGATTTTAGTTATTTTTGAGTACAATTTCTAGTGAATCGAAATAAATTGTTCGAAAAAAATACGTAAGTACATTTAGGTTTATTTAAACATTTATTACAGTTCAAGGAATTAATCAATTTATCATTTTTATTAAGCAGAAATCTTCATTCACTATTTCGACTATTGTTATTTATTATTCTTGAGGAAGCATAACTTCTAGTGGATCGGAATAAACACTTCAGAAAAATAAGTTTTAAATCTGATGCAGTTAAACAATTCTCCAAACATGTCGCAATTAATTAAAAATTATTATTTTCATTAAATAGAAATCTGTATCACTACAACATTATTTGCGGTATTATAAAAAAAGTAAAAACGCGTCGATGTCTTCAGTTATTATTAATTTAGTGCGATTTTTCCTGAATCCGAAAGAATATATTGAAAAAAAAAATACTTTGGTATGAGTATTTTTTTAAATTTTTTATTGCTAAAGCAGTCAAGCGATTCTTTAATAGATGGCGTAAATGTATGGATTTTTTATTTTCATTAAATTAGTTTTTAATTAGGCAATAATTATAATTACACTGTGGCATAGGTTTAATTATATTCAGAAATCTGGTATATATAATATTTACGGTAGAGTCTTAATAATTTAATAATTAGCGTTTATAAATATAAATTTTTATTAAATTATGTTTAAATTGTAATTTCATTTTAAAAAACGTGTGGTAATTATTTATATATATTTAATGAAGTTGCGTAATTACTTTTTTTTACGTTTTATTTAGATAATTTAATAGATCGCGAGATTAGATTGTCGAAATGGGTAAATATTACGAGTGCGGCTCTTGTGAAATGAGGGAATGATAAGATTGAAGATAAGGGGGATTTAAAGGTACGTTGTGGGCGCGGGTGAGCGTCTCCTGCGCAGGGCGCACGCGCGGAAGCCCCGTGTTTATTAGTAATGTCTGCCCGATAGTAGTCCGATGTAGTTTACTGTCTTCCCGATTAGAAAATGTAGTGTGGCCCCTTTATTTTTGAAAATGTCCACATTAATGTGGTCCTGTCCGTGCTGTTTACGTTTCAAGTTCACGCCCGAGGAACTCGAGCAGCGCTACAAGAGCCAGGAGATTGACAAAATGCTGGAGAAAGATAAGCAAGTGTTAAAGAGGCAAATTAAGCTATTATTACTGGGGGCCGGCGAGAGCGGAAAGTCGACCTTCCTGAAGCAGATGAGGATCATACACGGCGTCAAGTTCGAGCACGACCTCGTCAGGGAGTACCAGCAGGTTATATACCAGAATGTGGTGCGGGGCATGAAGGTGCTGGTGGATGCCAGGGACAAGCTCGGCATACCGTGGGGCGACACCGCCAACGCTGACCTCGGCAGGGAGCTCTTCCAGTTCAACAACAACCAGCAGCTGGACGTGCTCAAGTTTGTTCAGTTCGTGCCGCTGCTGGCGAAACTATGGAACGACACCGGCATACGGCGTGCATTCGAGAGGAGACGTGAGTTTCAATTGGTGAGTGGACCAAGCGTTATGTCATTTCCAGATTAGACCGTGTTCTAATTAAATGAGGAGAAATTATAGTGTTAAGGCATTAAAGCAATTTGCTGTGTGTGTGTGTGTGTGTGTGTATTGTTACACAACAAAACCCATTGTAATTTAAAAAAAACCTAACCTATCCCAACGCTGTGACAGTGTATTAATAATGCCGTACTTAATTTTCCCTCGAAATCAGTGTGGGAGGCTAAGACATAAATAACACTGATTTATTTTCTATACGCACGTTTCGTCGCATGATGCAATGCCACCTGCAAAAAGAAACTTTATTCCAATATTTGTGCAATCAATATTTACTATTTTATCTCCGTTTAATGATATTATTTACATTGCAAATACAGCTAATCAAAATTGTTTACAATTATTCCATATTCACACGGAAATACAGAATGCAGATCGGTTTGTTACGGAAAGGATTAGAGGGGTTTAATAAAAATAATTCTTCGAAAATGATTATGGGTAATTATGATAATTATCATTCAAGGAAACACAATTATTATTTTGGTAAAAAATTGTTGAGGTGGTCGGTCATCATAACTTTCTCCAATTTCTTTCATGCGAAAGCATTTACCTGGTACATTATTTTTAATTATAAATTGATTTTAAAATTCGACCAAAATTTGTGTATTAATTATATTGACATTAATTGATAGAATAAATCGATTAAATTATTTAATTAACATAATTTGAATAAATATATTTCTAAGAATCAGTTTATGAACATGACTCTGTTAATTGTTTCCAGTAAATTAAATTTCGTTGGGTTTAGCTGAAAAATTATTTATTTATGTCTAAAATAACATTATAGCCACATTACTATATTTTTATTTTGAATTAAGTGAATTATGGATTAGAAAATGTTTGGATCATTTCATACACTGAAGAAATTTTAAATATAATTTAATAATAAATTCCTGGAAATATTATTTTCCAGGAATTTATTTGCGAACACGACACCTAATTTTGTGTTAACTGTTTCCAATAATTTGAGTTTTGTTGAATTCGGTGGAAAGATGATTGTATGAATATTTTTAGACCTGCTTATAATAATAGACGAAGTGCTTGTGCTTGATAAAAATAATCAAACGGATGTAAATAAATGACTCAGGCCAATCTTTGGGAGTAATGAATTAAGGTGTATCACTTATATTTTATCACTTGTGATTGATGTTAATAATATTTTTTCCATCATTGTCTTTATAGTAAAATAAGTAGCATGGAAGCTTTCACAAGAAAAATTGAAACATTAAAATAAATAATACCCAAAAAATTTGTGTAATCAAGGGTGTACTTAAGTATCAATTGTAATTGTTTTGTTTTTAGTCTTTAAAAAATGGTGTTATCTTTAATATACGTTTATTAACATAAATATAAACATAACATATAATTAATTAGAAAAACGTACCCCTACACCGATTGGGGTAAAAGGGGTCATCGATAATATATAAATTTATAGATAAACATAAAACATTTCGTAAATCTAGATTAATTAAATGTTTTCTGATTTTTCTAATTATTAGTTAATTTCCTTCAACGTAAAAGACTTTAATACATTTTTTATTATAAAATATAAATATTATCATGCTTTTCAATCCAATAAATAAAATATTCTTTATTTATTAGTTAATAATTAGGATCAATTAATTCTGTTCCCGGTATGAATTTAAAACATGTAAAAAAAAGTAGTGAATCATTAGAAATATGACATATTAACTATAAATAATTACTTAACCGATATTCTAGAAGAGTTTGTAAACACAAATTTTATTTAAGGTATGATGAATCAGTGGGAGAACACATTTAATACAGCTTCCTGCATTATTATTATATCATATAGGAAATGTGTACGGGTGTGAGTCACCACAATGTGGTGTAATAGTTTGGTGTCATCAAGCGGAATTCTCAAGTTCAAACTCATAAACATATAAACATGTGATTGGCCAAAATAAACATTAACAATAATAATTAAGCCTTATAATTGTAAAAGTTTGATTTGGAATGTTTAAAAGTGATTATTTTAAACCTATAAATAACCATAATTATAAACTAGAAGTTGGAGGTTATATGTGAAATCTGTTTCTATATATTTAGAGGAATGTTTAAAATATTACAAATAAATTGTGTATTTAATTGTGGAGGTGTGGTACATCTTGAATATAATGAAGATTTGTTATAAATAAATTATAATTTTGATTTTCTTCATCATGAAATAGTAAACTCCAATGTTTTGATAGTTAATTTTTTTTAATACAATTTTTCAACACTGTTATTTTGTTGAATATAAATTACGGATAAGCAGGTAGAAAAAAAAGGTGTGCAATAAAAATTATCATTTTAACAGCAAATTTAGTTATTGAAGGTTGTAAAAATTATGGTAATTCTGGAAAGGAAAACCAAGTGTTGGAGATTATGTCAAGAATTTTATTAGTTTTCGAGTATTATTACGGCTGTCGTAAAATTAAAAAAGGAAGGATTCTCACATTATAAAAAAAAGGTGTTGCTGCCGTCATATTACTTCCTCAGCATATTGTAATGCATAATTTAAAGCTTATATCTTGTAAAAAAAATTAAACTTTAAAAATAATTTCATTTGTAAGAAAAATTAGATTAGGGGTGATAATAATTGTTAGAAAATTTGATAAAGTATTTTCTGAGGAAATAACTAGATAAAACTTTAATGTAATAAGAAATAAAGTATTTTTATTTGTAAAAATCATTACATTCAAGTTCTAAATATTTTGTAGAGGCAATTATGTGAAGAAACAATTTTCACAGTTTCTTTGAGCATTTCTGGAACGCAGTTTTACATTATTACAATGTAAAAACTACCTTGCAACTGACAGTTACAACAAATAACTAACTTAACTGTTACTTGGTGGTTTTTACATTGCAATAATATAAAACTGCGTTCCAGAAATGCTCAAAGAAATTAATTCTCTTTATTACTTTTATTTCCATCAATACTGCACCTTTAAATCAATATTTAATTTACAATTTTCTCTGTGAACAGTAAACAGAAAAATGAAATAAGTTGCTGATGCTATAATTAAAAGTAAATAGTGTTTTACAAATAAAGTTTCATTATTTCAAAATGTATAACAAAGTAGAAGACAATATTAGTTTTTTTATTTAGTACATAAATAATTTTTCTATTTGTAGAGTGATTCGATTGAATTCTTCCTGAACAACTTGGACCGAATAGCGAAGCAGGACTACGTCCCCACCAACAAGGACATCCTGCACTGCCGGAAGGCGACGAAGGGCATCACGGAGTTCGTCATACCGATAAACAGCGTGCCGTTCCTCTTCGTGGACGTCGGCGGGCAGCGGTCGCAGCGGCAGAAGTGGTTCCAGTGCTTCGACTCCGTCACCTCCATACTCTTCCTCGTCTCGTCCTCCGAGTTCGACCAGGTGCTGCTGGAGGACCGAAAGACGAACAGGCTGGAGGAGAGCAGGGACATATTCGACACGATAATCAACAACAGAATATTCACGAACGTCTCGGTGATCCTCTTCCTGAACAAGTACGACCTCCTGGAGAAGAAGGTGGCCAATCCGGAAACGGACATCCGCTGGTACTTCCCCCAGTTCGCGGGCAACTCGCACTCGATCAAAGACGTGCAAGCATTTATACTCACGATGTTCACCGGCGTCAAGCGCGAGCCGAAAAAGACTCTTTACCACCATTTCACCACCGCCGTCGACACGGAGAACATCAAAGTCGTCTTCAACTCGGTCAAAGACACGATTCTAAACCGTAACCTAGAAACTTTAATGCTCCAATAAGGTATATTATCGAATTAAATTGTTTAAAGAAATGATTCACATTGTGGCTGTGTTTATTTTTTTTTTTGTATAATAACTAGTTATTGGTCGTTGAAAGAGTCAAAATTGCACACGAGATCCGCTTCTTCCAATAAAGACTGACACATTTTTCACATATAAAATAGCCATTGTAATGATGAAACGGTAGGACTTACCAAAGATGAACTGATTTTTAACTGCCTTTTTAAACCAACGAGAAATTTTTACTGCAAAACTATTTATTTTAATAATTAACCACGTGTAAAAGAACAAAATGTATTTCTAAAAGAATATTTTTATATAAGTATATATTTTTGAAACGTAACAAAAAAAAAACTGTATTGTATATAGGTACAAATAAAACATATTTATTGAGTATATAATTCGATAACCTAAGATTTTTTGTACATATTTTATTTCAGGATGTTACTAACGTACGACATTTATGTTTTCTTTTAGTAATTACCGTTGATCTTATTTGAATTTATTTTATATTTATATATATACATGAACTGTGCCTTGAAGTTTTGTAAATTTACGACTAAGTGTATATTTAGATTAATTTTTGTGTTGTAAATAAATACTATACTTTTAATCGTAATTCTATAAATATATATATATAAATATTGTCCAAAATAAACAGCTACGTTACGATGTATGTATAATGTACGACTGCTGAAACGAATATTTATCCCCAATATTTCATTGTGAAGAATATGAAATTATCTGTTATTGTTATGATTGTTAATAAATTTAGTCATTCCATTATTAATAAAACTTATGACTTGTTAATTTGTTTAATTGTATATTAATTTGAAGTCAATAAATTGATTTGAGGTGTCGAAATATGTCCCGGTTAAGTTGAGTACGTATTTTTCTGTATGTAATTTTTTCTTTTGTAAATATACGTTTTGATTTATTACAGAGATATTTCGTAATTTTACACCATTTTACGTGCATTTTTAATAGTTTCAAAAGTGTCGATCATTTCAAGATTATGATGATAATTGTATTGATAAAAATATTTCTTTACAAAAAAAATTTAAAAATTGTTTGAGGTTATGTTTGTATAAAAAAATATTTTAATTGAATAATTAAACATTTTTAAAATAATTAAAAATAAACCTAAACTTGGAAAAATAAAAACTAATCTCACAATTAGTTTTTTTTTTATTGGTGAATTGGTGACCGATTTCAACTAGCTGGTAATAAATTTTGAATTTATTTACGGAATTCCATTTTACAAGAAAAATTCTAATCATCCTGATTGAAAAATGTACCACAAGGTAAGAACTTAAGGCATTAATAATATTTTAATTTATTAATCTTCACGATTAAAATAAAATAAATATACTATTATTACATTTATTATTATTTTTTTAAATCATCGGCTTTAAATTAAATATGTTATATTTATATTCGGTGCATATTTTTGGTTATCATAATTATACTTTTGCACTTAAGGCAGTTGAATGTTTTGTAATAATATTTTTGGTTATTAATAAATTTATTTATTAAAAATAACTAATCACATTTATTCGTACATAATACTCCTCATCCTAATCATCCTCTCCTTATTCGTCTTATCCTTATTATTCTTATTATAACTCCTTTCAAATTTTGAATCCTTATTACCACCATATTTTGAGTAGTCGGCTTGTTTACTATTAGCACCTAATTGAAACGGCACCAGCTTCCTTTTAGGCACGTGTCTCAGAGCGTGAGTCCAATCACCCGAATCCTTCACGTCCAACAATACGGACACCACCTGATTTAGGGTGAGCGATTTTCCGGAACCCGCGCTCCACTGGAGGTACCGGTCCAGGGGCAGCTTGGCCATTCTCAATCCTTCCTTTTTCGCTTTTGCTAACGACACCGGCTCGTTGCTTATCTTGTCAACGATGCCACCAACTATGTACACAGCGTCGTGATCGTACTCGAGCAGTTCCTCCCTGCAGTGCGGCGTCAGGTACACCAGCTCCTCTTTTTTGAAGCGATCCAGGTAGCTTTCCTTGTGCAGGTTGATGGGGAACCAGTCCTCGTACATCGGCGGAATGTGCCGGTGCAGGTATTCTATTAGCGTGCTGTTTGGGTCCGCATTACAATAGTGAATGTCGAATGGGTCTAAAAATTAAAATCAATTAACACAAATACAGTTAATATTTTAATATTGAAAGTTAGATATTCCTTTCTTCACTGTATTATCTAACTTTTAATATTAAGTTTCTCATCATGTAACTCAAACAGAAATAATTAATATTTTGAAGGAGACACGATTACTTTGTTAATATCTATATTTGTTGAGCTACACTTGTAATGAAACCGTGTATATAAATTTGATGACGAAAAACTCTTGTTATGCTCTATAATACTACAGAAAAATTTAATTAACTCAAATATGATATTATTTACAAACTCTTTTTTAAATATTTTAAATTATACAATGAAATTGAAACTTAAAAGATTATTATTACCTTTGTGAATTCTATTCTCTGAAAATAATAACATCAGCTGTTTGGCACAGTTAATGTTCTCCCTTTTGGTCATGTGATCATTGTACCCACAATCGATGACTAATTTCTGCCCAAATTTCATAGCGTTCATGAGGTTGTTGTTGTACAACTGATTTATCGTGGTGTCGTATATCCTAAGCAAAATGTTGTTGTGTCCCAAGTCATATCTTAATGCACCATCTGGAGGTGGTTCAAAATGTTCCTCACGTTTTTGTCTACGTTGTTCTTTCTTTAACTGAAAAAAAAAAAAATAATCCCTTAGTATATTATACAAAAACAAAGATATTGATAATAAAATATTGATGAGGTAGCAGTTAGATCAACTAATAATTAAAAAATACATTTACAAAAGTTCCATGTTCTTAAATTAATACAAAAGTTTTGTATATTTATTTTAGATATAATAATTAGTTAAGATAATAAACAAACTCATCGTATTGAAACATAATGAGAATGAAGAGTATTTTTATTAACCATGCATTTTATAGCTTAGATTAGTATTTAAATCATGCTTATTTAGATAATGTTTTTTGGGTTGTAATATCGACTTGGATTATGGGAACCTTGCAGAATTTCCAAAAATTTTGTAGTCCCTATGGAAATTACTTATAATTACTATTATAAAATCTAACTAAAAAAAATAAATTAATAAGATGAGTTTGATTTTCAAATATATTATTATTTAACTCACAATTTGTCTTCTTCAGGTGAAAAATATAGATTTAAAATCACATATATCGCATTTAAATAAAATTCTTTAAAAAACATCATATAAATTAAATATAATATGGATTTTTAACTAAGTGCTTCATTAAACATTTTAAAAGAAAATAAACTACTAACCTGTACATTTTCCTTTTTCTTTTCTATCTTAAACAAAAAATCGAGGTATTTTCTCCTGGCGCTGCGCGTCTCCAGCCTTATCAGTTCCAGCCAGTGCTCTTCCTTCATTGAAGACAAAGCCGGGACGTTTTTTCCATCTTGTCTCATCACATCCGCCTCGAGCAGCAGTACCTTCAATTTGTGCTCTAGTTGGGGATCTCCTTTCGCTATAGCTTCTATGTTCGGCTCATCTACAAATTAAAATAATGTAATCACCTGAAAAATTAGTTTACAGCAATACAATTTTTTCGCTCCGGAGTAACAACAGTCGATTACCTATTTTATCGCAGGCATTCCAGAGTGGGGTGTTTATGTTGAAATGTCGCACATTGCATTTCGTTAACGTGCTTGTTAGCTGCAGGTTACTGGAGGCTTGTAAAATTTTAGAACACCGTTTTATCAATTTAAACATTTTTAAATGTTATCAAAGCACCATTCATAACCTAAAATTATAAGTGAAGCAATGCGGACTGTTTGACGGTTGAAGCCAGTTTTACACTGTCGATATTTATTGCGTGTGTAGAGATGTGTGCGGCTTGATAAGGTTAGTAGTTCAGATGCACCGGTGAATTTTAGTTCAAATTGGATATATGTGGATTGATGGTTGGAATGAATTATTTAATTAATATAATAAAATCGTTCTTTACGATGTAGTAAATTATTTGTTGTAGATTTATTTATTAAAAAGAATTAATATATTTGAATACCATTGAATTTATTCATATTTATACCCTATAAATGCATTTAACTTTAAAGTACAATACTATATTTAAATTTCTCAATCTACATTAAACAGTGTTGCCTTATTTTAAATAATGAAAATTGTGATAATGACCAAAATAAAAATATTTATGTAGGGTGGGTGGGCGTCCTCTAAACCACTCTTGAATCTGTGAAACATAAAATGTCTTGAACGTGGTGTATTTTAATTATAAACTTAGTAATTTCAATTAGTAAATACATTTTATAAAGAAATTGAATTATTACCTATACTTATAGCTTAAAGTAACTGTGCAGGTTTGCACCAATTAATTGCTAATAGATAATTAATTGAATAATGAATAAATATTATCTGTATAATAATAATATAATAATAGTTTACATAAAAATAAAGTACCTTTAAAAGATTTATTTCTTTATTAAAGTCAATTAATATTGCTATAATTTATTTTTTGTTTGGGTAATTGCAACGAAAACTTTTCTAAACGTGAGAATATCACCAGAACAACCGAATTAGTTAAAATATCAGTCCACACTCTCTCATTAACCCACGTGTAGGTACCAATTTTCCAATACATGAATATTCGAAAAGGTAATCGCGGCGACTTTAATAAGAATACGAAATCACACATTCCCTTTGTAACCACCTGACCATGTGGCCCGTCGAACGCAACGAAAACTACCCTACGGGGCATTTCTCCCTAAACAGATGGATTTTGCAATACGCCGGACTATGGGCGCCGGAAACGAATTCGAAAATCGCTTTCTGGGCGTACAGATTTTACGCCGTCGTCGTTTTTCTTTTCGTAAACGTTTATTTCACGTTTACAGAATTCCTCTGTATCATGGAAACGTACGTCGATTTAGAGTTGCTGATCAAGAACATCAATTTCGGTCTGACTCATATGATGGGTGCTTTCAAGTGCGTCTTCTGGTTTGTCAAAGGGAAATCTTTGATTCGGATCATGGACACGTTACAGGATGAACGGTTTCATTACGAGGATGCTCCTGGTTTTGATCCTGGTGCGATAAGTAAGGAAGCGAAACGAATTGGTAATACCTTAAACGTCGTAAAAGTATTTAATTGTGTTAGATTTATATTTTAGGACGAAAATATACTCTATCATTTTTTATGTTAGCGCACATGACTTTATCATCTTCTTACATACCAGCTTTGATAACCGCCAGTTTTAATCCCGTTTATGTGGAGGGTCAAAATGGTACGCTGACGTTCAACCAAAAGCTGCCTTATTTTAGTTGGATGCCGTTTCCAACAGACACGCCGGGTTTTTACATCCTGGCGCTGTTTTATCAAGCAGGACCTATGTGGTCATATGCTTATAGTATTGTAGGAATGGATACGTTGTTTATGAACATCATGAATTACATCGGAGCGCACTTGCTCATTTTAAAAGGAGCTTTTCGTACCATCAGGATTAGAAGTGTGACGAAGGTTAATAAACTAGACGCTTCTGTTACACCTGATGGATTAGACAACGTTCCTGAAGTGGAGCTGCAAATGGCTAAGGAGATGAAGAAGAGTGTTGTACATCTACAGACTGTTATTAAGTAATGTTGGAAATATTTAGTCTTAATATTTTTATTTGAAATGATTTCTTTACAGTATGTGTGAAGAGTTGGAAAATCTACACAAATACTTAACGTTGGGGCAAATTTTAGCGACCTTATTTATATTATGTACGAGTTTATTCTTGGTATCTACGGTAAGTTCTTTATTTAATTTAAAAAAATGATTAACGTAATAAAATTGAACATTATTGCAGGCACCAATTGCTAGCAAGCAATTCGCTGCTGAGGCTGTTTATATGATAGCGATGGGTTTTCAGTTGGTACTCTACTGTTGGTTTGGGAATGAAGTAACTTTAAGAGTGAGTTTTAACTCGATGCTTTCATTCAATTTTCGCCGATTTTATTTATGTAGGAAAACCGTTTTTTACATTTGTAAATAATATTAAACAAGACACTTCTTCGTTAATATCACAAAATTGTTTAATTTAGCACCTTGGTTTCAATTTAGTGCTAATCATTATTAAACATTTTTCTTTTAAAGTTTTATTTGTTTAAGGCAACGGAAATTCCTGAATCTTTGTGGGAGGGTGATTGGCTCCAAACTAAAAAATCGTTTAGGACTTCAATGATGATAACGATGACGAGAATGCGTAAACCGTTATATCTCACTGTTGGGCAGTTCGCACCCTTGACTTTAACCACATTCGTAGCGGTGAGTTACAATTACAATCATAGGTGGTATCTAGAATAAACTGGGAAAAAAAAACAATCATCAGAACGAAGACGAACACAAGTTTGTTTAGAAAGCATAGGAAATCGTAAAATAATATTATGGTTTAGAAAAAGGTAAGAAATTAAGGTATTGATTTTTTAGATCCTCAAAGCGTCGTACTCATTTTTTGCTGTTTTGAAGAAAGTCAATGATTAAAATATTTTGAAGATTTAAGGTAAAAAAATTCCTCTAAATTTATATGACAACTCAACTAATCCTGTTGTAATTTCAGACACACCCTTAATGAAATTAGTTAATAAAGACGATGGTGACGATCGTTACTACGTGGTAGTTTATTTTAATGTGAAAATGAGATTTTTTTCAGTGTGATTGATTATTTCCTCACTCAATCAGTGAATTGAAAATTAAAATAAAACTCGTGTTTTTTTTAAATTTCAATTAATAAAATTCAATATCCACAATTTATAGCACATTCATTAATTATTGTTAAAATAGTTTAAACTCACTTATTCACAATAAATTATGAAAACCATTGAAACATATCTAATTTTTCTATGAAATTAGTAATAATGCATACATCAGTCGTTTCAATTGGATAATCGTTGTTTTCAAGGAAAAGAAAACACATCAACATTGATTATTAATTTAATTAACTAATAACAAACATAATTAATTTTTATCGCCGCGAAATCTTCGATTTTAAATGCGAACGCTTTATTTTATGTGCCAATAAAAGTGTATGCATCTCGCAACCATAAAAAATATTATAATTAAAATCACGATCCGATCAGACGCATAATTACTCCACCGTGAAACTGTAAACAAACTTTTGTGAATAAATCACGCGGTTGATGCATCCCGCGTCCATAGGCCTTGAGATTTTCGTATTTAAGGGGCGGTCGTGTGGGATTTTTTTTCGCAATTGCTTCGCGTGTTTTTTTTTTGCATAATCGATGGAAATGTCAGCGGTTGAACAAACTCCGGTCACCGATTTTATCTATCAATATTAATTTCACGTTCGTGCGGCCAAAATTGCTCACGAATCTGTAATGATGTAGTATGAATAAAAATTGTTTCAGATATTTAAATTGGTTAACATTTAATTTCTCCATTAAAAAAATTATTAGATTAACAATATTGCCATTAAAACTTTATAAATACTGATTTAAATAAGAATGTTAATAATCCTAGATGATACGACTGTTATATGCAAGACATTAATAGATTTTGGTTTTAAATGTCTTCGCCATTTCTTCATTTTTCAGCCTTAAAAATTTATAAAAATTGATATTTTCTTGAGATATAGAATATTCAGAAAGGTCGATTTGGACTCAGAGGAAAAGTATTAAAATAGCCAAGCCACTATTTTAGTTCTTAACTTTCTGTAAGAATGATAATTTTTTTATTTGCTTTTCAATTTTTAATTTTTCTATTTTTCATTCTAAAGTTTTCTATAATTTTTGTTTTTTTGTTTTGTTTGAGCGGCATCGACTGCTAGGGCCATTAGCCGTATAATTTTTTCTTTGGTATTTCTAGGAACTCTTTCAATGATCAAGAATTTAGTAAACACCTTTAAAAGAAAATTCTCCAAATCATCATTTTTGGCCTCAAATAATTTTTCTATTAGTTTGCTTGAGTTCTCCAACATGTATTCCTTGAAATTTCTAGAAATTTGTTAATGATACTAATAATAATAACTTGTCTATTGGGTTCCTAAAGTTTTCCATAATTTATTCTTAGAAATATCTAGAAAGACCTTCAATGACCAAGAATTTAGTTGAAGCTCTTTAAAACACTTTCTCAAATCATCATTTGTAGCTTCAAATAATTTTCCTAGTAGGATTATTAGGTTTTCCATAATTTTTACCTCAAACTTTCTAGAATTTTTATAATAATCCTAAAATTTAGTAGAAATTTTTTAAATAGTTCTTAATCTCGAAAAAAACTTTTCCAAATGTGAAAAAATTATTTATTAATAATTTTGAAACTTTATAATAAAGTTGATGCAAAATTTTAATAATATATTTTATTTGAAAAGTTATAGTAATTTAAAAGACAAACTATAGTAATATTTTGAGTAAATATAGTAAAAAACTTTAAAATCTGCAATTGTTGAAAATTTTAAAACTTTAGGTAAGATAATTGATACTGGTAGAGCTACACTCTTGATGGAACGAGATATGTAAATTCGATGGGGTAAAAAAACTTAACAAGTGTTTTACCCCATCGAATTTAGGTAAGAATTTACGTAGAATATTCTTATAATTACAAAGGATTTTTTTTAAATTTGATCCAAAAGTTGCTATATACTTCGGATAAAATTTCAGAACCTTCTGAAAGTTTGATACATGGACGAATAAAAAAGTCAGTTTTATATACAATTTATTACAAAAAGAAATGTATTACATAATTAAAATGGTTCGCAAACTGTTCCTCTGATGGCGTCGTCGACATTGATGCGGAATATCCTGTAGTTCACTTCGTTCGGATTCAACTGGGAGAAGAGAAAAACTGGCATCTTGTCAGAAAGGACGTAGAGGTTTCTATCGTCATCAATCTGAAAAATAATTTATAACAGTCTTAGAAATAAATAAAACATTGTTTTAGCGTTGCACTAGATCCTTATTTGAATGGATAACTACCGAAAAATAATATGGAACTGTCAACAATGATATTTATAACATTAATTATCGTTTCATGTCAACAATAGCTACGGACCGGTTTCGATCTATTTAGGATCTCATCAGCGCAGCGCAGCGCAGTTGAAGACAGGGAAACCACAGCAGCGAATTTGTTTATGTTGCTCAAAAACACAAACGTAACATTCCGTTTATATTTAAATGTATATGTAGGGTGGGTGGTAATAGGGATTAAATTTGCGAGAAATATTGAAAAAGAGATAAAAAAATGGCTTAAAATGCTAAATAAATTCACACAGTTCAGACAGTTTTCGAAATTTGAAAGAGAAATTCTAAAAATCCAGAATAAACATTGTTAGAAAAAAAATTAAAATTCTTTTCCAAAAAAATTCTATGAATCCAGTAATAAATGTGGAAGAATTCTAGAAACCCAAAAGGAAACTTGTAAGAGAAGTTGCTAGTAAATTCTTGTCAAAAAAGAGATATTTCTAGGAATTTGTATAAATATTGAAAATAATTGCTGGAAAATTCTAGATATCTTAGGGAAAATTCTAACAATGTGGAAGACAGAAATTAAAAGAAAATTTTTGATAAATTCAAATAATCTAAAAAAAAGGTTGAAAGAAGAATTTCTAAAAAAATTCCTAACAATTTCATTTTTAGAAAAACTAAAAAAATTTTATAAATTTTTAGAAATATTGAAAAAAATTCTAAAAATTTTAAAGAGGAATAAGAATTGCTATAAAATGATAATCAAAATTAGAGACAAAAAATGCTACAAAACCAGAAAAAAATAGCGTCCTTAAAATAATAATCTTGCAATTTTTAATTTTAAATTCTGAAGATTTCTATAAGTAAGGATTTGTATTGCATTTTCTTAGATATTATTTTTATGCACATCTTTATTAAAGGCACAGTCGATAATGGTATTGAAACTGGAGGGTGGGATAGTGGCCAGCCACCCACCTTACATACGCATTTAAACATAAACGGAATATTACGTTTGTTTTCTTGGACAACATTAACAATTTCGTCGTCGTTTTAAAAAAATATAAACAATTAGAGTGACTGTAATAAAAATATATGTAGGGTGGGTGGGTGACCATTTTCACACTCTTCAACTAGTACAACACAAATTACGAATTTTACTTCATAAATATTTAATTTTAAAAAGATTATAAGAAGTTATTCCTTTTTGTATGCACAGTTTTATTAAAGAAACAGTAGTTTATGTTATTATAACTGGAGGGTGGGATAGTGGCCACCCACCCATCCTACATATGTATTTGTACTTAAGCTAAATTTTTCAGGAACATCAATACTGACACTACTCAAGTTTCAAAGGAAATTAATAGAGTGACAGTGATTAAAGTTAAAATGTATATGTAGGGTGGGTGGGTGGCCACTATCATACCCTTCAACATATGCCCGAATTTTACTTAATAAATATTTAATTATAAGAGAATTATACTTTGTATGTTCTGGTTTTTATGCAAGGCTTTATCAGAAAATAGTGGTTTATGTTGTAATAGCAGGAGGGTGGCATAATCTTGTTCTTTTCCTCTATTTCAGAACAGAGTTGTTTTAATAGTTTCACTTCTACAAGTATAGTTGAGTTAATACAATAGTTATTTTGCTCACTTGGTTTTGAGGTTAATTCCTTCGCGCAGCAAGCTACGCCCACATAGTAGTCATTTATAATATTAAGTATATCATCAATGTATATATGAATGTTGTATTGTAACCTGCCACTTGTCATCTGTCATTTGTAATCTGCCATCTGTCATTTATCATTTTGTATCTGCCATTTGTTATCTGTCATTTACCATCTGTCACCTGTCATCTGTCTTTTGTAACAATTTCTATTAATAAATATTACTACAAGTATTATTTTTGATCTGTTATTTGTTGTCTGTCATTTGTCATTTAACACGTTCTATCTGTCATTGATTATACGTTATGTATCATCTCTCGCATGTCACAAACCTTTTCTCATGTTTTATTTACCACCACGTGTCATTTGTTACGAAGGGTATGGTCCAAATATATTTTCGTTTATCTGAAAGAAATTTGAAAGAAACAAATATTCTAAATTCTAGAACCTAAAAAGATAATTTTACAAATTTGAAGGTTTTCTTACTGGAAAAATCGACAAACTTTTCAAAAAGTCTGAAAGAAAAATACTGAAAGCAAGAATTTTTGAAGCAATTGTAATCTGTCATTTATTTGTTATATGTTATTTGATATTAATTATCTGTCATTTGTCATTTTTCATCTGTCATTTGTCATTTGTCATTTATCACTTGTCATCTGTCATTTGTCATCTGTTATTTGTCATCTGTCATTTGTCATCTTTCATTTGTTACCTGCCATTTGTCATCTGCCATCTGTGATCTGTCTTACTACTAGTATTATTTTTGATCTGTTATTTGTCGTCTGTCATTTATCATTTACCATCTGTCATTGATTATACGTTATTTATCATCTATATTTAATTATCTATATTGTAATTGTTATTTTAACTATTTTTATTCTATTGTAATTGTTATTTTAATCAGCAATTGTATTTTAAATGGCTTTCGTAAATAAACATTATTATTATTATTATCTCTCGCTTGTCACATGCCATATCTCATATTTTATTTGCCTCCTATCATTTGTTACGAATGTCATGATTGAAATATTGTTTCATTTGTTTGAAAAAAAAAATTCTGAGAAAAAATTACTCTAAGTTCCAGAACCTTAAAAGATTTTACAAATTTGAAGATTTTTTTTGTTTTTTTGGTACTTCTAGAATCCTCAAGGTATTTCTCATAAATTCTAGTGCCCTTAAGAAATACTCTATGGATCTGTAAGAAAAATGACTTGAAGTTCTATAAATACGAAAGAGATTCTGCTGGAAAAATCGAAAAACTTTTGAATAAGTCTGAAAGGAAAGTGCTGCATATACAAGATATTATTTGTTATCTGTTATTTGACATTTATGACTTGTCAGTTTTCTCTTTTATCATTTGTAATCCAGTATTTTTTGTCATCTGTCATTTATCATCTGTCGTTTGTAATGTGTCATCTGTCACTTGTTATTTGTCATCTGTCATTTGTAAATCGTCATTTTGTGCCATCTGTTATTTGTCAGCTATCATCTGCCACTTGTCATCTATCATTTGTCATCTGTCATTTGTCATTTGTCATCTGTCATTTATCATCTACCTTTTATTATCTGCCATTTGTTGTTATCTGACTTTAATCATATGTATTTGTACTTAAGCTAAAATTTTCAGGAACATCAATACTGACACTACTCAAGTTTCAAAGGAAATTAATAGAGTGACAGTGATTAAAGTTAAAATGTATATGTAGGGTGGGTGGGTGGCCACTATCATACCCTACAATCAGTAAAACATACGCCCGAATTTTACTTAATAAATATTTAATTATAAGAGAATTATACTTTATATGTTATGGTTTTTATGCAAGGCTTTATCAGTGTTACAAGCCGTTTTGAATAAGATTTAGGGCACTTACGCGAAATTGACCATGGCCCGGGACCGACCATTATCTAGATTGGAGGACGCATGTGGCGGACCGTTGCTGTTATCCAGATTTACGACCTTTCCTTCTAATTTACAAGTTTCTACGAAATTTGGAATTATTTTATAACTGCGGGGAGTGTCTTGAACAATGGAACCTTCGACCAGTGCAGATGGCCAGTTCCTGGAAGTATCTACCACCACCTCTCAACCCCAAGGAAGGAGGGATTGCCGAACTAGCCAATGAACGAGTTCACCCCCACATTTCTTGCTATTATTGAATTAGTTTTGCTATTTTTGTAAAAATCAGTCAGCTTTAAACTTTAAACTGTGAGACACATACAAATTCGACCGCGCTGTAAATACTTGTACATTTTTGATCAACATATATGGTGAATATACATGTTATAGTGTTACATAATTAATATTATTTCCAATCACCTGAACCAAAACCAATGACGATCTCAACCAGTGGAGAATTCCATCGTCATAACTAAACAATCAGAAAATAGTTGTTTATGTTGTAATAGCAGGAGGGTGGGATAGAGGATACCCACTCATCCTACATATACATTTAAACCTAAGCTGAAATACTACGTTTGCATATTTTTATCAATACCAACATTGATTTAGTTCGTAGAAATCTAAGAAAACCATTTTTTTATAAGTGAAGACAAAATCAATCATTGGCACCCTTATAGTAAGGCGGCATTGGACTCCTACCAACTAAAACCACTCCTTCGAAATCGCAGTTGTGATTAGTCAGAGGCCATAAGTCTGTTCTAATCACAGAAAGAGATTCTGTATCAAGGTAACTGATGCTGCGAAATGATGAACAGGGTCTGTGCTTTTTCTTGTCTGATGCAAACGTAATTCTTTTGTATTGCTTGTTTCTAGGATTTTATTAAACTATATTGCTTGAAGTAAATTTCTTAATGTTAAAAATGCTTTATATGTATTTCCATAATCAAACTTTAGATTCTTTGAGTTATATTTGATTGATTGATTGTATTTTATTGGTTTCATCAATGCAATAATGACTTACCTTAAGATCATTCGGAAAAACCATAGTTTCTCGATTTTGATAAATTATGCCCACGTTTTCCGGCCTCAACGGTTTATTAGTGTTCCAACAAGCAACGGCATCCTTGTTAGCCAATCCCATGAACATCACATCGGTTTTTTCATCGATATCACTAGCCGTCGCTTGGGCATTGTATCCACGTTCACCCTCCAACTATAATTCATAAAAATACTCCACGTCACATATTTTGTAAAAGATGTATCCCTAAATAAACTCCTCAACCATTATAAAATAAAGCACTAGAAACCTTTCTTCACACAGTTTATTTGAGATACCAAATATATATTTTGGACACAAAGTGACCATTATCAATGGTTTAATACTAATTAATAAACTACTATTTTTTAAAAGCTGCATACGTTTACATACCTTATATAAAGTATACGAATTGGGGTCAGTGGCAATAGTTCTGTTCTTCAAAACGCGCGTAGACACAGAGAACTCCTTCGTGCTGGACATCGCGTGGAAGTACAGGGTTCTCTCGCCATCGGGGTACTCATCGGAAAGGGCCAGTCCGAAGATACCGTCGCTCCATTGAAACTTCAGGCCAGCGACGTTAAAATCGCCGCTGAGAGGGTCGAAATGGAAGTAGTTGTGCCTTATCCTCCAGGAGTCGTTGTCTTTGAAGGAGTAGACGACAAGGCCGTACGCTGCTAAATCCGGTACGTAGGCGAAGGCTTCGTTACAATTATCAGGACTAACATCTACAACCTAATATAATGATTGGTTTTAATTATATTTAAAATAATTAGTGATAGGAAATTATTCAAATTAAATCTTTTACAACAGTTGTTAAAAATGAATCAACTGAGATTGTATTGTAGAATCATAAGGATTAAAAAAAGCAGTTTTAAGTTTTGTAGTTTCTTAATTATAATGATGATGATTGTAGCTTGAATTGTAGACCAATGTTTTAATAGAGTATGTTAGATGCTTGAAACCACAACTTTATGATACATCTTGAATCAGGAATTTTATCAGACGATAAATAAAGTTCCTGTTTTAATAGAGCTTAAGTACTATAATAAAGGAGACAACAAGCTAAAATCTACTTTATAAATACTTATGATATTGGTATTTGATATTTGGTGTATACTTACGACGTTCGGGAAGAATGTGTCCTCCTTAATATCGGCCGGTTTGAATTCGTACCTTCTGATCAGTCTGTCGGTGTTCAAGTCGAAAATCACTAAAGCTGGAGTGGCCACCTGTTTTCCCTCGCCGTTGATGTCGGACAGTCCGGTGTCCATCACCCAGAGGCGATCGCATGCGTCGACGGCTACCCTGAAGACGGACACGATGGTATTGGCTTCGATTCTATTGTTGCCTTCTGGTAAGATGTTGGCCCTCCAGTTTGGATAGGGTGTCAAAGGTGGGTTTTTAACTGGCGAATCCAATGGGATGTAGTTTAGAGAAGCTGCAACACCATTCTTCCATCTGAAGAACAATTTAAAATCAGTGACTTATTGTTTTCCTGTTTATAACATCTGAGAACCGGTTTCGATATATCATCATCAGGCTAACCTGGTTGAATATAAAAGTACAAAATCCATGCACAATTTACGTTAATTTAATATTCTACTAAAATATTTGTCATATATCATTTGGAAACTAAATGGCAACACTTAAAAGTTGAGTTCAAGAAACTAAAAATGCATTCGTTGGTTCGTGAAATTGGTAAAAACAAATAAAAGTGAAATAGCATTAAAAATTACAAAACCAACCTATAATTATTGTTTTAAATGATGCATTATAAAATTATCTATTCCATTTAAGGATTTTGGAAGATTAAAAGGGACTTTAAATTGTCTTTTCGTTGAGTTAATTAAAACTTTGTAAGAATTTGTTTAACCAAATTCCTTAAAAGAAAGAAATTTATAATCTTTTGAGGAATCTGATTATTTATGATTTCAAACTTTTCTATTTCTATTTAAGCAGTAATTTTTCTTTTGATCTTGGCACTTTTGGAATGATTGAGGTTTTCTTTTTAGTACTCCAATTTTTAGATTTTAATATCTGCAGAAGAATTTTAAGGACGCAAAATTTTATACCCTTTTATCTAATTATTTTTGGGCTGATAGGGGATGTTATTTTTGTTAATTCTTTCAAAACAAATTCCTCAGTCCAACATTTTTAGCAGCAGTTTATTTTTATTTCTTTGATACCATTCAAATAATTAAGGTTTTGTTTTAGAAGTCGAATTTTAGTTTACAAAAACTATTAAGAATATTTTTTTCTATTAATTTAACTTACCTGGGTATAGTAACGAACAATTTATCCTTCCACCTGGCCAACCCCAGCGGCATATTATTTTCAGGAATGTACTTTCCACTCCTGATGGCGTTTTCCCTGATGGCAGCATTCGGCCAACTAAACTCGACATCCTTCCAGGCGAAAATCTCTTGGAGCTCGTGTGCCAACGATGACGACACCACACCCAAAAAGGCGAACACAAAGATCACTCTGAACTGCATGACTCTAATGTGCAATTGCGTGACGTTTACCGCGATTATAAAGCACGAGCAAAAAAAATACACTTAATCCCCCACCCCGCCTACCCAAATCCGCACGAATGACCTTGAAATTATTGGTACGATTATCTGCATATCCGATCCACGGATCGTCTTCTCTGAAAACTATTTTTAATCGGTGCTTTTTTTCCCAACCTTGAATATTATCCTCTTTTGTATCCTCATTTTTGGAATTTGAGAATTCCAATCGTAATAATATAAACGATGATGATGATGATTTATTTATGGAAACTCCACAAATTGTAGATGATATAACAACTTATAGAAATCTTATCAACCGACCTATGACATTACGATCGAATTACTCAAATGTTGATACGTTTAAATCAGAAAATTTCATGTTGCTCAGGTGTGAACGCAAATTTCTAGCGAAATATTCAACTTGCTTAATGATTATTCAAAAAACCAAGAAACCATGATGAGCAATAGTGGTGAAATCGATTACACGTATTTTTTATAACATAGGAAAATGTTCAATCAACCGAAATTTAGGTTTCTAAACCGAAAACATTTTCCACCGAATAATACAAGCGAATCTAAATACGAGTTTGTGCGAAGAAAACAAACCAATTTTAATTAATCGCAATACGTATGTTAATTAGTTTATGCGAAGGTGATGTTTAAATTGCATATTCCAATAATTATTCCGTTATTGAGGACGGTTTTATTACTTTTATTTCGTTCGTGTTGGTTTTGCGGTTAGATAATTGTGATAATTGCATATTTATTAAAAGGAATAATGGTGATCAGTTGTTGCATAATTAAAGATAAGCGTGATATAACGTTAAGGAGAAAACAATTTTCTTAATTATATTATGTTAGAAATTGCAAGTTTCTATAAAGATATTTAATGTTTGGAATAAATTATGGTTTGTATGCGTTAAGGTAACACTAACTTACCCTAATGATTTATTAAGTAGCGTAGCGCACTGCTGACCGATCTCAAAAATTTAGCGTGTTGTTGACCTGACTTTAAAAAATATATTTTTTGTGCTATTTCATAGCTATTATCAACTAGCAGACAATAATTACTATACAATATAATTCAGAGTGTGTAATGTGTGCAGAAAATTATTGTGCAACACTTAGGAATAACAATGCAACCCTTGCAAATTTAAACTGGAGGACACAAAAATTGCTTTCGTGGAGTTAAACGATTGTAAAAAAATATTTCTTCATTGAATTCAGTTAAAATCTTAAAAATCCAACTCACAATAATACATTTGACGATCACATATAAAACAATTGCTGTGCAACACCTAGGAACAAAATTACAACCCTTTAAATTTGAATTTGAAGAAATGAAAATTGCTTTCGTGGAGTTAAACAATTGTAAAAGAATATTTCTACCTTGAATTCAGTTAAAATCTTAAAAATCCATCTCACAATAATATATTTGACGATCACACGTAAAACAATTGATGTGCAAAACGTAGGAACAAAATTACAACCCTTTAAATTTGAATTTGAAGAAACGAAAATTGCTTTCGTAGAGTAAAACAAATGTAAAATAATATTTCTTCCATGAATTCAATTAAAATCTTAAAAATACATCTCACAATAATACATTTGACGATCTCACATAAAACAATTGCTGTGTAACACCTAGGAACAAAATTACAACCCTCTAAACTTGAATAGAAGGAAACGAAAATTGCTTTCGTAGAGTAAAACAATTGTAAAAAATTATTCCTTCCTTGAATTCAGTTAAAATCTTAAAAATTCCATCTCATAATAACACATTTGATGATCACACATAAAACAATTGCTGTGCAACAGCTGAAAACAAAATTACAACCCTCTAAATTTGAATTAGATGTAAAGAAAATTGATTTCGTGAAGTAAAACAATATTTCTTCCTTGAATTCAGTTAAAATCTTAAAAATCCAACTCACAATAATACATTTGACGATCACACATAAAACAATTGCTGTGCAACACCTGGAAACAAAATGACAACCCTCTAAATTTGAATTGGAGGAAACGAAAATTTCTTTCGTGGCGTAAAACAATTGTAAAAAATTATTTCTTCCTTGAATTCAGTTAAAATCTTAAAATTCCAACTCACAATAATATATTTGATGATCACACATAAAACAATTGCTGTGCAACACCTAAGAACAAAATTACAACCCTCAAAATTTGAATTGGAAGAAACAAAAATTGCATTTGTAGAGTAAACCAATTGTAAAAAAATATTTCTTCCTTCAATCCAGTTAGAATCTTAAAAATCCAACTCACAATAATACATTTGATGATCATACATAAAACAATTGTTGTGCAATATCTAGGAACAAAATTACAACCCTCTAAATTTGAATTGGAAGAAACGAAAATTGCTTTCGTGGAGTAAAACAATTATAAAAAATTATATCTTCCATGAATTCAGGTAAAATCTTAAAAAATACATCTCACAATAATACATTTGATGATCACAAATAAAACAATTGCTGTGCAAAACCTAGGAACAAAATTACAACCCTTTAAATTTTAATTTGAAGAAATGAAAATTGCTTTCGTAGAGTTAAACAATTGTAAAAGAATATTTCTACCTTGACTTCAGTTAAAATCTTAAAAATCCATCTCAAAATAAAACATTTGACGATCACGTATAAAACAATTGTTGTGCAATACCTAGGAACAAAATTACAACCCTTTAAATTTGAATTTGAAGAAACGAAAATTACTTTCGTGGAGTAAAACAATTGTAAAAAAATATTTCTTCCTTGAGTTCAGTTAAAATCTTAAAAATCCATCTCACAATAATACATTTGATGATCACACGTAAAACAATTGCTGTGCAACACATAGGAAAAAAATTACAACCCTCTAAATTTGAATTGGAGGAAATAAAAATTGCTTTCGTGGAGTAAAACAATTGTAAATAGTTATTTCCTCCTTCAATCCAGTTAAAATCTTAAAAATCCAACTCACAATAATACATTTGATGATCATACATAAAACAATTGCTGTGCAATATCTAGGAACAAAATTACAACCCTCTAAATTTGAATTGGAGGAAACGAAAATTGCTTTCGTGGAGTAAAATAATTGTAAAACAATATTTCTTCATTGAATTCAGTTAAAATCTTAAAAATTCATCTCATAGTAATACATTTGATGATCACACATAAAACAATTGCTGGGCAACAGCTAAGAACAAAATTACAACCCTCTAAATTTGAATTGGAGGAAACGAAAATTGCTTTCGTAGAGTATAACAATTGTAAAAAAATATTTCTTCATTGAATTCAGTTAAAATCTTAAAATTCCAACTTACAATAATATATTTGACGATCACACATAAAACAATTGCTGTGCAATATCCAGGAACAAAATTACAACCCTTTAAATTTGAATTGGATGAATCAAAAATTGCTTTCGTGGAGTAAAACAATTGTAAAAAATTATTTCTTCCTTGAATTCAGTTAAAATCTTAAAAATCCAACTCGCAATAATACATTTGACGATCACACATAAAATAATTGCTGTGCAACACCTAAGAACAAAATTACAACCCTTTAAATTTAAATTCGATGAAACAAAAATTGCTTTCGTGGAGTAAAACAATTGTAAAAAGTTATTTCTTCCTTCAATCCAGTTAAAATCTTAAAAATCCATCTCACAATAATACATTTAATGATCACACATAAAACAATTGCTGTGCAACACCTAAGAACAAAATTACAACCCTCTAAATTTGAATTGATGGAAACAAAAATTGCTTTTGTGAAGTAAAACAACTGTAAAATAATATTTCTTTATTGAATTCAGTTAAAATCTTAAAAATACGACTCTCAATAATACATTTGATGATCACACGTAAAACAATTGCTGTGCAACACCTAGGATCAAAATTACAACCCTCTAAATTTGAATTGGAGGAAACGAAAATTGCTTTCGTAGAGTAAAACAATTGTAAAAAAATATTTCTTAGTTGAATTCAGTTAAAATCTTAAAAAAACATCTCACAATAATACATTTGATGATTATACATAAAACAACTGCTGTGCAACACCTAGAAACAAAATTACAACTCTCTAAATTTAAATTGGAGGGAACGAAAATTGCTTTCGTAGAGTAAAACAATTGTAAAAGAATATTTCTTCATTGAATTCAGTTAAAATCTTTAAAATCCATCTCACAATAATACATTTGACGATCACACATAAAACAATTGCTGTGCAACACTTAGGAACAAAATTACAACCCTTTAAATTTGAATTGGTGCAAACGAAAATTGCTTTCGTGGAGTAAAACAATTGTAAAAAAATATTTCTTACTTGAATTCAGTTAAAATCTTAAAAATCCATCTCAAAATAATACATTTGACGATCACACATAAAACAATTGCTGTGCAATACCTAGGAACAAAATTACAACCCTTTAAATTTGAATTTGAAGAAACGAAAATTGCTTTCGTAGAGTAAAACAATTGTAAAAAATTATTTCTTCCTTGAATTCAGTTAAAATTTTAAAAATCCATCTCACAATAATACATTTGAGGATCACACATAAAACAATTGCTGTGCAACACCTAGGAATAAAATTACAACCCTTTAAATTTGAATTGGAGGAAACGAAAATTGCTTTCGTAGAGTAAAATACTTGTAAAAAAATATTTCTTCCTTGAATTCAGTTAAACTCTTAAAATTTCATCTCAAAACAATACATTTGATGATCACACATAAAACAATTGCTGTGCAACACCTAGGATCAAAATTACAACCCTCTAAATTTGAATTGGAGGAAACGAAAATTGCTTTCGTAGAGTAAATCAATTGTAAAAAAATATTTCTTCTTTGAATTCAGTTGAAATCTTAAAAATTCATCTCACAATAATACATTTGACGATCACACATAAAACAATTGCTGTGCAATACCCAGAAACAAAATTACAACCCTCTAAATTTGAATTGGAGGAAACGAAAATTGCTTTCGTGGAGTAAAACAAATAAAAAAATATTTCTTAGTTGAATTCAGTTAAAATCTTAAAAAAACATCTCACAATAATACATTTGATGATTATACATAAAACAACTGCTGTGCAACACCTAGAAACAAAATTACAACTCTCTAAATTTAAATTGGAGGGAACGAAAATTGCTTTCGTAGAGTAAAACAATTGTAAAAGAATATTTCTTCATTGAATTCAGTTAAAATCTTTAAAATCCATCTCACAATAATACATTTGACGATCACACATAAAACAATTGCTGTGCAACACTTAGGAACAAAATTACAACCCTTTAAATTTGAATTGGTGCAAACGAAAATTGCTTTCGTGGAGTAAAACAATTGTAAAATAATATTTCTTCATTGAATTCAGTTAAAATCTTAAAAATCCATCTCGCAATAATACATTTGAAAATCACACATAAAACAATTCCTGTGCAAGAGCTGGAAACAAAATTACAACCCTCTAAATTTGAATTAGAGGTAAAGAAAATTGCTTTCGTGGAGTAAAACAATTGTAAAACAATATTTCTTCCTTGAATTCAGTTAAAATCTTAAAATTCCAACTCACAATAATACATTTGACGATCACACATAAAACAATTGCTGTGCAACACCTAAGAACAAAATTACAACCCTTTAAATTTGAATTGGATGAATCAAAAATTGCTTTCGTGGAGTAAAACAATTGTAAAAAATTATTTCTTCCTTCAATCCAGTTAAAATCTTAAAAATCCATCTCACAATAATACATTTGATGGTCACACATAAAACAATTGTTGTGCAACACCTAGGAACAAAATTACAACCCTCTAAATTTGAATTGGAGGAAATGAAAATTGCTTTCGTGGAGTAAAACAATTGTAAAAAATTATTTCTTCATTGAATTCAGTTAAAATCTTTAAAATACATCTCACAATAAAATATTTGACGATCACACACAAAACAATTGCTATGCAACACCTAGGAAAAAAGTTACAACCCTCAAAATTTGAATTGGAGGAAACGAAAATTGCTTTCGTGGAGTAAAACAATTGTAAAAAATAATTTCTTTCTTGAATTCAGTTAAAATCTTAAAAATCCATCTCACAATAATAGATTTGATGATCATACATAAAACAATTGCTGTGCAATATGTAGGAACAAAATTACAACCCTTTAAATTTGAATTTAAGGAAATGTAAATTACTTTCGTAGGGTAAAACAATTGTGAAAAATTATTTCTTCATTGAATTCAGTTAAAATCTTAAAAATGCAACTCACAATGATACATTTGATGATCACACGTAAAACATTTGCTGTGCAACACCTAAGAACAAAATTACAACCCTCTAAATTTGAATTGGAGGAAACGAAAATTGCTTTCGTGGAGTAAAACAATTGTAAAAAATTATTTCTTCATTGAATTCTGTTAAAATCTTATAAATCCATCTCATAATAATACATTTGATGATCACACATAAAACAATTGCTGTGCAACACCTAGGAACAAAATTACAACCCTTTAAATTTAATTTGGAGGAAACGAAAATTGCTTTCGTAGAGTAAAACAATTGTAAAATAATATTTCTTCATTGAATTCAGTTAAAATCTTAAAAATCCATCTCACAATAATACATTTGATTATCACACGTAAGACAATTGATGTGCAACACCTAGGAACAAAATTACAACCCTTTAAATTTGAATTTGAAGAAACGAAAATTTCTTTCGCAGAGTAAAACAAATGTAAAATAATATTTCTTCCATGAATTCAATTAAAATCTTAAAAATACATCTCACAATAATACATTTGACGATCTCATATAAAACAATTGCTGTGTAACACCTAGGAACAAAATTACAACCCTCTAAACTTGAATAGGAGGAAACGAAAATTGTTTTCGTGGAGTAAAACAATTGTAAAATAATATTTCTTCCTTGAATTTAGTTAAAATCTTTAAAATCCATCTCTTAGTATTATATTTAACGATCACACATAAAACATTTGCTGTGCAACACCTGGAAACAAAATTACAACCCTTTAAATTTGAATTGAAGGAAACGAAAATTGCTTTCGTGGAGTAAAACAATTGTAAACAAATATTTCTTGTTTGAATTCAGTTGAAATCTTAAAAATCCATCTCACAATAATACATTTGAGGATCACACATAAAACAATTGCTGTGCAACACCTAGGAACAAAATTACAACCCTTTAAATTTGAATTGGAGGAAACGAAAATTGCTTTCGTAGAGTAAAATACTTGTAAAAAAATATTTTTTCCTTGAATTCAGTTAAACTCTTAAAATTTCATCTCAAAATAATACATTTGATGATCACACATAAAACAATTGCTGTGCAACACCTAGGATCAAAATTACAACCCTCTAAATTTGAATTGGAGGAAACGAAAATTGCTTTCGTAGAGTAAAACAATCACACATAAAACAATTGCTGTGCAACACCTAGGATCAAAATTACAACCCTCTAAATTTGAATTGGAGGAAACGAAAATTGCTTTCGTAGAGTAAAACAATTGTAAAAGAAAATTTTACACTTGAATTCAGTTAAAATATTAAAAATCCATCTCATAATAATACATTTAATGATCACACATTAAACAATTGCTGTGCAACACCTAGAAACAAAATTACAACCCTCAAAATTTGAATTGGAGGAAACAAAAATTGCTTTCGCGGACTAAAATAATTGTAAAACAAATAATTATCCCTTGAAGTAGGTGTAAACCTCTTAAAATATTTACTATAACAATTCTAGACATTATATTGTGCATATACAAAATTTTTGATGTGTAATACCTTAAAATAATTTACAACATTTCAAGTTTTAAAATTTCTTAGCTTATAACTGATTTTGCTTGATTAGTTAAAGACATTAAAGATTTTTGGTTTTAAATTAAGTGACATTATTTATTCCATAATGTTTTACATGTTGTACTTTAATATAAAAGATGAGTGATGTGCTTAAGTATAAAATTATTCACAAGGTGTGCCCTTAATGGCGTCGTCGACTTTGATGCGGAATATCCTGTAGTTGACATTGTTGGAGTCCAGTTTGGAGAAGAGGAACACCGGCATTTTGTCGGAGAGCACGAAGAGATTTCTTTCATCGTCGACCTAAAAAGAAATATTAGACTTATTAACAAAATCAAAATTAAGATCGATTAGAGTACGGCCAAAATTTTAAAAAAGGTCTAGAAAAACAACTTTCACCATAGGTTGAGTAAAAAGATTAATTTATCATTGGTTAATTTATTTAGATTTAAATGTAATACCTTAAGATCATTAGGAAAAATTAAACGTTCATGATCTGAAGTAACAAGTCCTAAGGTTTCTGAGTTCAGTGGCTTCTTGGTGTTCCAGCAAGCGACGCCATCACGATTAATTTGCGTCAAAAACATCACTTCAGTTTTCTCGTCGATGTCACTAGCTGTTGCTTGAGTCTTTTCTCCACGTTCACCCTCCAGCTAAAAACATATAATTTGAAGATTATTTTTAAATATTCCTTAAGGATTTATTTCAGTATTTTGATTGATTTTGTTGAAGGAGAATTTTACCTTATACATGAAATACGTGGACGGATCGGTGGCCATAGTTTTGTTCCTCAAGACGTGCGTGGAGACGGAAAACTCCTTCGTGCTGGCCAAGGCGTGGAAGTACATGGTTCTAAATCCATCGGGGTTTATTTTGGACAACGCCAAACCGAATACACCGTCTGTCCATTGGAAATTAACGCCGCCCACGTTTAGATCTCCTTGGAGAGGATCGAAATGGAAGAAGTTATGCTTGACCCTCCAGGAGTCGTTCTCCTGGAAGGAGTAGACGACGATTCCGTAGCCTCCTAAATCTGGTATGTAGGCGAAGGCCTCATCGCATTTTTCTGGTGTTACATCAATGATCTATTACAAAAAGAGTTAAATAAGAATTTTTGGAAACTTACTTACTTAGTGAAGAAAACAGTTGAAGGAGGAGTGATTATTGAAAGTTTAGTCACAAGAAAACTTGAAGAAAAAGTAATTCATCGTGTTAATAAAATTGCACATTTTTTCCTCTAGTTTATAAAACATTGCTCTTTAAAAATATGTTAAGTTTTTCAAAATAAGTCAACTTTTAAACGAGGAGTGAATTTTTGAAAATTTAATTTACAATTTTTCGACCACGTGCGAAGAAAACTTGAAGAAAAGGGTATGAAACGGGCAGAAAAAGTTGCTCATATTTTTTTTTCTAAATTATAAACGATTAATTTTTTAAAATGTTTTTAGTTTTTAAAAATATCTCAATTTTTAAAAGAGGAGTGATTTTTTGAAAACTTAATTTACAATTTTTCAATCAGGAGTGAAGAAAATTTGTAAAAAATCGTATGAAACGAGCAGATAAAATTACACAATTATTTGATCTAATTTATAAAACTAATTATATTTCAAAATATTCTTAGTTTTTTAAAGTATCTCAACTTTTAAACGAGGAGCGAGTTTTTGAAAATTTAATTTACAATTTTTTGACCAGGTGCGAATAAAACTTGAAGAAAAGGGTACGAAACGGGCAGAAAAAGTTGCTCATATTTTTTTTTTCTAAATTATAAACGATTAATCTTTTAAAATGTTTTTAGTTTTGAAAAATATCTCAATTTTAAAACGAGTAGTGATTTTTTGAAAACTTAATCTACAATTTTTCAATAAGGGATGAAGAAAATTTGCAAAAAAACGTATGAAACCTGCAGATAAAATTACACAATGATTTGATCTAATTTATAAAACACTACTCTTTCAAAATATTCTTAGTTTTTTAAAATATCTTGACTTTTAAACCAGGAGTGAATTTTTGAAATTTTAATTAACAATTTTTCGATCATGTGGGAAGAAAATTTGAAAAAAATCGTATAAAACGTTGGCATAAAACATGGATGCACAGACCGCGGCCCGCGGGCCGCATGCGGCCCGTCGGTCGAATACCGGTGGCCCGCCGACAGCAAAAATAATACTCTCGTACATTCTAAAAATATTGAATTCTATTCCAGAATAAAACCAAAAAAAATATGTTCGAAAAGTAATTTGAATCTCGCGCGCGCGCTATTACGGTGCGCCGTACGTGCGTCGTCGGTAACAGCGGTCGGTAATGTTCGTGCTGATCTCGGTTAAATTCGTTTGCTTGAAGAAGCGCGGCGGCCGGCGGCGCGATGACGATCGCTCGCGTAGATAGTACAAGACTCGAAGCTTCCAGAGTCGGTTTCGAGATTTCTCCAGACAGTTTTCGACTCTATACGCGCGGTATAAAAGCCACGTTTAATCGCCGCTAGGTGTATTAGTGTTCTGTGAGTTTAATAGAGGTTTTGGAAGGCAATAGTTGTACTCCACTAGCCGGTGTCATATATTTTGATCCACATTCAACGTAGATTTCCTGTTGCAGTGTTAACCGTCAAGTGCCGTGTATAATTGTGTTGTGAAATCGTAAGTAAAACTCTATTATTAATAAGTGTTTCCCTACCTATTTAATCAATTATTTTTGATAATTTAAAAAGGATGGGTAATTTAAGTAGGTACTGTAATTGTTTTTAGGTGCTGTGTTAATCCTAGCCAGGATTAGAACGCAACATGGACAAGCCAGGACCTAGTAAAAAACGTAAGGTTAAAGATGAAAATCGGCAATTTCAAGAAATTTGGACTGAGAAATACTTTTTTGTATGGTCGCATAACAAAGTCGTTTGTTTAATTTGCAAGAATTCTGTTGCAATTGCAAAGGAATATAATGTAAAAAGGCACTATGAAACGCAGCATCCTTCTTTTACCAAGTTTACAGGCGAATTAAGAAAGCAAAAAATGTTGTCTTTAAAACGGGAGCTTACGGGTCAGCAAGCTATGTTTAGAAAACCCATTGAAGATTCAGAAACAGCTACAGAAGTTAGTTATGAAATTTCTCGAATGATAGCAAAGCGAAGTCGCCCCTTCAATGATGGGGATTTTGTAAAAGAATGCATAGAAATTGCCGCTAAGAAAATGTGTCCAGAAGCAGCAAAAAAGTTTGAGAAAATTCAACTGAATCGTATGACCATCCAAAGACGAATTATGTCTTTGTCAGGTAATATTGCGGAACAATTAACTGAAAAAACTAAGATCATTGATTTTTTTTCATTAGCACTCGACGAATCCACTGATATTAGTTCCACAGCTCAACTTCTAATATTCATACGAGGTGTTACTCAAGATTTTGAAGTCGTAGAAGAGTTATTAGGAATGTGTTCATTGAAAGGTCAAACCAAAGGAGTTGATATACTCAATGTACTTTTGGATGAGCGTTCAAAAACTGATTTGGACTTATCAAAATTATCGGGAGTTGCGACTGACGGTGCTCCTTCGATGATTGGTGTCAATTCCGGGCTAGTTACTTTGTTGAAAAAGCATCTGCAAGAAAAAAAACATAAAGGCTGAAGATCTCATGCAGTTTCACTGCATTATACACCAAGAAGCCCTCTGTGCTAAACAAATTGAATTTCAAAATGTCATGAAAGTGGTAGTTTCGACTGTAAATTTCATAAAATCACGAGGACTCAATCACAGGCAATTCAAACAATTCCTTGATGACATCGAAAGCGAATATGGAGATTTACTGTATTATACAGAAGTAAGGTGGCTAAGTCGTGGATTGACACTGGAACGATTTCTAAATTTAATAGAAGAAATTGGAATATTTCTGGCGGAAAAGCAAAGGGATGTCCCGGAACTTAAAAATCCTGATTGGTTGTGTGATTTGGCTTTTTTAGTTGACATTACAAATCATTTGAATGTCTTGAACACACGGCTTCAAGGCAAAAATCAACTGATATCCCAGCTCTACGCTCATGTATCATCCTTTCAATGCAAGCTGACACTTTTCAGATCGCAATTGAATTCTGGAAATTACAATCATTTTCCGAATTATAAGAAAATGGCTGAAAAATTCAACAAAACTGCGATTAATTTCAGTTATGTAGAAAAGCTAGATATTTTGATTCAATCTTTTCAAGACAGATTTTCGGAGTTTAAAAAAGTGAAACCTCTGTTGGACATATTCAGCAATCCTTTCACGATTTCAGTTGAAAATGCGCCAGAGTCAATGCAGTTAGAAATTATCGACATTCAAAACGACGAAGATTTACGCAACAAATTCAACGAAGGAGACTTGCTGAACTTTTACCGCTGCATTGATAAAAATATGTACAAAGAGTTGCGCATAAACGCTCTGAAATGTGCCAGCTTATTTGGTTCTACCTATATATGTGAACAAACTTTTTCAATACTTAATAATAATAAAACAAAAAATAGAAACCGCCTTGCAAATGAAAGTTTGGAAGCAGTTTTACGTGTTGCTACAAGTAAATTTGAGCCAAATATAAAAAAGATTGTAAGCACTATGCAGTGCCACGCTTCAAATTAATAAATTCCTTTTTAATTTTAATACATTATTATCAATTATTTATTGTCTTTAATTACCTACACTTCTGGCGGCCCGCCATCAGTTCATGATTTGCCCGAGTGGCCCCTAGTCTTAATAAGTCTGTGCATCTCTGGCATAAAATTACACAATTATTTTCACTAATTTACAAAACAATACTATTTAAAAATATTTTTAGTTTTAAAAAAAATCTCAACTTTTAAATGAGGAGCGAGTTTTTGAAAATTTAATTTACAATTTTTCGAGCAGATGTGAAGAAATCATGAAGAAAAGGGTATAAAACGGGGCAGAAAAAATTGATCAAATATTTATACTAAAGTATAAAACCATTAAGCTTTTCAAATGTTTTTAGTTTTGAAAAATATCTCAATTTTAAAACGAGGAGTGATTTTTTGAAAACTTAATTTACAATTTTTCAATAAGAGGTGAAGAAAATTTGCAAAAAAAAGTATGAAACGTGTAGATAAAATTACACAATTATTTGATCTAATTCATAAAACACTACTCTTTCAAAATTTTCTTAATTTTTGAAATACCTCAAGTTTTAGACAAGGAGTGATTTTTTGAAAATTTAATTTACCATTTTACGATCATAGTTGAAGAAATTTTGAAGAAAAACATATGAAAAGTGATAATAAAATTGCACAATTTTTTTTTATAATATATAAAACATTGATCTTTCAGAATATTTGTAGTTTATCAAAATATCTCAACTTTTAAACTAGGAGTGAATTTTGAAATTTTAATTTACAATTTTTCGACCACGTGCGAAGAAAACTTGATGAAAAGGGTATGAAACGGGCAGAAAAAAGTTGCTCATATTTTTTTTATAAATAATAAACGATTAATCTTTTAAACTGTTTTTAGTTTTGAAAAAAATCTTAATTTTTAAACGAGGGGTAATTTTTGAAAACTTAATTTACAATTTTTCAATAAGGGGTGAAGAACATTTGCAAAAAAACGTATGAAATCTGCAGATAAAATTACACAATTATTTGATCTAATTTATAAAATACTACTCTTTCAAAATATTCTTAGTTTTTTAAAATATCAAACTTTTAAGCCAGGAGTGAAATTTTAATTAACAATTTTTCGATCAGGGGTGAAGAAAATTTGAAGAAAAACGTATAAAACGTGGGAATAAAATTGCACGATTATTTCCTCTAATTTATAAAACATTACTGTTATAAAATATTTTTAGTTTTTAAAAATATCTCAACTTTTAAACGAGGAGCGAGTTTTTGAAAATTTAATTTACAATTTTTCGACCACGTGCGAAGAAAACTTGAAGGAAAGTATATAAAACGGAAAGAAAAAAATTGCTTAATTTTTTCTTCTAAATTATAAACTATTACTCTTTGAAAATGTATTTAGTTTTGAAAATTATCTCAATTTTTAAACAAGGGGTGATTTTGAAAACTTAATTTACAATTTTTCAATCAGGAGTAAAGAAAATTTGCAAAAAACGTATGAAACGTGCAGATAAAACTACACAATTATCTCGTCTAATACATATTAAATACCGCTCTTTCAAAATTTTCTTAGTTTTTCAAAATAGCTCATGTTTTAAACAAGGAGTGATTTTTTGAAAATTTAATTTACAATTTTACGATCATGGTTGAAGAAAATTTGAAGAAAATCTTATAAAACGTGATAATAAAATTGCGAAATTATTTTTTCTGATACATAAAACATTTCTATTTAAAAATATTTTTAGTTTTTTAAAATATCTCAACTCTTAAACCAGGGGTGAATTTTTGAAATTTTAATTTACAATTTTTCGATCATGTGTGAAGAAAATTTGAAGAAAAACATATAAAACGTGAGAATAAAATTGCACAATTATTTCCTCTAATTTATAAAACATTACTGTTATAAAATATTTTTACTTTTTAAAAATATCTCAACTTTTAAACGAGGAGCGAATTTTTGAAAATTTAATTTACAATTTTTCGACCACGTCCGAAGAAAACTTGAAGAAAAGGGCATGAAACGGGCAAAAAAAGTTGCTCATATATTTTTTTCTAAATTATAAATGATTAATCTTTTAAAATGTTTTTAGTTTTGAAAAATATCTCAATTTTTAAATGAGGAGTGATTTTTTGAAAACTTAATCTACAATCTTTCAATAAGGGATGAAGAAAATTTGCAAAAAAACGTATGAAATCTGCAGATAAAATTACACAATTATTTGATCTAATTTATAAAACACTACTCTTTCAAAATATTCTTAGTTTTTTAAAATATCTCAATTTTTAATCTAGGAGTGAATTTTTGAAATTTTAATTTACAATTTTTCAATCATGTGTGAAGAAAATTTGAAGAAAAACGTATAAAATGTAGGAATAAAATTGCACAATTATTTCTTCTGATTTATAAAACATTACTTTTATGAAATATTTAAAGTTTTTAAAAATATCTCAACTTTTAAACGAGGAGCGAGTTTTTGAAAATTTAATTTATAATTTTTTGACCACGTGCGAATAAAACTTGAAGAAATGGGTATGAAACGGGCAGAAAAAGTTGCTCATATTTTTTTTCTAAATTATAAACGATTAATCTTTTAAAATGTTTTTAGTTTTGAAAAATATCTCAATTTTTAAACGAGGAGTGATTTCTTGAAAACTTAATCTACAGTTTTTCAATAAGGGGTGAAGAACATTTGCAAGAAAACGTATGAAATCTGCAGATAAAATTACACAATTATTTGATCTAATTTATAAGACACTACTCTTTCAAAATATTCTTAGTTTTTCAAAATACCTCAAGTTTTAAACAAGGAGTGAATTTTTGAAAATTTAATTTACAATTTTTCGATTCTTGGTTGAAGAAAATTTGAAGAAAAACGTATGAAACGTGCTAATAAAATTGCACAATTATTTTTTCTTTATACATAAAACATCTTTCTTTCAAAATATTTTTAGTTTTTTAAAATATCTTAACTTTTAAACTAGGAGTGATTTTTTGAAATTTTAATTTACATTTTTTCGTACATGATTGAAGAAAATTTGAAGAAAAACGTATAAAACGTAATAATAAAATTATACAATTGTTTTGTCTTTATATATAAAGTATTTATCTTTCAAAACATTTTTAGGTTTTCGAAATATCTCAACTTTTAAACCAGGGGTGAATTTTTGAAATTTTAATTTACAATTTTTTGATCATGTGTGAAGAAAATTTGAAGAAAAACATATAAAACGTGGGAATAAAATTGCGCAATTATTTCCTCTAATTTATAAAACATTACTGTTATAAAATATTTTTAGTTTTGAAAAATATCTCAATTTTTAAACGAGGGGCGATTTTTTGAAAACTTAATCTACAATTTTTCAATCAGGAGTGAAGAAAATTTGCAAAAATAGTTATGAAACGTGCAGATAAAATTACATAACTATTTCATCTAATTTATAAAATACTATTCTTAAAATATTCTTAGTTTTTTAAAATAAAAAGTTGCTCATATTTTTTTTTCTAGATTATAAACTATTATTCTTTTAAAATGGTTTTAGTTTTGAAAAATATCTCAATTTTTAAACGAGGAGTGATTTCTTGAAAACTTAATCTACAGTTTTTCAATAAGGGGTGAAGAACATTTGCAAGAAAACGTATGAAATCTGCAGATAAAATTACACAATTATTTGATCTAATTTATAAGACACTACTCTTTCAAAATATTCTTAGTTTTTCAAAATACCTCAAGTTTTAAACAAGGAGTGATTTTTTGAAAACTTAATTTACAATTTTTCAATAAGGGGTGAAGAAAATTTCCAAAAAAACGTATGAAACGTGCAGATAAAATTACACAATTATTTCATCTAATTTATAAAATACTGCTCCTTCAAAATTTTCTTAGTTTTTCAAAATACCTCATGTTTTAAATAAGGAGGGAATTTTTGAAAATTTAATTTACAATTTTACGATCGTGGTTGAAGAAAATTAAAAAAAAAACGTATGAAATGTGATAATAAAATTTCAAAATTATATTGACTTTATATATAAAACATTGCTCTTTCAAAATGTTTTTAGTTTTTTAAATTATCTCAACTTTTAAACTAGGAGTGAATTTTTGAAATTTGAATTTACAATTTTTCAATCGTGTGAGAAGAAAATTTGAATAAAAATGTATAAAACGTGGGAATAAAATTTTACAATTATTTCCTCTAATTTATAAAACATTACTGTTATAAAATATTTTTAACTTTTAAAAATATCTCAACTTTTAAACGAGGAGCGAGTTTTTGAAAATTTAATTTACAATTTTTTGATCACGAGTGAAGAAAACTTAAAGAAAAGCGTATGAAAAGTGAAGAAAAAAAATTTTCAAATATTTACTTCAAATTATAAATCATTACTCTTTTCAAATATTTTTAGTTTTTTAAAAAAACTCACTTTTTAAATGAGAAGTGATGTTTTGAAAATTAATTTACAATTTTTCGACCAAGAATCAAGAAATGAAAGAAAAGGTATGAAAATGAATTTATAAGTGAAGAAAATATTTTAAGGTATTAAAACTGAAAAAAAAGGCATGAAAAGTTGATTATGTATTATTTTTTTATTGTTAAAATTTACTTACGACGTTAGCAAAGAAAGAATCCTCCTTGGAGTCGGTGGGTTTGAAGTCGTACCTCCTGATCAGCTTGTCGGTCTTCAGGTCGAAAATGACTAGAGCGGTTTTGGCGACCTGTTTTCCCTCCCCGAAGATGTCGGCGAGTCCGGTGTCCATCACCCAGAGGCGGTCGCAGGCGTCCACTGCCACCCTGAAGACGGAGACGATGCCGTTGTCTTCGATTTTGTCGTCACCCTCTGGTAAGGTGTTGGCCTTCCAATCCGGATAAGGAATCAAAGCGGCGGTTTTGTTGAGTGGGTCGAGAGGGACGTAGTTGAGGGAAGCTCCAACGCCAGCCTTCCATCTAACAATAATAACATTAAAGAAATGAAGAAATATACAATTTAGAAAAATCGATAAAATCATAAAATGTTAATATTTAATTGTAAAAAAGTAATAATTTAAATATTTTCTACAACGAACGAAAGGATTTTATGTAAAAAAGTAGTTCATTTTAAAAAAGTTTTTTGGTTGAAGCTGCTACCTTCAAGTACTTTGTATATAAATATTGAAGGTAATTATGTTTCTTTGATTAGAGCTTATTATTAGATTTAACACCATTTTCTGTTGTTTGATAGTTTGGGTGTATACTTCGTACTAAATAATTCTTTGATTACTTTTTTTTTGCTCGAATTGAGTAGCACCAAGAAACTTGTTTCTTATCCTTCTGATCAGGGGTTATCGACCCGCTTTCTTTCAATGTTTTTATGGATAATTTATTATTTTTATTGAAGCAATTAATAGATTAGATAATTTAGCCTCAATACTTTCAATTTAATTAACTTCATAACTGCATAATAAAAATATTTTGCATACTCAACAATTCTTTGACCTACCTTGGTACAGTGATGAATAACTTGTTCTTCCACCTGGCGATACCCAACGGCAGATTATTTTCGGGGATGTACTTTCCGCTCTTGATAGCCGCCTCCTTGGTGGCAGCGTCCGGCCACTGGAACTCAACTTCCTTCCACGAGAAAATCTCCTCCAATTCGGCGGCCAGCGACAAGCCGCAAACGACCAACAACACAGTGACAACTCTGAGCAACATTATTGCACGTTCGAAGCTGACCAGCGACTAAATGCGATGCATATAAAGCGGGAGATAAAATGTGAAATGCCGTACCTGTCGGATCCACCCCTCCTCCTCCGCTTCTTTACGCAATAAACGCGCGAATCGCACTTGACCATGAACTTATTATCGACCAAAATTTTTCGACCAGAGAAAGAGACGAGCCTCAGTAACAACGATCGGATGCGAAAATCCGAAATTTTCGTCACTCCGACCTTGAGCTCTATTCTGTTACGACTGCATTTATATTCAGAAGACCTAAGTTACGTCGGTAGTTGACCGCAATTCACGTTACCACATTTAATTTATTGGTGGTTTTGTTATGTATGTAATAATGGAAATTATTTGATGATGTTGTTTCTGTCAGTCTTGAATTTTTCACAATTTTTTAGATATAAACATTAAACACATCACAATATTTTCTTCATATAAACAACAATTTAATCAACAAATGGGATTAATAATATCTATTTACATATAAATTAAAGGTTATCTGCAAGACCAGTTTCGTCGATTAGGAGAATTTTTGGATTCACCTTGTGTACAAACTTTTGCAACGTGATCTAAAGATCAAAACAGTTATTAATTATAAAATTAACATGACCTCCTACAATTTTAAAGATACCTTTACATCTGGTAGGGTTAAGCTATCTCTAAAATTGTAGGAGGTCATCTTAATTTTATACAATTAGCCAATCTTCAGCATTCATCAATGCGGAAATAATGTTTTTTTCAATGACTCGATCGCTCTAGACTTGATAAAATAATCGTAAAATATTAACATATTTATAAATCTATAATTATTTTCAAAAAAATAATGAAGATTGAAGCCATCAACAATTGTTTTTATAATTTTTTAAATTAAATTTCTCGATAATTTTGTTGTTGTTGTTTGAGTTCGCAAAAATTCTAATCCTTATAAATCAAGTACAAATAAGCATATTATTTGTCTAATTCTATTATTCTCAATTATTTCGTGAACGTAACTTGTCGCAATCATAAATTTCAGTCCAGCAATCGCCTTGAATGTGACTATCGTTTTCTTTCGATTTTTTCAAGGTTCGTAAAGCCGCAGCCGCAACGGGAAAAGGATTATTTATTAGCATTTGCATACGAGACATTGTTGTCGATTAATAATCGACGATTTCCTGGTAATATCGGCTACTCTGGTATTCAGCACGATGGTGGGTTGTGTGTTTTGGAAGTTTCTTGGCACAATTCGTATTCAGAGTGCGTGGAACGACTTGCAAACTGCGTTATTATTTAATTGTCCGTCGTAAATAATGCAACAATGAATTTAACAGGCAATTGACCGGAGGTGTTTGTGCCCAGTTAAATCATAATAATATATTCAATTTAAACAAAAATACATTATTTATTACCTATTCGAACGAGTAATATTTTTAAATTTAAAACTTTGCAATTATGTCCTATAATAATTTTCCAAATTCAGGTTACTTTACGTCTTAGTCATCTTTGAAAAGGAGAAAGCAGAAAAATGGAAGCAACCATACACATATAATGGTTGTCCATTTTTAATGATGATAGAGAAAAATAAAGAATAGAAGTAGTTTATAATTAGAAATAATTATTACATTTTTATTACATTTTTAGAAGTAGTTTACTTGTTTTCCTTCAATTGGAGACCTGGAGGCAAAGATTGCTTCAATTTTTCTGAAGTGGGCAGCTGAAAAATTGTCGCGTACAAGTTTTTCAGCTACACTTTTCAGTTTTGCGTAATATTTGATCGCACAAAATTGTTCACTTTTTACGAAGTCTACGATATTCCATAACCAGATAGTTTTTGCTTATAATTGATGTTCATCGCTTGTCACTTTTCGAAACACGATAAAATGTAAATAAAGTGAATTACCTGAGTGCAAATACGATCATTGAACCCGAAGACGATGTTGTTAAGGGCACCCCACCAGAGATTACCGAAGCGGCAGAAAAAGCAACCGTAAATTTATTGCCCGCAAAGTCGCGACATCGATACGAAAGAGCCTATAAACTTTTCATGGATTCCCGCAAAGATAATTCAGCAAATTCTTTCTCGGAGAATGTTCTCTTGCATTCTTCTAAAACCTTGCCTCTATCATTTATTCTCCACTGCCGATGACATTAAATATAAAGCACAATTTAGATATTAGCAAGTATCCGAAATTATGTGCATTTCTCACGTGTGGCTCGGATGGGTACAAACCAAATAAATCCAAAATTTTGATTCAAGTAAAAGAATTCCTAATATTGTGAAAGCTGCTTATTTACAAAGGTATTTATTTTGCAAACCAAGTAGCGGACTTTTATGTCGAAGGTCGATTATTGTGCACCAGCGTTGAACCGAAAAAAAATTTGACCAACGGTGAAAAACCGCTATATGAATTGTTAATATTAAAATACGTCCTATTATTATAGGTTGGACTCATTTTTGGAATAATTGGAGCTTGTCGGAAGGAAAAATCAATGAAAATTGAAACAACTCATGTTGAGGATCTAATAAGAGCACTTTTAGTACACATTCCAGATACAAAAACCAAAACAGTATGGAGGCAATTTCTATATTTATGAGAAATATATGGACTTTAATCCCCAGAATATTACAAGAATACCCGTTTCTTCTTAATTTATCAGCAAGGAAAATGTACCAATAAATTTGGCAGCCTTGTTAACAAGGTCGCGACATTTCTGAATCTAGAATCCAATTCGGAATTTGCATACGGGCCATTGTCTAAGACAATCCTTAGCAACCATCGACACGGCGGATGGAATTTAACTTCTGTAGCAGAAGGTTATATTATATAAAATTCAATCAAATCAATAAATGTATACTTAAGGATCGTATAATATTTATTTAGTTATACAACCTCTGACAATAAAGTTCGGTGAATAGTCCTGTAACATTAACGTATATGAAATATTAAAGAAAGTTACCTTACTGTCCTTCGAAATAGTTACCTTCCATAACTATGCACCGCTGAGATTTGCTATACACATCCTGAAAACTTTTCAAGAAAGTTTATTTTGGGAGTTCAAAGGCTTCGTCGTGTTTCGTTGTATGTTAGAAATGTCATCAAATTTCTTGACTTTCTTCTATTTGCCTTTGGTGATTTCAAATATTCTTATTATTTATTGATTTTTAAATTTTAGATGGTGTTCAAATATTTTTTTTATAAAATGTAATTGTCTTCCTTAAATTTTTAAATATTCTCCCAAAAAAAAAATTAATTGTACCTTAATTAGACAAACTCATTCTATATTTCTCACACCACTAACAGAATCCGAAATTTACAATATTATATGTTCTCTTAAAAACAAATCGTCTAGTTGGTACGATGAAATCACAGCGTCATTAATAAAATCTGCTATCAACCAACACATTGGCCCACTCACGTACTTATGCAATATCAGTCTTAAAAATGGTATATTCCCTCAATGTTTGAATGAAGGTATCATAATACCGGTACATAAAAAAGGCGCAATTTTAACAATTACATACCAATAACTCTTCGGACTGTAATTTCTAAAACACTGGAAACAGTCATATATAGTCGAATAATGAATTATTTTATAACACATTCCCTTCTTGATAATGCATAGAACGGATTTATAAAGAGAAGGTCTACCAATACTGCTATATAGCAGACATTATGGATGCTTTGGAGATACATGCAGAGGAATCTTTAGAAAAACGATATTACTAACATAACGTTTTACAGCTTGTATATTTACGAAGCCTTAATTTTCAATTACAAAAATTTATCAAATATTCTAAAAATCACAGCTAAATATGCATATCCAACACATCGATTCTTACGTTATGAAAGCGCCCCCATGTAACCCGCATTGATAATGTTTAATACACTACCCACTGATATCAGGAACACACCTACTGAAATGCAATTCAAAACAAAATTAAGATAAGGAATTTTATTCCTTATCGGAATACATTAATTAAATCAATGTTTCTTTTTTGACGTATTCACTTAGATTAACTCTATTATATTGTTATTTGTGAATTGTATCCACTGTCCCTGTTGTGAATAAAGTATTTATTATTATTATTATTAATTTGATTATTTGTTCCCTGTCAACGTCCATTTTACATCTCATCGGCGTGACGTAGTTGATTCCGTAAACAAATTCAATTTCAAAATCAAGTTCAAGTTCAAGTTCATGTTCAAGTACAAGTTCAAGTTCAAGTTCAAGTTCAAATTTAAATTCAAGTTCAAGTTTATGTACAAGTTGAAGTTCAAATTCAAGTTCTAATTCAAGTTAATGTTAAAGTTCAAGTTAAAGTACAAATTCAAATTCTAATTTAAAAACAAGTTCAAGTTCAAGTACTAGTTCAAGTTTAAGTCCAAGATCAAGTTCAAGTTCAATTTCAAGCTCAACTTCAACTTCAAGTTCAAGTACAAGTTCAAGTACAACTTCAAGTTCAAGTTCAACTTCAACTTTAACTTCAAGTTCAAGTACAAGTTTAAGTACAAGTCTAAGTTCAAGTTCAAGTTCAAGTCTAAGTCCAAGTTTAAATTCAACTTCAAGTCTAAGTTCAACTTTAAATTCAAGTTAAATTTCAAGTACTAGTTCAAGTTCAAGTTCAAGTATAAGTTCGAGTATAAGTTCGAGTTCAAGTTAAAGTTCTGGTTCAAGTTCAAGTTCAAATTTAAATTCAAGTTCTAGTTCAAGTATTAGTTCAAATTCAACTTAAAGTTCAAGTTCAAGTTTAAGTTCAAATTCAATTTCAAGTTCAAGTACAAGTTCAAGTATAAGTTTAAGTACAACTTCAAGTACAACTTCAACTTCAAGTTCAAGTTCAAGTACAAGTACAAGTACAAATACAAGTACAAGTACAAGTACAAGTACAAGTACAAGTACAAGTACAAGTACAAGTACAAGTACAAGTACAAGTACAAGTACAAGTACAAGTTCAAGTCTAAGTTCAAGTTCAAGTTCAAATCCAAGTTTAAATTAAATTTTAAGTTCAACTACAAGTACAAGTTCAAGTATAAGTTCGAGTTCAAGTTAAAGTTCTGGTTCAAGTTCAAATTTAAATTCAAGTTCTAGTTCAAGTTCTAGTTCAAGTTCAAGTTCAAGTTTAAGTACAAGTTGAAGTTAAAATTCAACTTAAAGTTCAAGTTCTGGTTCAAGTTCAAGTTCAAGTTCAAGTTCAAATTTAAATGCAAGTCCAAGTTCAAGTAATAGTTCAAGTTTAAGTCCGAGATCAAGTTCAATTTCAAGTTCAAATTCAATTTCAAGTTCAAGTAAAACTTCAAGTTCAAGTACAAGTTCAAGTAAAAGTTCAAGTACAACTTCAAGTACAACTTCAACTTCAAGTTCAAGTTCAAGTTCAAGTTCAAGTTCAAGTTCAAGTACAAGTACAAGTACAAGTACAAGTACAAATACAAGTACAAGTACAAGTACAAGTTCAAGTTCAAGTCTAAGTTCAAGTTCAAGTTCAAATCCAAGTTTAAATTAAATTTTAAGTTCAACTACAAGTACAAGTTCAAGTATAAGTTCGAGTTCAAGTTAAAGTTCTGGTTCAAGTTCAAATTTAAATTCAAGTTCTAGTTCAAGTTCAAGTTCAAATTTAAGTACAAGTTGAAGTTAAAATTCAACTTAAAGTTCAAGTTCTGGTTCAAGTTCAAGTTCAAGTTCAAGTTCAAATTTAAATGCAAGTCCAAGTTCAAGTACTAGTTCAAGTTTAAGTCCAAGATCAAGTTCAAGTTCAATTTCAAGTTCAATTTCAAGTTCAACTTCAAGTTCGAGTACAAGTTTAAGTACAAGTTCAAGTACAAGTTCAAGAACAAGTTCAAGTTCAAGTACAAGTTCAAGTACAACTTCAAGTACAACTTCAACTTCAAGAGACAGGTTCAAGTTCAAGTTCAAGCCCAAGTTAAAATTCAACTTCAAGTCCAAGTTCAACTTCAACTTCAAGTTCAAGTTAAATTTCAAGTTCATCTACAACTACAAGTACAAATTCAAGTTTAAGTATAAGTTCGAGTTCAAGTTAAAGTTCAACTTAATATTCATATTCGAATACAAGTTCAAGTTCAAGTACAAGTATAAGTACAAGTTTAAGTTCAAGTACAAGTTTTAGTTCAAGATTATGTTCAACATCAAATTCAAATTCAATTTTAAGTTCAAGTTATAATATAATAACTTTATTAATTGGATTCACTATATGTACATTAAAAATATATAAATAAATCAACATTGAGAAAAATAAATTCAACAACAAACTTAACTCAACTACTCTAATCAAGTTCTTGTACTTGAACAAGTTCAAAATCAAATTCAAATATATTCACGATAATTGCCTAGCTTTTTCTAACTTATATATATTTTGAATATTTTTCCATTTCATTTATTATTTTCAATTATTTCTATTAATTTTAAAATTTTTAAATACATATTTTAATATTATTGTTTAATTTGGACATATCTTTAAAGATTTTACTTTTTTTCATTCTAATTCATAAATTTTTCATTAAATTTTTTGACACTTCTGAGGTACAGAATTGTTTTTCTTAATGTTTAAGAATTTGACGATTTATGTTTTTTTAATTCATTTTCAGACGTTCTCGAAGATTACAAATATTTTTCACGAATTTCTTTATTTTTTTATTAAATCATTGAACATTTCATTTTATTTTTCAGAAAATTCAGTTTCTTTTCTATAATTTGTATTGATTTTTAAAAAATATTCAAATGTTTTTTTTTAATTTTTGCTATTAAAAAAAAATTTGATATTTTTACAAAATTTCTTTTTTTAATTCAAAATGTTTTTGATTTTCTAATTTATTTTATGTTATTAATGGCTTCCAGAGATATTACCTTTTTTGATTTACGATTTTTAAATATTTTTCATTCTTATAACACTTATTTTTAATTTACAACACAATTTTATGTTTTTTTAAATTTTTAAATCTTTAAGATTTTTTTTTTAGTTTCAAATATTTCTACCGACTTTCATTTTGATTTTTTTTTATTTTCCGATGTTTTTGAAGATTTAAAATATTTTTTCTTTATTTTATATCAAATGACTGAACATTTCATTTTTTAATTCAGTTTTTTTTTCTTTTATTTCAAATGAGTTTAAAAAATATTTTTCTTTACCTTTTTTGACTTTTTTCTATTCAAATATTCTTGGCGTTTTTTACTTATGTATGTTTCTAGCGATTTTTAGTATTTTTAATTAACGATTCTCAAATGTCTTTTTTTAATTTTGAAATTTTTCGAGAATTTAAAAATATTTTTTACAAATTTCTAAATTATTGCATTATATTACACTTAAAAAATCGTGTTTTGTTCTTTAACTTTAAATAATTTTTACGTTTTATTTTTAAATTTTCAAATGTTTCTAACTTAAATGCATATCACTAAAATTACGTGTTTTTTATAAATAATTTTGAAGATTTTCTAATTATTTCTTTATTATTTTCAATTGTTTCCAGTAATTTTTACTTTTTAAGTTGATGATTTTCAAATGTTTTGATAATTTGAAAATATTTACTTGAATTTCTTCATTTTTTTCAACAATCTGTCTGTCCTTTATTTTGTAAATGAATTTACAATAACTCATCTTTTGAATTTTTAAAGGTATTTTTAAATTTTAAAATGTTTTTGATGATTTTATTATTACTTTTATATTTTAAATTTTTTACAGCAATTTTCACTTTTTAATTTGCGATGAAATCTTTCATAAATTTCAAAAAATTGATTTTTATAAAAAATTAAAAGACTTACAATAATGTGTTTTTTTTTGTTATTTTCAAATGTTCTTGGCGACTTTTCTTTCTCTTTTTATTGTTAATTGTTTCTAGCGATTTGCAATTTTTATATGTTTTTAAATATCATTAATTTCTTTCTTTTCTAAAATTTAAAAAGGTATTTTTTTTTATTTTCAAATGTTTTTGAAGATTTTATTATTACTTTTTTTAATTATTTCAATTGTTTCTAGTGATTTTCACTGTTATAAATTAACGATTTTTATGTTTTGAAGATTTATTTTTCTTTCATAAATTTCTTTAGTTTTTTTCCTAAAAATTGAATCATTTTTTTAAATTTATAACTGATAAGAAATATTTTTTTTTTCTCAAATTTTCTTGGAGATTTTCTAATTTAATTTTTTGTTTTTTTAATTGTTTTCGGGGATTTTCACTTTTTTTAATTCACAATTTTCAAATGTTTTGAATATTTAAAAAATATTTTTAGTAAATTTATTTATATTTTCCAAAAACTGAATTCTTTTTTTTCAAATTTTTTAATTAATAAATGAATCTTACAAAATTCTTCATTTATTAAAATTTCAAAAATGTATTTTTAATTGTATTTAATGAAAATTCATGGTTTTATTTTCAAAAATGTTTTGTAGATATGTATTGCAATTTATATTTTGATTTTCAATTATTTCTAACCACACCATTATACCTTTTTTAAGTGTTAATTTTCGCATGTCTTTCAAAATCTATAAAATTCTTTTTAGTTATCTCTTTAAATCAAAATTATGCATTTTTCTATTGCTTCGGAATTTTTGTATAATATTCCATATTTAGAAGGAAAATAAAAAAAACAAAAAGCGGATTATATGAACGAAATTTGACTAAAGTCTTTTCAATAACTTAAAAATTTAAGAAAAGCATTTTTTGAAAATCTTCTTTACTACATGCAGAAATTTAGGATTATAGTATCAATAAGTCTATCTGTAATTAGTATAAGCATTAGAATAAATATTAATATTAAGACCACTGACGCCAATTTCATTTTGTATTATACATACATTCTGAAATAAAGATATATATATATTATTAATAAAACACTCGACCGATAAAGGAATAGAGGGGGTTTGCCTTATTTCGCTTCAGAATCTAAATTCTTTTCTTTGTGAAATCAAGAATTATGAAACTTTCGTTTTAATAAGAGTAGTTCAGTTTTTTATTGCCTGCAACTTTTGTTTGAAAAATTTTACAAAATTTTCTCCAACTAACTCTTCTGAAAAAGTATAAATTCTTATGTTTGAAGGCAGAGTTCAGTTTTTATAGATATAGTTTTTTTGTCTCACTAATATTATTAAAATAATGAGCATTTAAGAAAAATCGACGTAGTTGCCATTGGATTTCTGGACTAAGATCAACGTGAAATGATGACGGTGCCGAAACAGTGATATAAGATCAACTTTACATTTCCAAAAAAAAATTTTTGTTAAACGTTCGTTATATGAGGACCACAAAAAAACTGTTAAATTTGTATTATAACCGTCACGACGTTGACATTTAATATCAAACGCGAAATTCCCTTGCACAACATTTATAGCTCGTTTTGGAATCGATAAAATGGCACTTTGAGTGCGATTTGATCATGGAAACTGAACTGGTTCAGTGCGTATCGGGATTGCACAACGGCGGATATGTGGTAAAGCACCCGGAGCGCGCGTTCTGATCGCAACAGGATTAATCGTTTCTTGCCGCATTAATCGGATTTTCGTAAACGCGCCGATTTCATCAAGTCGGATCGACAAACAAGATGATTGCCGGTTTATATTTCGATAATTGGTTCGCGATCCATATAATTATAAACCAGCTATGCGTCATCAAAACAATAATTAATGCTCGATTATATTTTTCACGTGATCACTCGCTGGTATAATCAAGAATGAAAAGAGAACAAGAGTTTAATTAAGCGTATTTCTTAAAATTAAATTAAGAAATCATAAAAGACAGTCATTATAGACTCTTAATTATTAATTCAAATATATACGAAAATTTGATAGTAAATCACTAATATTTTTTTTATTAAGGCAAGGTCGCTACTTAGGAAACAAAGATTTAATAATTATCATGAAAATATGAGCTTTTTTAGTATATCAAATTAGAGTTGTTGAATGCGATCAAACAGTAGAAATAATTACTGACACAATTTCGTTTTTTTTATTGTTGTTATTATCATTTAAGATAAATACAATATTATTATGTTAAGATTGCGTAATTGTCGCCGTACAAAGGACGGGCGCCTCATTAAAATGTCGTTTGACACAAGTATTTCGCAAATCATGCATTATGGGCTCGTGCACATGGATAATGGTGATTTGTTACAAAATACAAATGTTTGCTCATAGATACATATAAACCACGCGAAAGATTCAGTTCGATCGCCGGGAAAATCCTTGAATGTAAAACATGTACAAATTTCATCTGGAATCGGTAATTACAGAAATAATCATAATTCCATTACGACTACACCTGCTTAATTGAATCTGTTTGCGTGATAGTGCATCACGTTCTGATTACAGGTCTCTGAACTATTTAAAAGTATGAACACTCTTTATAAATGCATATTACATCAGTTTATACAAAATTAAGCCAAGTATAATTCAGTTAATCATAATTGAAACTTGATTAAAACACTAACACTTTCTTCACAATTAATTTTTATTTCGCTAGATGTACATTTCGGGTACTATGCACCCATTATCAATAGCTTATCATAAGCTCAACTCAACAACAAATTTCTATATAATCATAATTGATTAATAAAGCACTAAAAAGTGTTCTTCATAAATTTTATTTAATCAAGTTTATGTTATAAAAATCAAACAGTTAATAATAACATTAATATAGGTATGATTCATAAATAACATAAATACATTTTCGGTAATTGACTGTGAAATTAATACTAACATTGACAAATTCAACTCAATAACCAACCTAATCCATAAACACATCAATAAATGTGCAAATCAATTAACACACATTTCTATTTGATCGCTCATTTTACGGTTCGGCGATCTGCTCTTTATTTTTTTCCTTTCAGACACGCTACGTGAACAAGTTTAAATCTACCAACAGATTATATGAATGACGAAATTGCCTATTAAAAATTCGCAATACAACGAGCCAAAAAAAACCAATACGCTACTTTACGCGTGGCCGAAATTATTTCCGCCAAAAAACGATCAAACCGACGCTTCCTGTTGATTGATACGCGAACGAATTGCAACGTTTTACTCACAATCACCTTGCGACCTTAACCATTCACTTGTGAAGCAAAAAAACAACTATCAGGTATCGATAAATTACGCGTAATTGCGCAGGCGAAAAAAAATTACAAATACCTTCTAGAGATCTGTGGCGGTGCTCGATTGAGAAGACGTTTGGCCTTTGGATGCAAACGAGCACTTCCGATTAAGGATCCTTACTTTCTACGTTTGCGTGTTTTAATTAGATGATAAATTAATTTCCTTTACATTTATAAGAGATGTTAGAAGCTGATTAGTAGGTTAAGGTCATAAATAAATAAAGCCATTACTTTATCATAAATAACTGATATTTTATTTTTCATCATTAAAAATATTTTTATCAGTAGAACTTTTTCATTTTTGAATAAATATTATGATGGCAAACATAGATAAGTATACATAGATTAACAACCCTAATCAAATGATTTGCAGTTTAGAGATTACCCCTCTAGATGGCGCCAGCTAATAAATTTAACTACAATATTTACCTGAGAATTAATTTAATACACATAATTATTAATAAAATACTCTAATTTAGATTATACATTTAAATTAGCTATAAAAGTAAACTTATCATTGGTATTATAAGTAATTATATTTTAGCTTTTTAATTAAAAGCAAGTATATATAGTTGCCTATAATGATTAGTTAGAATACGTAATGTTTATTTACTTAATTTAAAAAAAAAACATTAATTATCAATACAATAATCTATTTTACATTATAAATTGATATTAGCTTTACTAAACTTATTATTAATATTATAAGTAATTCATTTATATTTTTTAAATGAAAGAATGTATGTACAGTTGCATATAGTAACAAGTTCGAATGCGAAATGTTTATTTATGTAATTAAAAAAGTACAAAATAATTCTTGCGTTATATATTATCTATGTAATTCATTAAATATTTGAACATTAGCAATCAATATACAAGTAAAAATATCGATAATTCGTTTTAACTATTGCAAAATGTAAAGTTATATATTAACTGCTGAAATCAACTTTTTACGTCTTATACCATATAGGTAACTAATTAAGTACAAACTAATACTCTTTAGCAAATAATATAATATTAAAAATATTAAGAATTCGCTTTCATTATTGTAAAATTAAAAATTATATCATATAGGAGAAACAAACTTTTTTACATATTATAAAAATTATGTAACTAATTCAATATAAACTAGTACCCTTTAGAAATTATTATATCCTAGAAATAATAATAGTTATCCTTTAATTATTGTAAAATTTAATCAAAACTTAACTTGTTTAAAGATATGTAGAATGAAGTATTATTATGCGGTGTGCTGCGGGTTTTTAATATAAACATAACCTATAATTTTCATGTGGACCCATCATAACACATAACACATTTTACTGTGCCAATAGCCAGAGCCTCTAACCACGCTAAAAAAATATTTTCTTTCTAACGCTCATTAAATTACTGTGGCCTGGCCAACAGGGCTTAATAGCCTACGCAAAAGAAGACATTACTGTGGCTAGTAACCAAGAACATTTAATAACGCATTAATTACTGGGTTAGGTCAACAGAGCCTAATAACTAAAACATTAATTACACTGTTTGTTGTTTCTTATTTTCATTGAATTAATTATATTATCGATATGGAGGAGACGGATTTCGTGGTTACAAGGTGTTCAGGGTTAAAGAAAAAGCCAAAAGACTTCGAGGTCGTGTCTTTCGTATCCTACAAGCCTAAAGCAAAAAAAGAAAAGGTTTCCAAAGAGAGTGATGAAGTGGTGAGCGAGGAGAAGCAGAGTGGAGAAATAAACATGAAAAGGGCACGTTATGAAATACTGAAGTTCGGAATGACGGGTTTCGACGCTGAGAAGCAGGAGGAGGCCAAGATACAATTAGCAATCAAATTAGGTATGTACATATTTCTGTAAAAAGACTTAGTATTATAAGTTAGATATACAGTGAAAAAAGGGATATCTAACTTATAATAAGTATGTATGTTTAAATCTACTTATTACAGTTAAATAAATATTAATTATAATAAATAAATCCATACCTAACCATTGTAGGTGCAAAACCGCCAAGGAACAAGTACAAAAATTATAAACAACTGTTGGTGGAGAGGAAGAAAGAGAAGGAGGAGAAGCAATCGAAAATGGAAATGCAGCAGCTCGGCAAGAACAGCGTGGGTAAATCGACAGCGAAAGGAAAATCCTTCGACAAGAAAAGGAAAATGAAGACGAAAAATGGTGATATTTTGGATATTTATGGAACTGTTAAGGTAAGTGTCTGATGGAAAAATAGGTATAATTATTATTTTTCATATTTATTATTATGTATTTATTATAGGCGGCGGATCTTAAGAAGGATATTAAAAAGAAGAAGAAGAAGAAATAAAACTCATATTGTTGTGGTGAAGATTGTTAATTGTACATATTTTTATTAAATACCAGGATAAAATAAATTTGTAATACTGACCTAAACTGACATTCTCATTAGTTTAATTAATAACCAAAATAATTATTTATTTTAATTTGAATTTTCAAAATGTATTATCAAGCCGAAGCCTCCATAATTGCTTATTTTGTGTTATGTATATTTCATTTTTTCTTACATTATGTAAATAGCATTATTTTACTTGTGAATTTTATGTGTTTATAAATGAGCTTCTTAATTTGAAGGATCGCATTTTGTCACTATAAAGTACAATTCATTATAACCCAATAGCAAAAGGTACAAGAACCTTGCCAATTGCAGATCCAGACTAATAACAATGTTTCACTTTGGCTATCACTAGTTCGACTCAAAGGTAAGCGTCCATCACGTCGTTTTTTTCCTTTTATTTCTCAAAATAATTTATTTCTCATGCTGTGTGAAATATTTTCGTTTATATCAATATTTCAATAAATAAATACATACCTGACCTGAGATCCTCAAGATTAAAATCTCCTCAATTTTCTTTTATTAATTCAAATAAATTAATATAAGCAAAAATTACAAAGATAAATAATAGTTTATTATTATATTGTGTTTTAAGATTCAGTAATTTTTAAAAAATATAGAATTTTGGAAAATGGTGTCTAAAATGGAACATATAGCTTTCAAAAATTCATGTTTAAGATGTAGCAATTAAAAAAATGTAGATTTATGAAAAATATAGTATGAACAGTTGATTCAGTTGTATTTCTATAAGAGTTTAAGAATAGTGAATACAATGGAATTATTCCGTGATTTGTATAGTCAAAATTGATTTATCTTTTTATTTAAAAAATTTACTTTCGTATTTCTTTTTCATTAACAAAATAATTATTTTATATACCTATCTAAGTAGGATGAAAACAAACAATTAATATCAAGTTCATAATTTATCCGCCACACATTTGATGGAAAAGTATAATAATACATTTGAATTAAAACACTTGTGATTTTCCATATTAATATATTCAGTTTCCCGATACGTGTTTCGGTTTATTACAACTATTATCTAATCATTAGTATTCAATGTATCATCCTTTGATAATGGTTGTAATAAACCGAAACACATGTCAGGAAACTGAATATGTATATTAATATGGAAAATAAGTGTTTTAATTAATATCAATTATTCAATCTTAAAAATTGTGTTATATTGTAAATTAGTCTTATAAACCCATTACACAATTTATAAAAATGTCATAGCGTAAAACAGTCTTTACATTCGGATAAATGAACATATTATTGTTGGTAGCAGTGTCCGTCCTGCGCCATTTGTCAAAAATATGGTGGTTAGCGTTGTGTTTTCATCAAAATCCGTATCAGAGACTGATATCAAGTGGAATTCCCACGATTACCATTAAAGACGTTTGGAGTGTGCTAAGTGTGCCGTTCGCTTCCGAAGCCAGCGTACGTCCGGCGGTGTGTGAGGTGAGCGATTCCCGCGTCGACTCCATCTAACCTTATTTTGCATACACGCATTTATTTATTTACATGTACGCGCACCAAATTTCAGGCGCATGCAATACAGCCCAGAAAGATGATGCCCCTAAGCAATGCCCAGCCGGTGCACGCGCCCACGCAGATGCCCAGCAATCCCCCTTCGACGAACAGCAGTCTGACACCGACTGGTGGCTCGAATAAATCGAGCAGCCTGGTAAGTGTGTAGAATAGGTGAAATTGTTTATCCAAATAATTAAACTGCAATGTTAAAGTGAATTTGTTACTAATGATGTTATAATCCATTATCTAATTAGAATATTTTTTAAAACTTGTTTTGATTATTTTCAAGGAGAACAAGTTTATTCATTTATCAATACATGAAAAAAATTTAAAAAAGCTTTAAAAAAATGTATGTTTGTGTATATACAATTGAATGAGTGTCAGTACATTTCCCTATTAGCATAAAATTAATGGTGTTTTAGAACGACAGGGTTAATCGTCTAAAGTAACAAATGTTTTTGTGTGATGAGTTGTGTATACTGATTGTATCATTTAAGTTTCATGTCACAAATATGTTAAATAGATTGCCTATAATTGTATCTTTAGGTTCAGTTTTTGTCTCACACCTGATACTGAGTATAATAAGTTGCCTACATTTTTTTAAGGACCTGTTTAACTGTCCAGGAAAGTTATTTGTGTGATAAAATAGATTGCATGTGATTGTATATTCTATATATAATTGTTTATTCTGTGCTAAGTTCTTAGCTTTCTTTTGCCAATGCATATAATATAATAGGTGACCTACAATGATTGACTTTTTTTAACTCTCCGGTATTATTATTTATCTGACAAGTTATTTATAATGATGTACTTATAATGAAAAAAAACACAATGATTTAGTCACTGTGTGGTGAAACTATTGTAGTAGTATCCACAAAATAAAGCTAAACTCAAAACGATCGTGTTTTTTTACATTATAAGCTCATAATGGAGCTATGCCAAGTAACAGCCTTATTAATCCAATATAATGATTGTACTATTTAGACTGGTTGCCAATAATGCAATTCTTTAGAATCTGTTTTCTGAATAACTCTTACCAGTAAGTGTAATTGGTTGCCTATAACGATTAGATTTTAGCCTTTTTAAACTCGCCAGGAAAGTTATGAGATGTACTATTTCAATTTTCTGTCACCAATAAATTAAATGGGTTGCTATAATTATATTTTTAGCGTCAGTTTTTTCTTCCCATTGCCAGTGAGTATAATAGGTTGCCTATAGTGATTTTATTGTAAGTCCTTTTTCGCTAATCGGATTATTTATTTGTAGTTATTTGTATGATGAGTTGTTTATAATGATTACAGTATTTAGCCCACTTGTTACAAATAAGTAAAATAGGTTACCTATAATTTTATTCTTTGGGGAAATGTATTTTTCTAACTAGTTTTGTCTAAAGTAAAATCATTAACTTTATTTCTTGAATTAGTTTCTCATGTAGCTCGTGGTGAAAAATTTTGTAATATAGAAAAAACCAAGCGTAAATTGTGTTAGAAATAACACTTTAGCCTTCCTCCCACCAATAATCAAAATAGTTAGTATATGGTTGTATTCTATAGGTTCAGTTTTTGGTCCTTCAATTGTTAGCGATTATAATATATAATAAGCCATGTTAAACTCATCTGCAAAGTTATTTATGGGATTAGTTGTCTACAATTTAGACTTCTTGTTACCAATAAGTAAAATTGGCTGCCTATTTTTGTATCTTTTACAGTTAATTTCTTCTAGTGAGTATAATTAGTTCCCTATAGTGAATACCCTGTTTATCTCATCAAGAAAGTTGTTTGTGTGATTAGTTGTCTATAATAATAGTAATATTTAGACTTTCTCCACCAATAAATAAAATTGGTTGCCTCTAATTGTATTATTTAGGCTCTTAAGGTTCAGTCCTCCAGTCAGTGAGTATAATTGGTTGCCTAAATCGATTGATTTTTTAGTCCCTATTTATCTCGCTAGGAATATACTTTGCTTAAACTCGTTGCATTATTTGTTACTTCTTATTATAAAATATTTAAAAATTGTTGTTATTTGATAATATATTGTTTTCAGTAAGTATAAAAAGTTGCCTGATTCTTTAGATTCACTAAGTAAGTATATTAGGTTGCCTATAAGTATTGCGTTATTAGGCTTTGTTGAACTGTTCGTCAATTATCATGTTAATGCCTACATATCATGATATTATTTTTTTTCGCTGTGTCTGATTGGTTTTTGATTTTGAAGTTTTTTTTAGTAATATGTATTATAAGTGAGTTTTTGATGTGTAAATAATTATGTGTTGTTCCAGAAACCGAATTACACTCTCAAGTTCACATTAGCAGGCCACACGAAGGCTGTGTCATCAGTTAAGTTCAGCCCAAATGGTGAATGGCTGGCCAGTTCCTGTAAGTAATTTGAATTAATTTAGTATTAAATGTTTCTGCTGAAATATTGTACGTTCCCCATCAATTGATTAATTAATTAAACATTTGAGATAAATTAAGATAAATCTTCTTATTGTTACTGAGAAAATATTTGCAATGTATTATTTTTTGATAAGTTTGCAACCAAATATACTTTATCATTTTAGTTTTATAGATTACAATTGAAACAAATTTAAATAAATACTTTTACTTGGTTAATGTTGCATTGTTTATTTTATTGGTGACTGCAGATTTGACCAAAAAATGATTATGATTAAATTATAATTTTATTTTTGAGAATACGCATTTAAAATATTGCTTGAATACTACATTAGTTTCCATTTTAAAACACTTCCAAAGTAATTCTCAATAACAATAATTTACTTCTTTATGTATAGGCAACTAAATTTACATTTTTTTACAAGTATATTTTGTAATTTCACAAATTAAACTTAAATTTTATTTTTTTGAGAATATACATTTAAAGTATTGCGTAAATACTACATTAATTTGCCATTTAAAACATTTCAAAAAAACGAGAAATTGTCAATAACAATTATTTACTTCTTTATGTATAGGCAACCAAATTTACATACACGTTTATTTTGTAATTTTACAGTTTACCAGAATTGAAACATATTTTATACTTTTAAGAAAATGTGTTGGAATAAATTTATTATGTATTCTGTAGTTTTCATCTGGTTCTTAGATCTTGTTGACAGGGAAACAATAATTTTAAGTTTGAGTTTTGTTCAAGTATTAACTATAAAAATCGCTACTGATGATGTTTTTTAGTATATGCTGTTACCTTGTTTTTTTTTTTATTGCTGTTGTTGCATTTCAGCTGCCGATAAATTGATTAAAATTTGGGGTGCATATGATGGAAAATTTGAGAAGACAATCTCAGGACACAAATTGGGTATAAGTGACGTTGCGTGGTCCAGTGACAGCCGGTTATTAGGTAAGGCTGGCGTTATTATTATTATTTCTGTTTACAGGAAAGTGCTAATACTTATTTGCGGGTGGTGGCGCCATCTAGTTTATAATTGGACAATTTGTACATTGAAATAAAAAAAATATCCATAAGAAATAAGTAATAATGTAATCATTAATTAAATATAGTATACTTTATTTTATTGTCAGATAAATTTTTACAACTCGTATATTATAATAAAATACATGAGCTGGTAAATATTTTAGCAAGTAAATAAAATATTTGATTATGCTTTTATTAGTATGTGTTTTTATAGTTTTATTATCTTTTAGTATCGGCTAGTGATGACAAAACGTTGAAGATCTGGGAACTGAGCTCGGGCAAGTGCCTGAAGACTCTGAAAGGTCACAGCAATTACGTTTTCTGCTGTAATTTCAACCCACAGTCGAATTTGATCGTGTCAGGGTCATTCGACGAGTCCGTGAGGATCTGGGACGTAAGGACAGGGAAGTGCCTGAAAACACTGCCTGCTCACTCTGATCCTGTCAGTGCTGTGCATTTCAATCGAGACGGGTCGTTAATTGTTAGCAGTAGTTACGACGGTCTGTGGTAAGTTACGCTGTAAATCCTTAGTAGCATAATTTTTCAATACGAGTTTTTTGTCAGTCGAATTTGGGATACAGCTTCGGGTCAGTGCTTGAAGACGTTAATTGACGACGACAATCCACCCGTGTCCTTCGTGAAATTCTCGCCGAACGGAAAGTACATCCTGGCGGCGACGCTAGACAACACCCTGAAACTGTGGGACTACTCAAAGGGCAAGTGCCTGAAGACCTATTCTGGCCACAAGAACGAAAAGTACTGCATATTCGCGAATTTCTCAGTTACGGGCGGCAAGTGGATCGTCAGTGGGTCAGAGGATAACATGGTGTACATCTGGAATCTACAGACGAAGGAGATTGTACAGAAATTACAGGGACATACTGGTAAGTTAGGTTAATATATAATATTTTTGTTTGTTTATACCAAACATTCAACAAAGTTGATATTGTAAATGAGTCTTGTCTGATCTAAAATTATAAGAACTGGTTTTCTTGTAGATGTCACCATTTAACCTCAACAAGAATTTTTACTAGGCTTAAGGTGGTTTATAGTATTTGAAACAATCAAATAACGAGTTACTTTGCGCATGCGCTAATTAGTAATTTATTTTATTATACTAATTGAGGTTTTTGTAATTGTTACAGATGTTGTGTTGTGCACGACCTGCCACCCGACGGAAAACATAATCGCGTCCGCGGCCCTAGAGAACGATAAGACGATAAAGTTATGGAAAAGTGATACATAATTTGTGTTAAATTATTTTTTAAGTATTAATTTCGATTAATTTTCATCTTGACATTACTATAGATAGCTTGTACATTTTGTATCGATAGGTAGGTGAAGAATCCGCGGGTTCACACTGTACTGGAAATGTGCTTTCCTTTCTTCTTAAAAAAACTTTAATTAATAAAAGGAAACTAATTTACTTTTTTAAATCGACTGTACTGTTTATTTACCCTTTAATTGTCATCGTGACAGCGACGTTGTATATATTTGGTGAGGATGAGCGACGGTACCAGGAATAAGATCACCATGCCGGCGTGGCACGTGCCGTATCTGGAGAAGCACAATATTTTTAAGTTGTTCTCTGTAAGTATGCTTAGTGGCCCACTCATCCTACGTTTAAAATTCAACTAAAACAGCTTTTTAAATTATTGAACTTCAACAGTGCCAGTGTTGTTTGTTCTTGGGCGATTTTATTTCGTTTGTAATTTATTGTTGATTGATAGGAAATTACAAGAGAGTTGGTGATACACCAACCAGAAGATCACGTCTTCTTTATCAAGTACCTCCTGGCCAGTGCTGTTAAAAACGTGCACGTACCTCACGTGATCATCCTCGGCTCTCCCAAGATTAACATGGTCGAAGTTGGCAAACGTGTTGCTGAAGAGATGAAACTCGTCATAATAACGGAGGCGATGATTTTGCAAATTCTTCACAAGGTTTGAAGTTTAGTTTTAAAAAAGTTTAAATTTATTTTGATAATTATAATAATATAAATAATTAATTGCTAGATTTTATTAAAATCGTAAAGTATTTTTGTAATTGAATTACTGCCTATCATTTGAGACCCGGAATGGTCCGGTAAAACATACTTGCATTTGAAAAAAAAAAACATTGAATTATTTTTCGTCTGTCAACAGTTGCCACAGATAGGTTTCAATTTATTTGGAACTTAGTGTAGCGTAGTTAAAACTTGTAAACGGAGTTTTATAACCTCTGATATCTGTAAATATAAAGAAAACTGAATTGAACAGTCGCAGCCATTCTCTTTATAATGAAACCATTAAGGTGAATTCTATTGTCTGAAGTGTTGCACTAGGTTTATTTAAATTGAATTTAACCATCAACGGGGAACTATAATAATTTAAATTTTCATGTAATTGTCGGTGGTTATACACTCAATTTAGGAAAATCGAGTGTAACGGTTTAGTCAATAGATGTTAGTAGTAGTAGTAGTGTTAGGCGATCGACCACGTGGTCCTTCCGCCATGTGTTATTTGTGTATTTGTGTGTGTGTGTGTAAATGAGCTTGTAACTTTGAAGGATCGCCCCCGTCGCTTCAAAGCACCATTAATTGTATCCCAATGGTGAATGGTACCGGTCACCCATCCAACTGCTGAGCCGAACTAACGTTGCTGCACTTTCGCTAACGCTAGCTCGGTGGCAACCGAATGCTCCACCACCGGCATGTAATAGATGTTATTTTAATGGTTTCTTTATATTTGCATAAATGTTATGTTTTGCTAGTTCTATTGGTTGTAAAAGTTTGTTATGTGAATTTTAATAATTTAAGAAAAAAAATGTATAAAAAGCATTCTTATCTTTGTTAAAATAATGTAAACACAATTAGAGTATAAATAATTTACTTCTCTTTACCTTTAAATCCTCCTTCCATCTTGTAGAAGCTAAATCTTCTAAGTTCAGTAGAAGTTGGTCAAGCCAAAATATATTTCTTATTGTACACTAATGTAGCTCTAGATAAAACTAAACAGATGCAATAACTGTTTCTTTAATTATTTATTAGTTAATTTATTATTTTATGGTAGGAATCAAGAGAGCAGCTAACTTCTTCAAATGAGTACCTAACAGGACTTCAAATGATTATGAATAATCGTGCACTTGACATCATGACGTATGGCTGGTTGTTAGTGGGTAATTATAAGTATTTATAATGAAATGTATTTTGTTTTTATTAATGAATAGAAATATTTCAAAAGACATTCTACCAAATTGAGTACCTAATTCAAGAAATGAAGAAATATTCTCGTATTTTGATGCAAATGTAGAGGATTTCGTTAAAAAGTTAATTATTCAATTAATTTTTTTTCCTTTAGAGGCGTTTACTTCGTGATGTATTTTTAAATTATAAATAAAAACGTTTTTTTTTTTTTTTAATATCACAACTATAGTCACTAGAAATAAGTAAATCCTTGTGATATTAACAAATATGTCAAGAAAAGATGAGAGAAATTATTTTATTAATTAGTACCTATGTCTTAAATGTATTTAAGAACGATCAGCTAACAGTTAAAACAAGTACTCATTGTACTGAAGCACTGCCATGCATTGTTAGGTTAGCTTTCGTTACATGACTGAAATCATATTCCCTACAGTGCAACATTTTTTACACGTTTAAAAGAACAGTATTTTGATTTATAATTTATATAACTTTATCCTTGTCAACAAACAGTTACAGACCAATTTCGATCTATACAAATCTCATCAGTGCAGTACAGTTAATACAGTGTTAAGGGAATGTAACTGTAAAATTATTAAACTGCATTTCTTTATTCTTTATTAGCTTCGCTTCTCCTGTTTTAAAAAAAGCTTACAAACAATACACGATATACGTACATTTTATATAAAAAATACAAATAATTTAGGACACAGGAGTCACGGGCGGAGTTCACTGTTAAACAATGGTCTTCCACTCAAACCCATATTCTTCCGTGGGATAGTTATTTAATTTATTGTTCTTTACTCTTTATAGATCGAAATATGTTCTTTTCAGATCTTTTCGAGAATTTGCTTCTAAGGTTATAAAACTTTCTAGAAACTTTTCGTTCATATTTTAAGATTTGTTTTCTCCATTTCTTGCTTTATATTTTTAGAGGTTTTCTTGAGTATCTTTTCACAATAACCAAAATTTATTTGAGTGTTTAAAGTTTTTTAGTAAATACAGTATTCTTCTTGATTTCTATAAATTACTTGAAACTACCGAGAATTTTCTTGAAGGGTTCTAAAACTTTTCCATTTTTTGCCTTTTCTTCCCAAAGTTTATTATTTTAAAAATTTTCTTCCAGGGTTTTACAATTTGCTAGCGAAAATTCTTTCATTGTTCGCGTTTTTGTAACGGGTGTCCAACAATTATTGCAGTCCCGGGTGGCGTTGGAATAAAAAACGTAGGTCGATTCTTACATGTTGCAAATAAATAAACTGACATTTTTAATGCACATTTAGGTTATGTTTGACAATTAACATGAAAGAATTGACCTACGTTTTTGATTCCAACGCCACCCGGGACTGCAATAATTGTTGGACACCCGTTAGAATACTTTCTTTTTATCTATTCGGAAATTTCCTCGAAATCTCTTCTTCTCTTTGTATCTTCTACAATTTCCCAATAATTTATTTCTCATATTTTAAGAACTTTCTTTTAAAGTCTTAGACACTTCCAGCAGTAAGTTTTCTTTTTATTTTTAATTCCTTGTCATATATAATATTAATAATAATTACAAAAAAAAAAACAAAATTACATAAAGTATAATATATAAATGGATATAAAAACATTACTTTAACAATTCCCTTTGGGATTGTTACCAAATGAAATTTTCTATCATCTTTTTTCTCTATTTTCAAAATATATCTCGTCCAAATTATATATATATGTATATATATTATATATCCGTCATCTAGTTGTGGAGCCGAACGCCGAATATATACGACCTTTATATGATCGCCCTCTGGAGACAATCCGACATGCCGGTAAAATTGAGATTTAAGATTTAAGACTAATAACTTGAGTTTAAAGACTAAATTTTGATATTTGAAAACTAATGATTTGAGACTAATCTCAAGAATAAAAACTAAAGAATTTAACACTGAAGACTCAAGACTAAAGTCTAAAAAACTACCTTGCTCCTTTTTTGTATATTCAATTTAATAGAAATTTGAGCGAGAGTATTTTCTTGGAGAGTTCTAGAAATATTCAACAACATTTTATGAGACGTTTCTCTACTAAATGTTTAGAGTTTTGTTCTAATATTCTTACAATTTTTCCTCTTATAAATTATAATTAATTTTCTTTTGCTAGCTCCCATTTTCCGAGTCTTTTTTTCTTATATCGTGCTTTTCTTCATTTCGAGATTTTTTAAAAAGTTCTAGAGTTTTATAGCAAGTTTTCATATTCAACAATTTTAAATTATCTTCTGCAACGAGATACCGTAATTTTCCATTCTTCGTTTTTCTAGGTTTCTATATATATTTCTAAAAATGTCTTTTACAAATTGTAAGGATTATCTTTAAATTTTCCAATATTTGAATTTGAATTTTTGTTTTTTTCGAAGTTTCTAGAGTTTTTCAATAACGTTCCTTTCATTTGACCTTTTCATATTTTTTCTTCAGACAAGCCTCCTTTTTTGAGTTATAAACGTTCTCAGTAAATCCTTTTCTATATTTCGAGAATTTTGAATTTAATATCTACGCAATTTACAATTTTCCAATACCTCACCTTTGCCTTCGTCTTCTTTGTCTCTCTCGCTTTTAATTTTGGTTTCATTCGTTTTGTCTCCCACTCTTTGCTCTCTTTCTCTCTTCATTTTTATTATGTTCACTTATACTCTATTTTGGACTTCCTCATTCTCTCTCTTTATTTTGACCATATCTTCTCTATTTAGCAATTTTTATTTTGTATTTTTTCCATATTCTCATATTTTCTCTTTCTATAATATTATGTACACTTCAAAATTTTAATATTTATCATTCTAACACATGCGCATTATCGTTTTCTTTTATATTCGCCACCTCTTTCTCAGTCTTTCTTTCTCGTTCCCATTTCTCTCTCGTTCTCTCTCTCTGTCTTGTGCCTCATTTTTTTCTTGATTTTATCATCTCTTTTTCACTCTGCCTTACTTCTCTTTCTCTCTCTCATATAGAAAAAAAATTACACTCAAAGGAAGAAGGTTCCTTTAAGATAAAATAAGAAATGGTCAAATGAAAGAAACGTTGTTGGAAGACTCAAAAACCCTCAAACAAAATATAGGATACTGATCGAAACTATAGTCACATTCGTCTATGTGGTAAAACAAAGTGAGAAGTTTATTTATTTTTAATCAAAATGTACCACCAAGTAAATGCCGACAACATTCAATAATTTTCAAAAGTACTAGAATCTTCTAGCAAGTTTTTTTTTTAATTGTTTGTTTTCTGATTAGTTGGCCTTAAATGTTCCCACATTGTCTACAATAGTGAAGTCATGTGCCTTATCGCAAAAGCTAAATGGCCTGTTCTCTTAGCAACAACCACCAACTCCTGCAGTAGGTGAATTTGTAGATTTCTGCGATTTTAGCAATTTTTCATCATTTCATCTTCTATTTTTTTCTTTAGATGTTCTCCATGAGGATCTCGGAAACTATAAGAGGTAGACAAATGGTTAAATGGACTTAATTTTCTCTTCTACAGGTTTTTCTATCTGTCATAATAACAGATATATATTGATTTGAAAAAATTGACATTTGTTACTTTTTTCAAAATATCTAGTTACCCTTGACTTTTTTGAAAACTTTGAGTGTGGAATTTTATTCGTCTCCTAAACCTACACTTCCCCATTTAATTGTTCGATCTCTTCTAGTTTCCCAGATCCCCCCATAGAGAACATCCAAAGAAACTCACACTGTATATACATTTTTAAAAATGTATTCCAAATTGAAAGAATTATAATAAAAAATCAAGACAATTTGTAATAAAAATTCCAGATAAAGTAAAAAAGTTGTTAGAAAAACTTAGAAAATCTAAGAACTCTTTAATTCTTAAATTTTTTAGATTTTCTAACAATTTTTTTTTACTTTCCAAATTGTCTTGATTTTTTCTTCGAGATATTGAATTGGCGAGTCGGATACGCGGTGCAATTCCATAAGACATTAAAATAAAACAACACAGTTGAGAGGGTTTTAACAATAGGACACTGAAACATGTTTAACCAAACGGTATTCAATCTGTTTAATGCTTGAAGCTTTGTGATACATCTTGAATCAGGAACTTTAAATGAAAATACACTTCGTTGATATCACACACAGGATTTATTACGTGACTATAGTTTCAACCTTTAAAAGGCCATTATCAAACGTACGTTTCATTTGGTATTCAATCTGCTTGATAAAGCCACTGTGTGGTGAAACATGTTGCATTGTTCAATAACATATTTGAAACCGTCTCAACTGTGTTTTTTAACGCTCCTAACTATAATATTAGAACTTTTAGAGAAAAGTTAAAATAATCCAAGAGAGCAGAAGAATAAATATTACAATATTTAAAATCCTCACAGATAATATAATCGATACTTGTTCTGCTACCCTCTTGATGGAACCAAATTTTCAAATTGGGAGAAGTTGTTATGTTCAATTTCCATTATGTTCCAAAGAAATGGAAGAGTTTTACTTCTCCCAATTATGAAAACTAGACAAGGTAAGAAATGAGAAAATTAGACAGAACCTAAACATCAAGCCAATCAATGAATGAATAGTAGAGGGACAGATGAGATGGTTTGGACATAAACCGAATCAAAACTGAAAGAAACACGAAAATGATATATGAAATACAAGGGGGCAACCAGAGAGGAAGACCGAGAAAAATATGGAATGATGGAATAAGAGATGCAATAGAGAGAAGGGGAATGAATTGGGTAGAAGCAAAACAGCCAACACAAGGCAGAAAGAGATGGAAAGAGACATTGAGAGTAAACGGATGTTATGATAACTATGTATAAATATGTAAACCGCCTTACACCGAAAAGTAAAAAGGAGTAAGATTAAATAAAATAAAATCCTCACAGAAGCGGAAAAAATTTACTAAAAAAACTGTGGAGCCTTTGAAAAAGTTTCTTGTAAATTGGGAAAGTTTTCTGGAAAATTTTGTGTAAAATTTTGATAAATAAGCAAGATAATTTAGAAAAAGAAAAGACGTACTATTTAGTTCTACATGTTTGGAATCTGCTGAAAAATTATTAAAAAAATGCTGGAAAATACTAGACATTTTCAAGGGAAGAGCTGGAAAATTCCACAAATTATTCTAAATTTCTCACCAACATTTCTCTTATTATTGTTATTGTTATTCTAGAGTTTTCCAACAAGTTTTCTTTCATTTCACCATTTCTTATTTTATCTTAAAGGAATCTTCCATTTTTGAGTGTTCTCAGTAAATTCATTTCTATATTTTGAGAATTTAGAATTTTATATCGTCAAAATTAGAAATTAACATTGTTTCAGTATCCTCATGTGTTTTTTACTCTCTGATTCTTGCCCTCGATTTCTTTCGTTTTCATTCGTTATGTCTCCTACTGTTTTCTCTCTTCCTCTTTTTATTATGTTCACTTACGCTCTATTTTGAACCTTTTCATTTTCTTCCTTTATTTTGATCATATCCTCTTTATTTAGCATGTTTTCTTTGTAATATTTATATATTCTCATATTTCATCTCTTTATCTCTCTTTCTCTCTTCCTCCAATGTCATTTGCGTTTTTCGTTTGCGTTGTGTAAGAAGTTGTCGATAAGTGGATAAGACATCCACGACACCCCGTCTTGCCTTTGAGCTATCAAAATCCGTGTCATTTTCTATAAATTGGTCCATAATTTCCGTTATAGTGCCTAAACTAGATTTTAGAAATGCCGTTGACAGTTCTTTTTGCTCTTCTTCAGAATTGCTATTTTCAATATTTTCGTGTGCTTCTTGGTGCGTCAATTCCTTGAGTTCATCATTACAAAAACGTTCTGCTCTTTCTTCTAATATCTCTTTAATATCTTGTACTTCAATCTCACCTACACCCGTTTGTTTTGCTACTTCTACTATTTCGTTGATATCAATAGTCTCTAATATAGCGTCATCTTGTTTGTTTAGATCTGGCCATATTATCTATTAAACATTTTTCTGTCACCTCATTCCAAGAAATATTTATGTTTCCTACGGCATCTAGGATATTGTAGTTCATCCAAAAATCACTTATTGATTGTTTTTCTTATCCATCTGTTTTCTCAAACATCTGTGTAAATGTTCGCCGCGAATAATATGCCTTGAAGTTTGATAGAACACCCTGATCTATCGGTTGGATCAAGGCAGTTGTGTTAGGTGGCAGGAAAACCACTTCGACTGAAATGCCTGTTTCTAAGTTAGATAAATTCGTTGGGTGGCTTGGAGCATTGTCCATCAATAGTAACACTTTTGGTTCAAGATGTTTTCTTTCGCAATAGCGTTTAACGGTGGGGCAAAAATGTTCAATGAACCAATATAAAAAAAAAATCATTTTAAACCAAGACTTTTTATTAGACTCCCAAATCACAGGTAAAGTTTCTTTAGAAATTCCTTTCATCGCCCTAGGATTTTTTGAGTGGTACACAAGTAGGGGCTTTAACTCAAAGTCTCCATTGGCGTTTTCATCCAGTAAAAGGGTTAAGCGATCTTTCGCTGCTTTAAATCTTGGTGCTTAAACATTTTTTTTTTTGGCATCCTCTTCCAAAATAAGCCTAACACTAATTCTGGGCGATAGTTTCCACGTTTAATTATTGTTTTTAAAATCGCTGGGAATTCATACGCCGCTTTTGCATTTCCACTTGACGCTTTTCCTGTAATCTGTATGTTGTGAAGGTTATTAAGATGTTTAAATCTGTTACACCACCCTCGGCTTGCAACGAATGTTTCAGTTGTGTTGCCTGTTTCACTCTGAATGTGAAGAAAAATTATTTTTGCTTTTTCCATTATAATAGCTTGACTTGGCATGGCATATTGCGTTCAATTTCGTCGTCGATCCATATAGAAAGTAGCTTTTCCATTTCCTCTATCGTGTGATTTCTAGAACGGGAAATTCTAGTTGAAGAAGTTGTAGTTGTAGTAGCTGATGACTATTTTTTCTTTATTTTTAAGATTTGTCCTTATTGTTGAAGTTGGCAAGTTCAATTCAGCATTAATTTGAGACTGACGTTCACCAGTATCTAATCTTCTAGAACCTTCTAAAAACCTTTGGTTTTGCATTCTCTTTTTCAACCTGTTTTACTTTCTTCTAGTTCACTTCAATCTCTTCTCTTTCTCTCTCCATCTCCCTCTTTCATTCTCAGAAGAATCAATATTGTAATATTTTCTCATCCTTTCGAGCCCTAACTTTTTATTTTACTTTTGCAGACAAAAAAATTATTAGTTTCCTTTACTCTCTTACATTTTCATTAATGTACATGGTTCGACCTTTAATTCATTCTTCTCTTTTTTATCCTTCTTTTTTCTTTCACTTTCCTTTTTTATTGTTCACTTCAATTTCTCTCTTCTATTCATTCTTGTTCTCTAATATACCCAGATATCCTCTTGTGTTTTTTTTCTGTTTCTCTTTTGATCTTTCAATTTCTTTTTGTGTTCAAAAACATAACATAGCTAATAATAATGCAATTTTATTTTTCAATTAATGTTCTCCTCACTCTAAAGACTTTTAATCTTTTACTTAACCTCTTTTGCACTAATATACCAATAACTTTTTTTTAAATTGAAACCTTTCAGAAAAATAAACGTAGTATGTTTTTTCATTGCAGATTTTCAATTGTTCTTAACTCATTTCTGCTTTTTTTCTTTGCTTACTCGATTATCTACACATTTTTTTAATTATTTGTTCCAATTTGAATTATATTTAAGCTAAACCTAGCGTACTCTTGACCTACCACAATAAACTGTACCTTGACCTAGTGTCCTCATGACCTGCGTCAATGCACGATCTGTTGAGGTAGGTCAAGAGTACGCTAGGCAAATTTCCAATTTATTGCGACTGATCTGGAAGATATTAGGAGTTATTTGTTATTTATTGTTTTGTAAGAATTTTCAACTGTTTTTAAACAACTTTTAAATTATCTATTAGAAATATAAGTCCTTTACGTTGTAGAAAATTCACTAATAAGAAAAAACCACGAACATATTTTCGTAAAAAGAGTCTTATTAAGACTATTAGAAAGTTCTTAGAGTTAGATTTTTGTAATTCTTGTTTAAGTGAACTTTTATATTTAAACTCACTTTGGAAAAACAATTAGTAATAAATTTGCTTTAAAACGTCCGAAACAGAACCAAGCGTTTAAAACACTTGAAATAACTTTTCACAGAAATACAGTTCAAAATTTTAAGAAAAAAAACAATTGAAATTAAAAAATAGTAACAAAAAATAACAAAAAAGAAAATTTCTCATAGAATAAATAATCGATTAAAACTAATCTTTAGAAATGAAGGAAAAGAAAAGGAAACTAAAAAATTAAATTTAAAACATTAATCTTTCTTTATATTAATTATTCGTTTTATTTTTATACGTTTACAAAATTCTAAGATAAAGTACACAACTAATGTAACTGTTTAAGATTGTATCAAGAATAAGGAGGAGGCGCAGAAGTTGTTGGACATAGGAATCTTGCCCACGCACGTTTTATACTTCATTCTGCCGTACAGTCCCAATTTGAACGAACTGCTTTATTGCAATGTGCCTGCCAGCTGGCCGGAATACCGCAGGGCGATCTTAGGACTCAGACAGGTCTACCAAAAGAAATTAATAGTGAGTAGACTAGACATTGATTAATTAATCTATTATTTTTTATTTACTTCACAGAAGCTATTTAACAGAATAGAAATTGTTACAATAATAAAATACACTGATAATACGATAATACCAAACCATTTATGGTATTATCGTATCGATGGTTAACCCGGAGAGTTAAATACCTCCTATGTGAATCTCGATTCCCTGTCTCCAACTGCGCTATGCTGATGAGATCCAATAAGATCGAAACCGGTCCGTGGCTGTTGTTGACGGGGAATAATATTTAATGTTTACACTAATAATTACTAATGGAAAGTTAAATTGTTTCGAATAGCCTGGATATTATTGACATTTTGGTAGAGTTTATTGTTGTTATTATATTATTGTATATTATTTATTATGATTAATAAAACATGTATAACGAAGTAGAAGCTTCTTACATTAACTATATTAATTATGAATATACATGTTTAATTATGAATGTACATATATGTTTAATGTAAATTAGATTAATTTCACGTATGGTAATAAAATTTCAGGAAGTACACCTAAACGAATTCGGGCTGGACGAAGTCGTTAACAAATGCACGGAGCTAATTAACGCGGAGCGTACGGAGGACGGCCCCAGGAGGCCCCGCGTGGTAATACTGGGCCCGAGGGGGTGCGGCCGTAAAACGCAGGCGAAATTATTACAAACTAAATTCGACATAGTTCACGGTAACGTAGCGCCAAAAATTAATTACGCTAATTAAAACGCGCACGCCAAATTCCACTAATTTCGGCGAAATTCCACTAATTTTCTAGTCGATTTCGAGTACCTGTTGTGCCAGGCGTGGATTTCCGATACGGACGCCGGAAGGGAATTGAGGACGCACGGGCACCGCGTCTGCTTCCATCCCGAGCTGCTCACGAAGGTGTTAAACGAACGTCTCCTGGATCACGACTGTCTCTCCAAGGGATGGGTGCTTACCGGATATCCATTCAGCGTCAAGGATTTTAAATACCTCGATTGTCTCGAAACTCCACCCAATCGGTAATTTAATTCGATGACTAAGTAGGTTTTAATTGTAAATCACTTGGTTGGTTTCAAGGAGTAATTAAATTCGATTATTTACAATAAGAACGTTTACTGAAATTGTTTCAAAATGTTAACGTGTTTGTATTTGTCACACTGAGTTTGTACATATTAGAATTAATTAAATTACAACAAACTCAGGCTGAAACTTGCAAACTTGGTTACCTTTTAATCGCATGATTTATAGAGAGGTGTAATTTTTTCTGGTTGTAACACTATTTGTACACAATATTTAATATAAATCGATTGTTCTAGAGTAATCTTTTTGGAGTGTGATTTGAACGTGTGCTCAGAAAGACTTGTCAATCGTAGAGTGGACGTTTACACCGGATCGGTCACCAAGGTGCAAGTTGATTACGACGAGATCTCCATCAAAAGGTTGCACCCTAAAGATAACGAAGATGTTATAAACGCCGAGGTATTTATTTACTTATTAATAATCATCAAATGTCCCTTTCTATAACCAATATTTATTTTAATTAATTTTCTACAACGACGAAAAGGACTTTAATACATTTTATTAGAAATTCAATACACAACATGTTTTATTATTGTGATATCCGCACATCATCACATGAAACATTAATGAAACAGAAACTAGATTCACAATTTATAAGAGAAGATGTTATCATGATGGGATCAGTTTGGCAGTCTCTTATATTAATTGTATAAAACCTAATCAACCACCCTAATTATGTTTCTTATATCATAACATATAGAAGTGTTTTAAAATTCTTAAACATCAACACTAAAATTACTGGCATTTCTTGGAAACTAAAGCAATGAGAGTGGATTAATTAAATGCGTATATGTAGGGTGGGTGGGTGGCCTCTAACACACCCTCCAATCAGTAAAACATACGCGTGAGTTTAATTAAAATTTTAATTGAAACGCTGCTGTATTTATTATGTAAATATACCGGACGCTATAAATAAATAACCGACTAGTGTGTTTATTTGTTTATTGGGGCTAGTATGTATAGTTTTTTAATACAATTTTTTTCAAGTAGTAGCTACTAACAGTACTATAATATTTTTATAAGATATTACTGTGTGTAGTATATAATTTCTGTTTCTGCATTTATTTCTGTAAACATACTTTTTTGTCATTGTTTTTAGTTGCGGTATTTCTGCACGCAGTACGGCGCCTTGAGGAAGTACTGCGGGGCGACGGCGGCCGTCATCAACGCCGACCAGCCGGAACGATGGGTGCACGAGAGCATCATGGCGGTGATTGTGCGCGACTTGCCGGTGTCTTCGCCTAGAAATCCTTTCGATGATCAGGACGGCGTCCATCTGACTCCCAGGTCGTCAGCACCTTACAAATATTTCCATTATGAAAACGTTAAATGAATCTGTACACGTATTTTTTTCCATTTATAAAATTTTCTTTATTACATTTGATTTTGTACATTTAAATGATTGAAATTAGTAAAAAATAACTTTGCTGGAGAGTTAAACTACGAACTTTTGATTCATCTATCACTTGGTGAAACATATTGTAGCGATTGGGTAAATGTGTAATTAATTAATTTCACTTGGTTTTATTTGTTTCACAATTTTATTTATTTCACTTCCCTAACTAGTTTCGATCACACGATCATTCTCAAAGGGTTTTACAAGGATTACTTAGTTAGGGAAGTGAAATAAATAAAATTGTGAAACAAATAAAACCAAGTGAAATTAATTAATTACACATTTACCCAATTGCTGGAGAGTTGTCAAGGTTGCCAATCCAGAAAGAAGTAAAGATTTTTAAGTAAAAATTTGTAAATATATTTCCATAAAGGGTGCCATCTATTGTCTAAGCGTTGTACTAGATCCCTGTTTGAGTGGATAACCGCCAATCAATGAAAGGAATTTTCAACAGCGACAATTATAATAAGAATAATGTAAACATTAAATGGGGAATGGGTAATAAATTTATTAGTACTTCCAGCCAGTTTTAAAATATTACACATTCCTCATTAAACCAAACCAGTCAACATGGATGACTCCCACTATCAAAAACATTAATTATTATAATAATGTAAACATTGTTTCCTGTCGACCACAGCCACGGATCGGTTTCGATCTATTTTGGATCTCATCAGCGTAGGGCAGTTGGAGACAGGGAAACGAGTTTTACTTCGGACTATTTTGGACGTGAAACCGTCAATCAAGCTATTACCATAAACATGCCATCATGTTGATTTGTCCGTGGTTATCCACTCAAACAGGGATTTAATGCAATGTTTAGATCATTGACTATGGAGGCTTCTACTTCGTTATACATTTTAAACACAAAGTACTACTTTCGGTTTGAAAATGATACGTGAATGTATTGAAACCATTGGTCACCATATAAATAAATAACTGTTATACAAAACAAAGTAATTATTGTGTTTAATTTGCAATGTTTAGATAATAGATGGCACCGTTATAGTAATATCTTTTTCTTAAAAATTACTCTGGCCATTTCCTTTACTTCTTTATGGATTAGAAACCAAGCAAAGTTATTTTTTATCCGGAGAGTTGAATAATAAAGTAAAACTCATTTCCCTGTCTCCAATTGCGCTACGCTGTTGAGATCCAAAATAGATGATCGAAACTGGTCCGTAGGAAAAATTAAAAAGTTTATAATTTGCCCAAGAAAACAAATTAAAATTTTCTCAAAAAATACATAATCTAAAATTTTGCTTAAAACAATAATTGAAAATATTTACTTAAAAATAATTGATTTTTTTAAGGAAACGCCGATTAATATTAAAACATTTAAGATTTTAAAAGTTTTAAAATAACAATTGGAATTGAATTTCTAAAATAAAAAGGCAATTATTTTTGAAAATTAAAAAGTTTATAATTCGCTCAGAAATCAATTGAGCATTACAAAAGCTAAATCAATATTTTCTGCATAAACTCGAATTTATTAAAAATATTGACTTAAAAACAATTGAATTTTTTAAGGAAAATTCGATTTATACATAATTATATTAAATAAAAATGGTGATGTGGCCATCATAATACTTTCCCTATATTTTTCTCGAAAACTATGAGGTTTACGCAAAAAGGCTGTTGTTAACAATTTGTTCACTTTGGAATTATCTACAATTATTTGTTATATAAATTTCATGTATCTCCAATAGATTATTAACAATTGGAAAAAAATGTCAACATTTTCAAATTTTATTTTCTCGAAAGTTAAGAATTTTATGAAAAATATTGTCTTATAAAACTTTTTTAATTTTCATTCTCTTTAACTTTTGTTTGAAAAATTTTGTAATAACAATTTTGTACAACAATTTAAAATGACTATAACTCACTCATTTTTAGAAATAACTATGTCGTATGCCATATTGGATTAAAGAGAAAAAAAATACCTTTTGAATGAGGTCACAGCCAACTATGGTTTCCATTTAAAATAATGTAAGTTTGCCTCATATCTCGGAAAATAATGGCGATAAAAATTTTCTGATCATTTTTTATTAATTTGCATAAAATTATCTAAAACTTTGTCCTTTACAGTTTTTTTCTATCTGTTATAATAACCGAGATATATTGATTTGAAAAAATTGACACTTTTTACTTTTTTCAAAATATCTAGTTACCCTTGACTTTTTTGAAAACTTTGAAAGTGGAATTTTATTCGTCTCGTAAATCTACACTTCTTTCCCCATTTAACCGTTTCTCTATCTCTTATAGTTTCCGAGATCCCCATAGAGAACTCACCCTGTATATACTTCGTATATAGGGAAAGTAAAAATTGGAACACCACGTAGAATAATTAATAATTACCTTAAGAAAAACAGTTGAAAATTTACTAATGAAGCTGTTCTTTTGTATGAAAATGAAAAAATGTAATTTCCTAAAAAAAACAGTTGAACACTACAAAAAATAAATAAAAACAAAACTTGCTTAGAACAGTGGAAATATTACTATAGAAATCAAATGATTTTCTAAGAAAAATATAAAAATTACAAAAAAGTTAAAATTCTACAAAAAAAAAAAAATTAAACAACCTAACAATTTAAACTTCAAATTTGCTTAAAACAGTCGATAATTCTCTAAAGAAAAAACAATTGATTGTTTAAGAAAAAAGAGTAGTTGAAAACTTTTAAACATTAAAACATTTAAAAAAAAACAATTACTTTTTTTATTAGAAAAACTGCTTAAAACAGTTTAAATTTTACCAAAAAAAATGAATAATATTTTAAGCTGAAAATTTTAAAAAATCAGGAAGTGTAGAAATTGCTTTACAATTGGAAATCTAATGGTAATTAAATATATTTCGTAAACTAAAAATTATTTAAAACATTTGAAAATTTACTAAGAAAACAGTTGTAAATAATCTTTTAAGAAGAAAAAAATAGTTGAAAACTTTTAAATATTAAATAATTTAATATTTACCTAAAAAGATATTTTTAACATTACAGAAAACAATTAAAAATTTCCTTAGAAAAATATCAAAACTTGCTTAAAACAGTTGACATTTTACAAAAAAAAAAAAAAAATATTTTATGCTAAAAATTTAAACAAATTAAGAGTGTAGAAATTGCTTTACAGTTGGAAGTCTCTGAAAGTAATTAAAAATATCTCTTAAACTAAAAATTTTCTTAAAACAGTTGAAACAAATGTTTTTTTAAGAAAATGAAAATTTAAAATTAAAAATTAAAAAGTTTACTTAAAACAGTTGAAATTTTACAAAAAAAATCTTATAAGGAAAAAATAACAGTTGAAAACTTTTAAATATTAAATAATTTAGTATTTGCCTAAAAAATAATCTTAACACTACACAAAACCATTAAAAATTTCTTTAGAAAAACGTTTAACCTCAAAAGTTTCTTAAAACAGTTGAAATTTTAGGAAAAAAACGATAATATATTAAGCGGAAAAATTAAAAAAAATAAGGTTTGTTAAAATAGTTTTACAGTTGGAATCCTCTAAAAATAATTACAAATATCTTTTAAACTAAAAATTTGTATAAAACAGAAATTTTACTAGAAAAACAAATGCTTTTTTAAGAAAGACATAGGCAAAATTAAAAACAAAGTTTGAATTTTACAAAAAAAAGAAACAATTACAAACAACCTAAAAAACTTAAACTTTAAATTTACTTAAAAAAGTTAAAATTTTACTAATAATGATTGATACGTTGAAGAAAAAATAACAGTTGAAATTTTACTAAAGAAAACAAATGTGTTTTTTAAGAAAAACAGATGATAACTAATAGAAAAGTTAAAATTCTACATAAAAACATACACTTAATAAGCACATAAGCTTAAAATTTTAAAAATTAAAACGTTTTCAATTTTCATTACAAAAAAATCAATTTTAAATTTTCTTAGAAAAACGTTTATAGTCAAAAGAGGTAAAATTTTTATAAAAAATGATTTATATTTCAGAAAAAACAGTTTGAAAAATGTTACAAATTCCCTTACAATTGCAAGTGTCGCAAAACAATTAAAAATGACGCTCACATGCGCTTCAAATATTATAATTGTGGATTTTTGTAGATGATGGCTTACGTGACTAAATAAATAAATTTAAAAAAAATAAATAAAATAGTCTTCTTGCGTAAACCTCATAGTTTTCGAGAATAATATAAGGAAAATACTATGATGGCCACATCACCATTTTTTTATATTCCTTTCATTTTACAACTTTTAATTAAAACCCTCGCTTATGTATTACTGATTGGAGGATGGGATAGAGGCCACCCACCCACCCTACATATACATGGCAACTCTAAATACTAATTGTTGATGATTTTGCAGTTTACAAAAGAATAAAACCTTGTATGTAATAAAAAATAAAGAATAATCCAAATTTAAGTTTAAATAAAAATGACATTCTATTGCTAATCTTATTCAATGTAGATATAAATTCTGCCCACCCATCAAATTTATTAATTTCCTCACTGAAAAATTTTACCTTTTGAATTTCTTTTTTATTCAGAAAGTTTTGTAATTAATTTTACTACAAACCTCCAGACGATCAGTAATTAAAATTTATATGTATATGTAGGGTGGGTGGGTGTCCTCTATCCCACCCTTTATTCAGTAAAACATTATCAAAAATTATTTGAAAAATTAAAAAGTTTTGAATTTCCTTAAGAATAGTTAGTTGGAATACTAGAAAAAACAATTTTAAATGTCCTTAGAAAAATACTCTAACACAACATTTGCTTAAATCAGTTGAAAATTTATTTAAACAACTCTTTCGACAAAAAAAAACAATCAAAATAATTAAAAGTTACTTAAACAATATTTAAACGTTGTTAACAACTTACAATAATTCATCTAAACTTGTGTTGGAATTAAACCAAATTACTTAAACTGTTTAGAGAGATGTAAAACTGCAGAATACTGAGGAAAAATCATTAGAAAATCTCAAGGTTTATCTAGAAAATACTTATTTTTAATTTTTTGTCAAAACAATTGCTATATCAAAGGTAAAAACAAAATGGCGGCCATTTAAACTTTCATTGGAAGGAAAGAAAATTACTCAAACTATTTACTAAAACCTGTTGAGAATTTTACTACAATATCTCAAGATTTATGTAGAATAACTATGTTTTTAATATTAAGTTAAAACAATTGCTTTATCTAAGGCAAAAACAAAATGGCAATCTTCTAAACTATTTACTAAAACCTGTTGAGGATTTTACTACAATATCTCAAGATTTATCTAGAATAACTATGTTTTTAATATTAAATTAAAACAATTGCTTTATCTAAGGCAAAAACAAAATGGCGATCTTCTAAACTTGTGGTGGGAGGCAGCAAAATTACTCGAACGGTTTAGTGAGTTGTAAAAGTGCAACTTGCAAAGGAATTTATAAGGAAATCTCAAAGTTTCTCTGTAAAGAAACCTATTTTTAATTTTCCGTCAAAACAATTGATATATCGTAGGTATTAACAAAATGGCGACCATCGAAACTTGTATTAGAAAGCAGCAAAATTACGTAAGCTGTACAGACAGTTGTGAAACTACAATCTGTAGAGAAATTTAGTAGAAAATCCAAAGATTTTTTTTATGTTTTTAATATTGCATTTAGCCAATTACTATATTTAGGGAAAAAACAAAATGGCGACCATCTAAACTTCTATTGAAAAGCAGCAAATTTACTCAAACTGGTTAGAAACCTGCAGAGGAATGTACGAGGAAATCTCAAGATTTATTTAGAATAAATATGTTTTTAATACTAAATTCAAACAGTTGCTATATCTAATTAAAAAACAAAATGGCGACCAATTAAACTTAAATTGAAGGGAAGGAAAATTACTCAAACTCTTTAGAAAGTTGTAAAACTGCAACCTATAAAGAAATTTATTAACAAATCTCGAGGTTCATTCAAAAAAGACGGGTTTTAAAATTTATACTAAAACAATCAAAGTTAAAAACAAAATGGCGACCATCCAAACATCTTATGTTTGAAGGGAGGAAAATTACTCAAACTGTTTAAAAAGTTGTAGAATTGTAAACTGCAAAGGAATTTATTAGAAAATCTCAAGGTTTATCTAGAAAACACTTATTTTTAATGTTCTATAAAAACAATTGCTGTATTTAAGGTAATAACAAAATGGCGACCATCCAAACTTATGTTTGAAGCGAGGAAAATTACTCAAACTGTTTAAAAAGTTGTAGAATTGTAAACTGCAAAGGAATTTATTAGAAAATCTCAAGGTTTTTCTAGAAAACACTTGTTTTTAATTTTCTATAAAAACAATTGCTGTGTCTAAGGTAATAACAACATGGCGACCATTTAAACTTGTGTTGGAATGAAGCAAAAAAGCAAAATTACTGAAATTGTTTAGAATGTTGTAAAAGTGCAAATCGAAGTGAAATTTATGAGAAAATCTTAAAGTTTATCTAAAATAGACTTATTTTTAATTTTGCGGTAAAACAATTGCTATATTTAAGACAATAACAAAATAGCGATCATTCAAATTTGTATTGGAAAGAAACCAAATTACTTAAACTGTTTAGAAAGTTGTAAAATTGCTACATGTAGAGAACTTTATTAAAAAATCTCCAAGTTTATCTAGATAAATAATAATTTTTCGTGAAAATAATTGCTATATCAAAGGTAAAAACAAAATAGCGACCATCTAAACTTGTGGTGGAAAGTAACAAAATTATTCAAACTGTTTAGAGAGTTGTAAAAGTTGAACGTGCGGAGAAATTTATTTAAATATTTCAAAGTTTAACTAGAAAATAAGTTATTTTGAATTTTCCATCAAATTTTTGGTTAAAAAGGTAAAAACAAAATGGCGGCCAGCTAAACTACATATTGAATTTTTAATGGAATTACAATACTTATCCATTGGTAAATACTTTGTTCACTGCACTCTTGATGGAATTAAAATTTGTAATTCCTTTGAATTATTGATCAAAACATATGAAACATAACATTAAAATTACTTAATATTACTTACTCATTCATTTACAAGCTGCATTTTATGACTAACATTTTTATTCTTATCACAACTTTTATTTAATTAGGATTTCCGGACTTTAGGAATTAAAATACACCGTTTTATTCTAATGTAAATTTATTTCACATTTTTTTTTTACAGTTATATAACACGTATTCAATTACAGAAACAATATATTACAAACGCAAGAGGATAAAACAATGTCCCTAATGAATGGATTCATACCGTTATCTATTTTACTATTGCACTTTATGTCACATTTATAACATTTATAATATTTTTTATTTAAATACCGAAACGCTTTCAAACGTAAATTAATCTGTACGTGTCGGCAAATCCAGTCACTACAGTTAAATCAGTAAATCCAGTAAATTATTTAACTCTAACAACCATTGAAATATCTTATTAAACTTGAGCATATCGACAGGGATAATTTCAATTTGAATTAAATTTATCAATAGTGTATCGACGAGGTTTACTGGTAAATCCAATACGTTATTTCTTTCAACACAGTTGTAAACATTAAGGCGACATTTATATATCTTGTTCAATTTAAATGTATCGACTGAAATGAATTTATAAATCAATTTAACGAACGAGTCAAAATATTTTTAATTCTAATTGTAGAAATTAAAGTAATTAATAGAAAATAGATGTGAATAATAAAAATTATATTAAATAAAATTAATTAGTCACAATTCACTATTTAAATTAGTGAAGAAAAGAAATCAAATCGTGTTTTATTAATTAGTGACAATTAATTAAAAAAGTACATGTGTTTTCAATATTTATTTATCGATTAATTTACGATTGAAAACATTTTCAGCACTTCTATCAACGCCTGAATACGAATCTCTTTTTTTCATATATATTCTTTCTTTAAATTTCATTTATTTACCATTATATCACAATATAAATTAAGTCCTAAGCTAAGGATGAAGGGTGGCTGACGGTTATATATATATTAATCATATATATATACAGCATGTACATAATAACATTACACTCTTTTAATATTTTTATTTATGTCGTTATTTACATATAAAAAGTTTCCAAAATAGCGTTTTGTAAACTTTCAATATATCTTTTCTATTATGTTTTGAACTATCGTAAAATTAATCTCTAACATTTGGAAAAATATCGTTTATAAACATTATTATTTAATTGGAATTCTTCGTCGATTTTTCATTCGTTCTTTATTTAATTAGCGTATTTATTTATTTTCATTAATAAGGACGTTTATGGTTAACGTGTGTGTGTATATATATAAGCTGTTATATTTTAACGTTTTTGGTTCTTTTGATTACATGTTTAAATACGTAGATTCAATTACAAAGTGTAAATAAAAAATTGAACGTTTCACAATGTTTTTTTTTAGTAAAAAATAAATCGAATTTTGAAAAGTAGTCTCCGTTAATTAGATTTAGCACATGTTATCCGTTATCCCTCCTAAATGACGTGATTATATTCTTGCTGGAAAACATATTTTTATCACAATATCAGTTTACATGTTTGTTTTTTACATTTCTAGGAACTTTAATTAAAAATAAGTGCTCTGTGTGGCGTAAATTAATTAAATAAAAACCATTATCGACTGAATCCATACTGTTTATGCATTGTTGACGTGTTTGAATTGAAATAAATAATTTAAGCACAGATGACAATGTGATGTAAATAATTTTTTTTAGTAATTAACACATCACGATATTATAATAAATATTAATATAATATTTCGCTTCAATAAAAGAATATCATTGAGATTGTATACATATATTTTTTTGTAGTTAATTAAAGTTCCTCAATCTGTACGTAATGTGTATGTGAATGTATACGATCATGAATTTTGACGTACGGACAGCAAGTTTAAGCGACTACGTCGTTTATTTTACCCTAAACAACATTTACCATTTTTGAATCGACAGAAATATTATTGCAACGTCGCGCTTTATTATCCTTTGCGGTTTTCATCTTTCATTCAGTAGGTAACAAAATACGTTCCAATCGTTATGTAACGTGGCTTTTACGGGCGCGAAGTGTTATCGATTTTGTGTGCGTGGAATGGTACGCGTTATATGCGATAATAATTCCGTTTTCCTTTATTTGTTTTTTTTTTTTTGTTTGAGTTTTAATTTTTAAGACTAAATTCAGCTAAGATACTGTTTGACGGAGGATCACGTGAGTTCGTATTGCTCCCTGTGTGTAATATCAGTCTGTGTGTTTGGCATGACGATGGGTATGTGCACGGTGCTCTGGTAGCTCCTCGAGCCGGTGTAACCCTGCTGTTGAATCAGTTGGTGTTCGCGCGATTGTTTGTACTGCTGAAACTCCCTCGCCTGTTGGTACTGCACTTGCTGCTGGTAGATCTGCTGCTGGATCAGGTCGCCGTTGCTTAGCCTAGCTTTAGGAATGGCTGAGTATAACTTATGGTTCGGACTGTAGGTAGGTTGAGGTTCGTATGGAATGTGTTTCGGTGAGTTGGTGCTGGCGTAGGTCTTCAACGGACTCCCCTGCTGGTTGTATATACTGTATTGTCTTAAGGGAGGTTGGTAGGTGGACTGGGATGTGTACATCGGACTTATCGCTTGGTATTGAAGAGCGGATGAGTACTGGGCCGTCGGATGCGGTTGATGGGGAGGAGGACTATTCTGGTAAACCGGCGTGTAGCTCTGCCTGTAAGGCCCCTGCGTCACCCCGTAGGACTGATGGACAGCGCTCTGCGAGTGCGGATTGAAGATCCTGGGCTGCTGCTGCTGGTGTTCCAGCATCGTTCGGTTGGGCAGGTCGGCCGACCTGGGCCCATCCAGGTTGCTACGGGACTTTCCCGGCCGCCTCTTCGGCGTCGTCGGCAGCGACCTCGAACCCGAGCTGGCGGTCTCCCAATCCTTGAGGAGGGTCGTCAGCCGCGCCTGTTCCGACGCTCGTTCCGTTTCGCTGCTCGAATCGTAATCGGGCCCCTACGGAAACAAGATAAGGGGATTTAGTAAAGACGAACTCAATCCCGTGACAGGATTTCCTTCGTTATTTTAACGCTTTCTTATTATTCCCAATTAACCCACATTTATATTTGAAAAAAAAGGCGATCAGATTTTTCGTAAACGAAATGATGTTTCTAGATGAAATCAGTTTAAATTAATACAATATTTGATACCTTATTAAAAAGCAACAAAGTCATTATTGGTTATAAAATAATAATTTGGATCTAAAATTACGGATAGAAATTAGTTTCGTAGGCTAAAGAATTTTTATAATTTAAAAAAATACTGATAGATGGCGCCACCAATGCAAATCTTGATGGTTTGTAGATGGCGTCACAAATGCAATAAGTGTGATGTTTTTAAATAAGCAGAGTCGTGTAAATGTATGATTTATTGAACGAACAAGTTGAACAAACAGAAAGAACAAAACACGGTTGGCGGACGCGCGTTGCTGGTTAGACGTTCGGTTGACTACTTCTGTCATTCCGTTTTACGCAGCGTTGCCACGTCTCTTAGAACTAAATCTAGTTACTTTAAACAGCTGTAATTGGCAGTACATTCAAATTCAAAACTTAACACCCTCCCTCAATCACGACTGTTTTCTTTTCAATAGAAATACAACATTTCAAACTTATCCACTAACTAATAACTACATATAAGTAACAAGCATTTCACAACAATAGGTGCTTCCTTATTGTCTTAAAAGGAACATTATTCAGAGGTTTTGTCAGTATATCCGCCAATTGGTCGGTTGTTTTAACATACACAATATCAAAAAGCCCTGATTTTACCTTTTCTTTTGCGAAGTGGTATTTAATTTCAATATGCTTAATTCTTTTAAGCTGCTCATTACTCTTACAAAGCTTAATTGCACTTTGATTATCCTCAAATATTGTTATTTTTGAAACCTTTGGAAACAATTTTAATTCATCAATTAAATTCTTAAGCCAACATGCTTCAGTTATTGACAGACTTAATGCAACATACTCTGCTTCAGTAGAGGAAATTGTTACCAGTGGGTTGCTTTTTCGAGGTCCAACATACCAGACCGCCGAGTACAAAGAACATAAAGCCACTTGTGGATTTGCGATCTAGTGTATCGCCCCCCCAATCAGCATCAGCAAAGCCTGTTATTATTTCTTTGGTGTTCTTTCTATAAACCAATTCCAAATTCAAAGTACCTTTAATGTATCGAAGGACTCGTTTTAGACTTGTGAGCAGGTTTTGGCTTGCACAATTCTGGTACCGCGAAAGCAAACTAATGCTCGAACACAGATCCGGACGTGTGCCTAACATGGCATACATAATCGATCCTATTATCTGCCTGCATTCATTTTCAATTTCAACTGATTCTGACTGATCATACTTCAAGTTTTCTGCAATAAAATTGCTTTCCATAGGAGTGTTTACCGACGAACACTCACTCATACCAAATTTCAGCAATAAGTCTTTCAAGTACTGTTTTTGATTAACATGAATTGTACCATTATCAATGTCCTGTTTAATGTTCATACCTAGATAATAATTCAGTAACCCAAGATCCTTAATTTTAAACGCTTTTGACATTTCTAATTTTAGTATGCTTATTTGATTTTCATCTGATCCGGTTATAACAATGTCATCGACATAAACACATACATAAAAATGATTTTTACCATTAGTTTTAATGTATAAACAAACATCTGACACAGCTTTTTAAAAACCTTTTCCTTTCATAAATTTATCAAATTCGGTGTACCAGTATAACGGTGCCTTTTTTAGGCCATAAATAGCCTTTTTCAGCTTACATACTTTTCCTTTTGGCATTTTGCATCCTTCCGGCAAATACATAAATATTTCCTCTTTAAGTTTTCCATGCAGGAAAGCATTACAAACATCTAGTTGGTGCAACAGCCAACCCTGATTTACCGCTACTGAGAAAAATACACGAATGGTGCTTAATTTTACAACGGGTGAATAAATGTCTTCTAGAACACTTTTCTGTTGAAATCCTCTTGCGACCAACCGACACTTAAATTGCGCCACTTTACCGTGCTGGTCACGTTTGACCTTGAACACAAATTTACTGTCGATCACTTCATTCTCACGCGGTTTATCGACGATTTCCCACGTACCATTTTCGGTTAACGCACTTAACTCTCGGTCGATAGCGCACTTCCACTCGCTGCCATGCCTACCCGCCACTGCTTTTGCGTATGATGTTGGTTCATCGATGTCTAACGCAAAGAAACTGGTGTCGTAGTCCTCAAGGTGAGCAGGACGCTTTATGTTGCGTCTGGGACGTAGACCTCTGATGTCTTCTGGTGCATCTTCGTCGACAACCTGCTGTTCAGGTTCTTCATCGTTGTACTTCTTCGTCCTCGGATTCCTCGACAAACATTTTCACCCTTTCTTTGACTTTTTCAGTGATCATGGGTTTGTCAGTCTCTGGCACAAAAACCACATCTCGAGCGAACACGGTGGAATTATCTTCTGGAAGGTATACTTTTAACCCCTTTACTTCTTCGCTATTCCCGATGAATATGCCCTTTTTAGCCTTCGGATCAAGTTTTGTTCGTTTTTCCTTCGGAACATGGATGAAAACCTCTGAGCCAAAGATCTTCAGTTGACTCGGATCGAATGACTTCTTATGCCATAACTCATATGGGGTGCTACCTTTGACTGGACTATTTCCTGACCGATTGATTGTAAACACTGATGCATTAACGGCTTCTGCCCAAAAAGGTTTTTCCAGATTTTTTCCTAACATCATAGTCCTTGCTGCCTCCATTATGGTGCGCATCTCTCTTTCCGCGCGACCATTTTGTTGGGGCGTGTAAGGAACTGTCTTCTGGTGCGTAATCCCCTTTGATTCAGCCAATTGTTCCAATTCATTATTGATGAATTCACCACCATTATCAGAGCGCAAAAACTTCACCTTATTTCCAGTGATTACCTCAACTTTTTGCAGAAAAGCTGATAATTTTGTCGAAACTTCCGACTTTGCTCTGAGAAAGTATATGGTTCGGTATTGACTGTAATCGTCTTTCAATAGTAAGAAATAGCTGGAACCCCCCAGTGATTTGACCATGGGCCCGCACAAGTCCGCATGTATGAGCTCACCTGGTATTGAACTTCTGCTTTCACTTCTTGGAAACAGACTTCGTTTGAATTTTCCCATCTGACAGGCTTCACAAAATTCCGTGTCACCTTCGTATTCGATGTTTTCTCGCTTAAGGAAGAGTTTGACGTGCTCGAAATTTTGGTGTGCTAATCTTTCATGCCACACCCTGAGACTCTCCTTTTTGGCAACTGTGAGCAGTCCCGTTGCTGGATATTCCTCAAACGCCATCTTGTAGAGATTTCCATTTCTTTTGGCAATAGCGCAAACATCACCTTTTGCATTAAAAATTTTACTCACATTTTTGTCTGAGAACATTGTATATCCCTTATCCAGTGCGGCTCCTTTAGAAAACAAATTGCATACCAATCGCGGCACATATAGTACGTTTGACATCGTAGTGTCAATTACTGCTGAGTCGACGATTGCCTGGACTTTAACTTGACCACTTCCTTTTGATTTTAAGAACGAACCGTCACCAATTTTTACCGATCTTTCACTTTTGTATTCAGTATACGTGTGAAACTTTTCGATTTCCGAGCACATATGCTCAGTCGCACCACTGTCCAAATACCAAGATCCAGGATCCGCTTCTTTATTTAGTAGCGCCCAACTCACGAACGCGTTTGCATTAACTACAGCTGTACTCGCAGAACTTTCTTTGTTTGATTGTTTAAGATCCCGACAATCTTTAACAAGGTGTCCCCGCCTTTGACAGTTAGTACACTTTAAGTTATTTTTAGCTTTACGCTTTTCCGGACACTTGTTTCTAAAATGACCCGAACGGCCGCAACCGTAGCATTTATATTGTTTGTCACTTTGCACGTTTAATGCTGCCACTGGAGCCTCTCGTGTTTGTACCCTGCTTTCTTCCACTTGTAGCCTCGCCATCAATTCATTAATTCCTTGATTTGGCTCAGGGGTAGATTCCCAGGCTGACACGAAGTAGCACAATTCACTTGGCAATGACATGAGGATTTTTGAAATAATCATTTTTTCCGATATTTCTTCCTTCATGTTTTTAAGCTGACATGCAACATCCTGTACTTTTGAAATGAAACTAGCCATTCCCTCACCTTCGTATTTAATATTATAAAACTTCTGCTGCAACAGATATACGGTGGTTTGCGATTTCATTTCATAAACACTTAACAGTTTAGACCACATTTCCGCTGCTGTCGTGCAATTCAACAGGTGCGATGTGGGGCCATCTTCCAGCCGCGAAACAATCGCCTCTTGGGCTCTCAAATCTTTCATGTCCCACTCTTTGAACTGTTGGTCAGTTGTCAATGTGGCATCCGTTCTTTTCTCCATTCCGTTCGCCAATGTAAATAGCGACTTGGACTTTAGGTATATTTACCCTACAATCACAAACACATGGACCAGAGATTTATTGAAATAATACCCAATTTTCGTAAGCCTTGTCATTTATTCTTGAATTTTGGAGGCGTTTACTTCGTGGTACATTTTCGATTATTAAATAAAGAAAACACTTAACTTTTTTATACCACTTATATTTTTATTTCTCGTGACTAGTTTCAATTACAAGGTAATCATTATCAAACTGTTTGATAATGATTACCTTGTAATTGAAACTAGTCACGAGAAATAAAAATATAAGTGGTATAAAAAAGTTAAGTGTTTTCTTTATTTAATAACCTTGTCATTTAAGTATTCCCTAAATATTTCCTTTAATACAATTTTCTGTTTTAAAATTGATGCTAATAATAAAAGAAGTAATGAGTGCTATAGTGGACACCCACCCACTCTACATACAAAGTAATACCTAATCTGAAACTTTGGATTAAAATGCTTTGATACATTTGTAAATAAATTAATTATGAATAACATAAAAACGTTTAACTTTTTTATACTACTTTTTAAAAAGTAGTATAAAAAAGTTAAACGTTTTTCTGTTATTCATTAAAAATGTACTACGAAGTGAACGCCTCCAAACATCAAAATTAATTATGATTTTTAAGAATCAAAAGCAGTGACAGTGGTTGAAGTACTTGAGAATATGTGGGATGGGTGGGTGACCACTATTCCACCTTCTATTCCTTTTCTTTTTTATTATCAGCATCAATTTCTCATTAGGAAATTATATTAAAAGAAATATTTGGACAATAAATAAATGATAAGACTTCTTACAATTAGGGATTATTACAGTAAATCTCCTCTCGCTGTAATTGTGATTGTAGGATGGAATAGTAGCCACCCACCCACCCTATATATTCTTAAAAACTTCAACTGCTATTACTGGTTTTGTTTCCTAAAAATCATTACAATTTATTTACGAATGTATCAAAGCATTTAAATCCAAAAGTTTCAGTTTAGTTTTTAATATATATGAAGAGTGGGTGGGTGGCCACTATCCCACACATCATTTCTTTTATTATTGGCACCAATTTCTCAATAAGACAATATACTAAAGATGATATTTAAGCAATAATAACATTACAAGGCTTCTTAAATTAAGGGATTATTTCAGTAAGTCTCTCGTTGGTGTGTTAGTGATTAGAGGGTGGAATAGTGGCCACCCACCCACCCTACGTATGCTTAAATAATTCAACTACTATAACTGCTTTTGTTTCTATAAAAATTATAACAATTATATTGTGTACATTATTGAAGAATTTAAATCCAGTGTTACAGTTTAAGTTTTAATGTATATGTAGGGTGGGTGGGTGTTCACTATTCCACCCTCAGTTTAGTTTTTAATATATATGAAGAGTGGGTGGGTGGCCACTATCCCACACATCATTTCTTTTATTATTGGCACCAATTTCTCAATAAGACAATATACTAAAGATGATATTTAAGCAATAATAACATTACAAGGCTTCTTAAATTAAGGGATTATTTCAGTAAGTCTCTCGTTGGTGTGTTAGTGATTAGAGGGTGGAATAGTGGCCACCCACCCACCCTACGTATGCTTAAATAATTCAACTACTATAACTGCTTTTGTTTCTATAAAAATTATAACAATTATATTGTGTACATTATTGAAGAATTTAAATCCAGTGTTACAGTTTAAGTTTTAATGTATATGTAGGGTGGGTGGGTGTTCACTATTCCACCCTCAATTCATTTTATTATCAGCATCGATTTTTCTATAAGAAATTTTACTGAAGAGAATGTATAAGTAATAAATAAATTATAAGATATGTAAAAATAAGAAATTTTTAAAATTAATTTCACATCAATATGTTTGTGCCTCAATTTTTACTTTCCCTATAAAGTATGTTTTTGGTGAACATTCAAAAGCCGGAAGTAGCTGTTTATTCGAGGCCGTTTTTTTGTATTTTTCCAATATTTCTTTTAATATTTAAAATATTACAAAATTTTTCAAACAAAAATTGAAGGGAATAAGAAAGTGAACAAGTTATGTTAAAACATATTTTCATAAAAATCTTAATTTTCGAGGAAAAAATTAAAGTTGAAAATTTTGACATTTTCGCGCTACATGAAATTTATATATAACAAATAAGTGTAGACAATTCAAATGTGAATAAATTACTAAAAATAGCCTTTTTGCGTAAACCTAATAGTTTTCGAGAAAAATATAGGGAAAGTACTATGATGGCCACATCATCATTTTTTTTGGTCTAGTGTTGACAATATATTTTTAGCGTAGTATGTGTGCCTCTGATAATTTAATCCCGTCCAAAACATAATTTGTCTTTTTTAATCATAATATTAATTTATGATAGATGGCGCCAGTTTATGGATTTGAAAATTATCTTGTAACAACAAAAAAGTTGTATTATTATAATAACAAATGTTAAGATTTCTACTACATGATTCTCTAATGCAGAATTATGAGATTTATATGTTGTTCAACAAAATCTAATAGATAGCACCACAAAGGGCTTGGTTCAAGGGTATATTTTTATGTAGTATATATTTATTTGATCATATTTCTACCGCCGAAATTTTTAAAAGGACTTTTGATAGATAAAATAACTAACGCAAAAATGAAGAGGTTTGTAAGTGCTTAAAAACTTCCAATAGATGTCACCATAAACCTTAAGTGCTATAAGGATATTGTTAGTGAAATATCTATGTTTCTGAACAATTTGTTACGTCCAAAGCTTATTTTTTATGACAATAAATGTTAAACTGTTTGGTAGAAGATTACACTAACGCATAAATAGGAGGTTCAAAACAATCTAATAGATTAGTGCCTAAAGCACATTTTTCATGAATTATATTTCATACCTTCTCCTCTAGATTAAAACGTAGTAGCCCTACTTCCTACTAGATGTCGTTACGTACTTAAAAGCAGAGTAAATTTGCGCTCTGCTGGTGATGCACACTAGGTGGATTCGTCATTCCTTTTCTTCGTGCGAATGGTGAACGTCTGTATTTTAGTAAAAAGTTTTTACAAAGAACGACATGGCAAACGCTCGAAATATTATACACCTTCGTCAGAAGACTCCTCATCAGGTAACGAACGACGGTTGCAGAAGAAGATGGAGAGGATACAGAAGAAAATCTCTCGACGCCGGTTGAAGCTTAAACAGTCAAACAAGGAGAACACGCCGCCGCATCATGGCCGCCATGTTTACAAACACTACAAAGGTAAACATTAGATAATTGGTGATTAATTCTGCTAATATAAGATACCCGGATGGTAACTTATTTAAGCTCGGAGAGCTTGTACTCAATGAAATCTAAATTACCCGGAAGATAATTTAAGGAAGCTCGGAGAGCTTGTATTCACTTTTTAAGCGAACAACACACATTGAGAGTAGTTCATCTATAATTCTAGTTTTTATTATTACAACTATTATTGACCAGGGTCTTTCTTATTGTTTAAGATTTGACCTTGTAAAGTCTAAATTATCCCGAATAACTCAATGAGCTCAGAGAGCTATGCTTATCAGTTAAATGAGTAATACATTATGCTCAATTTGTTGTTGTATAGCACATTGCTAAATAAAGAGATTTCTATAAATGCAGCACTAGTGTATTAACTAAACTAACCTCAATGGTTTTTTTCTTTTTGAATTTATAATTGAAATCATAGTAATCCCCTCATGTAGTATTTAGAAAACACAACAGGTTCCAGCAGGCCTGCACTACTCGCTTCACCTGAATCATCAGCAGCAAGTGAGTCCAGCAATGGAAGTTACCTGGCCTCTACAGTTAAATACTATCAGCACTCGAGGTCGGTCGAGAAGCCCGCAAGGAGAGAAGAACCTATAGATGACGATCCGTCCACGTTGGTTCAACTTCCAGACAATATTTTATGTCTGCTAGGGGAACATGTAGCCCCACAAACAAAGGGAGAGGCAATTCTTCCTGAAATTGCTTCCCACGCGGAATGGATTGGAGGAAAATTTTCTAAAAATGATATTACAAAAATACCCATCACCAGAGAATTGCTCCATGCTTCAGGCTCCTCGGCTAAATCCTGAGGTGAAGGTGGTAGTTAGCGCTGGCGACTTGGCTAGGGATACAAGGATACGAAGAATAGTGGGAAACTTGACAGTGGCAAATTGAACTTTGTTTGAAAGAACAGTGTCTTTATTCCATTGTTGATGGTACGCGAGTGTGTTTAGCGGCAGCGCTGCTCGAATACTCGGTACGGCCTTCGATGAAGAAGCTGCTATTTACATCCACAGGACAATTTGGGATAACGACTATAAACGCTGTTCGGTAACTTCTACGAGATCTCGAAAGATGATACCACTTCCGTCTAAGCTGGCCAATATGTTCGATGACATTCTCGCAGAATTACGGAACGACAACCCGAGTGGAAACTTTCCGTTGTCACTGCTTCACCATCGAATTTTCAAAACACTTGGTTCCGAATATCAATATTATCGTTCAACATGGCATCGTGTTCCAGAAGCCGAGCAAACTATAAAGCTCCTCGTTGAAAATCTACGTTCGATTAAAAAATTTGCTGATGCAAGAAGCACCACAAACATCTGGCGCAATCTTATTACGCAAAATCTCGACCGCAGAAGCTACTGAAGAAATCAGTACCAGTGTCTTCTTCGACAAATGCAAAAGGGAAAGAAAAACGTGCGTGTTTATACTGCAAGGAACTAGGTCATCTCATCGCTGATTGCAGAAAACGTGCGGCTGCCGAGAAAATGTCAAAAACAATTCTGATTCAAACTCGAAAAGCAGGACTCCCAATATTTCTAACAGTTGATGCAGACTACGTTTCTGTCGATTCTTGGGTTTCGGATTCCGGTACGTCACATCATATGACAGCAAACAAACAGCATTTCGCTACGTTCGAGAAATTTCCGACCCCGCAACGCATTCAGGCAGCAGGTAAAGGCGTTATTTTTGCATATGGATCCGCTAACGTCGTAAAATTAACGTCGATGTAAACGGCCTAATGTCTACCGATTTGGTTAATGGTTTCCGATATTATGTAGCTTTTAAAGATGACTATTTGCGATACATTCGCAAATTTTTCATGAATAGAAAAATCAGAAGTTGTTTTGCATTTGGAAACATTCCTGAATGAGTGCGGTATTGCAGGCCATACTGTAGCACCGAATTTGACTGCGGCGCAGTGTTGACTCGGCTACGAGAACGGGGTATCGAGTTTCGTCCGTCATGTCCCTACATTCCTGAACAAAACGGTGTTGTACGCATGTGATTCGGCAGTATTTTTGACAAATCGCACCGGGAATTCAAGGGTCAATATTCCAAAGAAGTTTCTCAAAATTTGACGACAAAGCAGTACTTGGACAACTGGCTGGATACGTGAATGAGAAAGATGTTTACAAGGTTTAGATTCCGTCGACGTAACGATTAGTAAAGTCACGAGACGTTGACTGTGCACAACAAACAACATAATTGAACTTGAACTTCAAATCACAGAAGAGACCAATCAAGACGAGGAAATCAACAGTATTTCTGAAGACGTCGAACTCAACTGTGAATCAACCAGCAGCACTCAATTCGGATCAGTATGACATTGCTGACAACGACACCTTGGATGAGGAACCAACTCCCATCCAGACTCGGCGCTTGGAACAGACGACCAGACGGCCAAAGAGATTTGATGACTACGAAGTAGAAAACACACCTCGTCAATCCCAGAAAAACAATGCTGTGGCGTATTTGACAGAAGCCGTTCTGGAAGAACTACAGCTAACCAACTTCAAGGAGCCCATGAAAATTCACCATTCGGACAAATGGGTGAGTGTAATGAACGAAGAGATATAATGTGACCTGGTAGTATTACTACCTGTTAACGTGCAATCGACATTCTTATATGGTGAGATAGACTCTGAAATTCGTGTTTGTCGTTTGAAGAAATCTGTGTACGATTTTTAACAGTCGACTCGTTGCTGGAACAAGTTTCACTCGTTCATGGAAAACATCGGATTCACAAGTTCACCCAAGATACAATTAACTCGTTCCTGAGATTGCTGACAGAATTCAAGATTACGGTAGGCTCTCTTCTTCATTTTTGGGAATTGAGATTGAGTAAGACAAGTCTCGTGTACACATTTCACAGCGACCTTACGTGAAAAAAGTTTTATAACGTTTTGGCACGGAAAATTGCAAATGAATCATCCAAGGATCCTCTCGGCAGTTCTGTTCCATATCGATCAGCGGTGAGTTGTCTGCTGTACTTGGTCTGTGCTACTTGTCCTGACCTAGCTTATGCTGTCTCCAAGGTTGCTCGATCTATAGCGGAACCTTCAGTATCCGACTGGGCCTCCGTAAAACGCATACTTCGATACTTGCGAGGTATCACTAATATGCGACTTCTCTACACTCCAACTGGTAGTGGACTACGGGAATACAAAACCTTTGAATTAAATTAAATTTAATTAGTATTATTCTGTTATAATTACTTCTTGTTTAGTTTACGGGGAAGTATGGAAGTTATAAACTGTACAAGTACGATAAACTACGTTTCGGCGTGTGTCACCATCTAGGTTCTAAATAATAGGTTATTTTATATGTTGGAATCCTGCCGCGTCTGTCATAATAGACTTGACGAGGCGGATACATGATGAAATTCCATAACAATTTGAAACAAATTTTGGGCGAAAGAGGCACGGGCGGAGTTCACAATAACGAAGTGTTCTTCCACTCTAACCCTTCAATTTTCATGGCGCCGAGGGAGCTTATATCCTCTTGCACTTCCGGATTAATTTTTAAATGCTTCTATTTCCTTTTTTGTCCTCTTTTAGGAGAGACTATTTTGGCTGTAAATATCAGCATGACAGATATATATATATATATATATATATATATATATATATATATATATATATATATATATATATATATACATGTGGGAAAACGAGGACGGGTCTGATAAGGCTTTATATATACGGAGTTGGATGTCAGCAGTGTGGTCTGGGAGACTGGATTTAAGCGAACAAAGGAGGCAGTGCCTCGATAAGACTGTTTTGCGAATTTGTTTTAAGGTGGCTGACGGATTGAGATTCAGTTGGTATAGGATTCCAAGGTAGGAAATTTGGTTTTTAACTGAGAGGGAGAGTGATGAAGGGGTGGGGGGGTTTCGATGGAGGTGAGATTGGTGGAAGATGGTGAAATGGTGAATTGGGATTTGGATGGATTCATTGTTAGATGCTATGTGTGGGCCCAATCAATGAACAAGTTTACATCTTTTTGGAGGTAAGAGACGGCTGTACTAGGATTACTATGGGAGGCCCAGAGGGCTGTACCATCTGCGTATGTTTGGATTAGTGAGTGCTTCAGGTGAGGAACGTCGTAAGTGGAGAAGGAGAAGAGGAAGGGAGATAGCACGGAATCTTGTGCGACGCCACACGTGAGGGAGAATGGGGAGTGATACTGAAGAAAGGATTGTAGTATGTGGATTAGTGAGGGTGGGGTGTTCATAAGTTTGAGTATGAGAAAATGCCTTTTGGATATCGATGAATAGTAATAGTAAATTTGTCGCTGTTCGCAGAGTTGACAGAAGAGGATGTAAGGGCAAAGATGGAGTGGTGTACGGAGTATCCGTGGCGGAAGCCGCTTTGGTGGTCGGGGATGTGATGTTCAGAGAAGTCAACTAGCTGGAAGAGCATGATGCGTTCAAGCAGTTTGCTCATAGTGTTAAGACTACCATTGGAGGCCATTAAACAAATAATAATTTAAGGTAATTGAAGATCATCCAAAGACCATTCAAGGTCATTTGATATAATCTAAGGACAATCAATGACTTTTAAGGTCAATCAAGATTATTTAAGGTAATTCAATCATAATTCAAGGTCATTTGATGTTGTTTAAGCTCATCCAAAGGCCATTCAAGGTAATATGATATCATATAAGAAGCAATCAAAGTCACCCAAAATTAGTTTAATAGTCATTTAAGATGATTCAAGGTCAACCAATAGCCATTTAGGGAAATTCAAGACCATCCGAGGGCTATTCAAGGTCATTTGATATAATCTAAGGACACTCAATATCTAATAATTTAAAAATACGAAAACATTTACTAAGGCTACGAAACAAATTATTTGTTGAAACAACCACTTCTCTGGCTAATACCTCAACAGATATTGATTGATACAAAAATAATTTTTGTAACATGCAAATTATAAAATAAAAACTATCAAAGCAACACTAATTTGAATGAAATATAATGAATAAAAATAAATGATAAAATGTACTTTAGACTGTATGACACTCAATCTCGTTTAAGGTCAATCTACGATTGGCGATGGTTGTTACCCAACGCTATTTTAAGGTTGTCCAATGAACAATCAAGATAATTTAAGGTCATCCAATCATAATTCAAGGTCATTCGATGTTATTGAAAGTCATTTAAGGTCATCCAAATACCATTCTAGGTTATTTGATATCATCTAAGGAACGATCAAAGTCATCTAAAGTTCGTTTAAGGACATTCAACGACCATTGAAGGACATTAAATAATCATTCAAGGTTATTTAAGAATAATAATAATTTAAGATAATTCAAGGTCATCCAACGACCGAGTCAAGGTCATTTAATATAATCTAAGGACATTCAATATCATTTAAGGCCAATATACGATCATTTATGGTTGTTTGTTGCCCACTTAAGATCATTCAATCTATTCAAGGTCATTATGTAATGCAGCGGTCACCCAAAGATGCCCAAAGATTATTTAAAATCAATCGACGATTATTTAAGGACATCTAACGGTCATTTAAAATAATTTAAGATTATCCAAACATTATTCAAGGTCATTTGATGTTATCGAAAGGTCACTCGACACTCGGTCACAAAACAAACAGAACATATAAGGAATACAAGGATAAAAGGATAAAATCTAAAATAAAATGACAAAAAAACAGATACTAAAGTTATAAAAAAAAGTATAACAATAAAGACATAGGATAAACGACAAAGAAAGCAGATGACAGAAAACACAGAATATTGAAGACAAAAAGCACAAAACAAAAGACAGTTGATAGAAGGCAAAAATTAGAAGACAGCTAAATAGAGATAGCACTGAAAACAAAAGATAAATATGGAAACCAGTTGACAGAAAACAGAGGCATATATGACAGATGACAGAAACAGAATACTAAAAGCAATTTTATTTTATTTATTTAATCATTTGCTCTTCTACCTTTCGGTGTAGGGTGAATACTAAAAGCAAAAGGTACAAAACAAAAGACAACTAATAGAGGACCAAGTTATATCTTAAAATACAAAAACAATTAAAATACCTAGAAAACAGATGACAGAAACGACAGGATAAAATCAAAGACAAATGATAGATGACAAATGAAGGGTATAGGAGTAAAGATAAAGGATAAAGAACATAGAAAACAGATGGCAGAAAATAGAAACAAAACACGGAAGACAAGAACACAGATGACAAAAGGGATCAAATCAAAAACAAATGATAGAAGATTCTAGAAACTATAGAAACAGGTATAACAATGAAGTAAAGAATAAGAGACATAGCAAAAAGATGACAGAAGACTGAAGACAAAAAACATAAAACAAAAGACAGATGATATGAGGCATAACACTGAAGACAAAAGATAAAATATATAGAAACCTAATGACAGAAAACAGAGGTCATATCATATATAACAGAAACAGAATAATGAAAGCAAAAAGCACAAAACAAAAGATAAATAGCAGCAGGCAAATCTATAAGGTCGAAGAAAAAAGATAACACTAAATACAAAAGATAAAATACATAGAAACCAGATGACAGAAAACCGAAACATCTTACAGAAACCTGGAAGCAAAAAGTGTAAAACAGAAAACCAAAACCATAAAACACTAAAAAGGGATATCACTAAATACAGAAGATAAAAAAAACATACAAAACTGTGACAGAGAACAGAAAACAGATAACAAATGACAGAAGGCAAAAGAAACAAAAGAAAATACAGATGACAATAGTCAGACGCTCGAAAACAGGAAAAAAGACATAACACTGAACACAAAAAATAAAAGATAAAGAAAACAGAATACAAAAGACAGTTGATAGAAGACAGAATGCAAAAATTGCATAACATGAAAGACAGATAATAGAAAATAAAAACTGAACGTAAAAAAAACTGACAAAAAGGACCAAATCAAAGACAAATGACAGAAGACAGAAAATACAGGTTTTAAAAAAGGATATAAGACGGAGAAAGCTGGTGTAAAACAACAGAAACAAAACACTGAAGACAAAATAGCACAAAACAAAAGACAAATGAAAGAAGGCAGAATCTAGAAGACGGAGACAAATAGACATGAAACTGAAGACTAAAGATAAAAGACATAGAAAATGCAGACGACAAACTGAAAGACAGGTGACAGAAAACAGAAACAGGAAGTCAAAAACAAGGTATAGTACTAAAGATAAAAGAACAGAGATAAAAGACATGGAAAACAAATGACAGAAACAGGAGACTGAAAGCAAGAAGCACAAAATAAAAAGATGATAGAAGACAGAAACTAGAGAACAGAAAAAAGGCACTGTGAATAAATGATAAAAAAAACATAGAAAACAGATAACAGAAAATAGAAAATAAATGACAGAACACAAGAATAGAAATTTGAAGGTTAAAGTCACAAAACAAAAGACAAATAATAGAAGATAAAAACTATAAGAGAGAAAAAACTAAATACAAATAATTATTCTATAATAAACAAAAAAACAATTGTTTATAATGTTTTATTAATCTGTTTTACTTTTTTATTTCTACTGTTTTTTATATTTCATTTTTTTTTATCACAAATTTCGAATATTTCTGACAATTACAAACATAACATTTGTTTGTAATTGTCAGAAATATTCGAAATTTGTGATAAAAATATGAAATATAAAAAAAATATGTTTCTTTCGCTTTTATTGAAAATTAATTATATTATTTATTAAAAAATAAACATCCCTGGTATGTTTGAAAGGTGGGTGGGCCCGATTTTACTATACACATGTTTTAGTATTTGTTTGATGTAATTTATCGATCGATAGTGATATAAATACAATTATTATACTCACACTTTCAATTTTCTCATCAAGCATCTTGAAGAAGTTGTTTTGACTGGATGATAGTTCCCTGAAACGATCATAGATGGCGTAAGTAAACGGCTCAAGTATTTTCCAATAAATAAATAAATTTATATAATCAATACAATTATTACAACAAAAAAACGAATTCTTACAAATAAAATCAATACAGGGTGTTCAAAAAGAAAGTTTTTTTCAGTGGACCAATTAATAAAAGGAAGCTATCTATTAAAGATGTATTTATTTAACTACATAATTGGAGGATTTATTAAAAAAAAATATTTTCCAAATGTAAACCTTCGTATTGATAAATTTGAACACTAAGTTTTTTATGATAGCTAGCAGGTAGACTCTGTGAATTGACATTTTGTGATGAATATCTTCTTTAAAGATGATGGTATATTGGTGTAAACTTTAGATTTGATATAACTCCACAGGAAAATGTCTATAGAAGTTAAATCAAGAATATGTGAAGGCTACTTTTTGTTACCTCTTCTGGAGATTAATTTGACTAGGAAAATTTCACTTTGACAGGCGTTCTGGAGCTTTAATTTTGGTACCAAATGAATGTTATTGGTCTTTGAGTATAATTCGTTTGCCCAACAAGCGGAACTAGTTGAGTAAAAAATAAAATCAGCGAATCAAGTGTTTACCAATTTGTTACCTATTTCATAATGTTTCATCAAGAGGTGAGTGGCAAAATATTTTAAGAAATACTACATATTTTTTTCTATTTTAGATCTCATCAGCGCATAAATTGGAAATAAAGTTTATAAAAAAGTTCTGTGAGTCTCCTCATCTATGTACACTTCAAACATTACCTTCTATCCTGTGGAGTAAAGCCCTTCGTGAAGTGATTTATCAACGGGGAAGGGCTGGTTTGAATTGATTAGAGGATTTTAACCCCACTTGTTTATCGCGTGCATTTTTTTTGCGGCACTATGAGGGTTCACGTTCGAGTGTGTCTAGGAGCTAGTTAGTGACGGAAAAAAACCGGTGAAGTACTCACGTGTGAGCGAGCAGAGGGCCCCCGAACGGTTTCACTTTGATGGTCTTGCGGTCGGAGTCCTCAGCCTTTTCATTCGCCTCCGCTTCGGCGTCGGCCGCCTCCTCGTCCTCATTTTCAGTCTTCTCCGGTGTCACTAAAACAACAACAACAATAATAAATTACATGAAAATTATGCAGAGGTTATTAAAATGAGTAATTTACGAGGGCTAGTATGAGAGTAGTACTTGTTTGTACTGTGCGGAGCTACATAATTGTAGCGCATTACTTACTTACACCAATTATAATCTTAATGTTAACTGTAATCTATTTTTGTTCATTTTTCACTACTTAATATCCCAGACAAAGGCGATTGATTATATCTTGCGGTCTAATAACCAGTCCGCATTGAAATTATGAAAACGTTGGAAAAAACGCTAATTTCCCTCTAATACAGAAATATCCAACTGGGGAAGAATTGAAAATTCTTCATTATCCACGCGTACACATATATTTCGAAATGTTTAATTGGACGCGACGACAAAGAACACATCCGGCCGGAATTCATCCCCTGTCACCCCATCAACAATAGTTCGGGATTCGCGTAACGTCCCGTGAAAGCGTCTCGGATTTCGCGGAAAGAGGAAAACCGAATAATGGAAGCGGCGGGGCCGGATCGATGGCGTGCAGCGGCGACGGACCAGAATGGGGGGCGGCATACATATTTCATCGCGCGGCACTGACCTAATCCCCGAAATTAAATCCAATTACGAACTATATACATGGAAGAAGAAAAAAATACAAATTCCTTTCGTTTATATTTTAATATGGATTACATTAATAATAATAAATCTCTACTAACTTTATTTAAATTATTAATTATAATAATAATAGTAATAATTATAATGTTGATGCTACACTCTTGATGGAAATATTAATATTAGGTGAAGAGTAACACTTGTTTTGTTCCATAATCTATAGTCATCTATTCATTCAATGTTAAAGTTATAAATTTCAGCAATTTAAGTATTGTCGTGTTAATAAAAAAAAAAACAGTGAAATATTTTATGTCTATTTAGGGTGGTCAACTCTATCCTACCCTCCACTTCAAGGAACTTATTCCATAGTTTGACTAAGTGCAAAGTTACTTTTTATAATAGATTATAATTAAATTTTCCTTTTTAAGCCTAAATTTTTAATGTAGATTGGTTGTTTATATTATAATAATTGGAGGGTGGGATAGTGGCCACCCCCACCCTACAAATACAAAGAAATTTTAATTACAACCCTATTAATATGTTCTATATCAACGTCGATTACTGTTAAATGTTTGGAAAATGGAGCAGTGATTATGATGAGGATATTAAATATATATGTAGGGTGGGTGGGTGCCTACTATCTTACCTATTAATGTAAACAACATATTTTATAATTTTATTAAATGACAACTTAATTTATATAATACATTAGGTATACATATTCTTTTTAAGTTTCTTTCTTTATATTAAATAGTTGTTTGTATTATAATAATTGAGGGGTGGGCTAGTAGTTAGCCACCCACTCTATATATGTATACAAATTAAACTTACAAATCTATTATTTTGTTATCTTGTTTCATCAACACAATTAGTGTTAATTTATCTTGGGAATTGAAACAGTTGAAATTAATGAAAATCTTGAAATACACAAATACACAAATGACACATAGAAGAAGGACCACGTGGTCGATAGCCAAAATACTACCACTGCTACTGCTACATAATCTTCAATTAGACTTTTTAAATTGAATATTCAATCGGGAGTATGCATTAATTCATGCGGTTTTCTAAGAGAGGGCGCTACTAGTATTATTTCGCGTCTAATTCATCCGTGACTATATTCATTTGAAAGCTACTGCCATTGCGCATCTTTTTCAGTATATGTAATTTCTTTGAAGCGTAAACAACATTTTTTTCTATTCATTTGATCATGTTGATGTGCTCTTCGTTATTACTTTAACATGAAGAAAAGTGCTACCGAAAGTCATCGTATTTTAGTAGAGGTTTCATGGTGACCATGCTCTTGCTGAAAAAACGTCCCAGAAGTGGTTTGCACGGTTTAAAAGTGGCGATTTCAACTTAGAAGATGATGGACGACCCCGACAGTCAAAAAGGTTTGAAGATGAAGAACTGGAGGCATGAAGATGCGTGTCAAACACAAAAAGATCTTGCAAAATCATTGAGAATTGATCAAACAACCATTTCCAGACGTTTGAAAGCATCGGGATTCATCAAAAAGCTTGGAAATTGGGTGCCGTATGAATTAAAGCCAAGAGACATCGAACGCCGATTCTGAATGTCGCAAATGTTGCTTCAACGCCACAAAAAGAAGTCATTTTTGCATCGGATTGTCACTGGTGATGAAAAATGGATTCATTACGATAACCCCAAGCGCAAGAAATCGTATGTGAAGCCTGGCCAACCATCAACATCCACGGCAAAGCAGAATATCCAGGGCGGCAAGGTAATGCTCTGTATTTGGTGGGATCAGAAGGGTGTGTTGTAATATGAGCTGTTGAAATCGGGTCAGGCGATCAAAGGGGACCTCTACCGAACATAATTAATTCGTTTGAAAAGAGCGATTGCGGAAAAAAACGACCAGAATATGCAACCAGACACGAATCCATAATTTTCCATCATGACAACGCACGGCCACATGTTTCAAAACCGGTTCAAAACTATTTGGAAAACAGTGGGTGAAAAGTTCTACCTCACCCGCCTTATATCCCAGACATAGCCCCTTCTGCTTACTACTTGTTCAGATCAATGCAGAATGCCTTCACCGGAATACGCTTCACTTCAGAACAGGGTATCAAAAATTGGCTCGATTCATTCTTCACCACCAAGCCGGAGAAGTTATTTTGGGATGGAATCCACAAATTGCCAGAAAGGTGGGCAAATGTTGTAGCTTCCGATGGACAATACTTTGATCATTGAGTGTTTAACTATATTTTCACAATAAAGCCTTAATTTACGAAAAAACCGCATACATACTCCCGATATCTACATGTTTTTATTGTTTTCTAAGCCAATAGCTTTAGAATTTCTACAAATTTTAATACCCCAGATCTGAAATATTTAGACAAATTACGTCACTTTGTGTCCGAAATATATATCTGTGAATTTAAATAAAATTTATGAAGAAAGGTTTTTAGTGCTTATTAATTTAATCAAATTTATCTTCACGTAACTCATAAAAACCAAACTGCTATCATAATACTTTCACTATATTTTTTTCGAAAACTATGAGGATTACCCAAAAAAGCTATTCTTAATAATTTTCACAATTTAGAATTCTTTACAATTACTTGTTATATAAATTTAATTTAACTCCTTTAGTTTGTTAGCAATAGGGAAAAAATGTCAAAATTATTTTGTTAAAAACTTTATGAAAAACATGTTTTAATAAAGCTCGTTCAGTTTTACATTCTCTTTAACTTTTGTTCTCATTTTCAAAAATTTCTTAAATTTCAAAAATTTGTTTGAATAAATTTATTTAATTTTACAATAATGTTATGTTTATTTACGTTTTGCAACTTTCAATCTAAACCCTCACTTATGTTTTACTGATTATTAATATTATAAACAGATAATTTCCAACCAGTATTTATCCAAGTAAACTCAAAATTTCTATGGTAACTCCGATATATAAAAAATAGAAAAAATCAAAGAAAGAAAACTATAGGCCAGTTTTCAATCTTTCAATATTTGCAAAAATAATCGATAAATGTCTTTATAATCGGATATTGATTACTTGGATAAATATAAACTACTGTCGCCAACACATCATGGTTTTATGAAAGGTAAAAACACGACAGGAGCTCTATATGAAGCAGTGAAAGAAATTTCCAATATTTTAGAAAAGCGAAAAGTTTCAGTTGGTACATTTTTTATTTAAGTCAAGCATTTGACTTAGTCAATCATGAAATATTACTGGAAAAAGCTTGTAAAATACGGAATCGGAGGTTCGGTAAGTAGATTAATTAAGTCGTACAAGACAGAAAACAGTACGTGAAAAAAAGAGAGGAAACATCACAAGAAGCAAATGCTCGTTTCTGGTTCTATTAAAATAGGACTCAAGTTTTAATTGTGTCACCTTTATTATTTTTAATATATTCGAATGATCTGACGATGACAATGAGTAACCTGGGAATGCAATTTAAAACGTTTTAATATGCTGACGACACAACAATTTTGACCCAAAGCGATAGCATTGAAAATACTGCAAAATATTCACAATTAGCAATTAATATTCAATTCAATTTAATTCTTTATTTCCACGTAAGCCACTTAACAGAAAAAATACAATGCTGACAGTCAAGATACATTTGTAGTGGATGTGATCGTCAATATAAATAAATAAAGAAAACACTTAACTTTTTTATACCACTTATATTTTTTTATTTCTCGTAACTAGTTTCAATCACGAGAAATATAAAATATAAGTGGTATAAAAAAGTTAAGTGTTTTCTTTATTTAATAATCGAAAATATGTGACGAAGTAAACGCCTCCAAAATTCAAGAAGTCAATATAAATAATTAAATAATCGCAGTATATATAATAAATAAAATATTCAGTCATATAATTAAATAAATAAATAAAATCAGGATAAAGATTTTCGATGACTATTACAAACATGTAAAAACATAGTATATACATTAAAATAAAATAAACTCAGTGATTACAAAAATACAATAGTTATTAGCGTTACAGTGTAATGAGTTGAACAAATCTCTATAACTGTAGAAACAATTTTTATGAGGTATTTTAAGAATTGTTTTAAATTGCATGATGCATTTTTTAAATTTATTCAGTAATTTATTCATTACTGCTGCACACAGTTTTGTGTGAGATAGCTCGAATATTTGAACCATGCCTTGTATACAAGTCATGCGTACTATTACTTGACATAAACCTGTTTCTATTACTATAGGCATAAATGGCGCATTTGCAAATATAAATACTTGGTACAGTTAGTATGTTATTGTTAATAAATATGTTCCGACATGTTCCTTGTTTTGCGAAGGTTGTAAATAAGCCTAAGAATTCGTTTTTGCGCCACAATTACGCGAGTTATATATGATTTTCCCCATGCTAATATATTATATGTTATATGTGAGTGTGCCATAGCGTAGTATATATCTAATAATGATTTATAGCTAATTTTGTTTTTTGTTGTGATTATTATTTTATATTCGACTAGGCATATTTAGTGTGATATTTAACAAATATCAAATGACTATGATATTGTACATGTATCTATGCAGCTATATTGTATATTTGATTACTATTTATATGGTTATATAATAATAAATATAATTTATTGCAAACTGACTTGTGAAAATCATGTAATTATTTGATCTGCTCCACCACTAAAGAATTAATAAATAAAGATAAATATTCATAAAACTTTTTTATTGCTTAAAAAAGGAAATTTAAATTAAAAAAATTACGTTAAATCATAAAAAATGCATACATTTTTTAAAGAAATAATTATGTATATGAGCCGTTTATTTTGAAAGTGGCCCAAGTCCATTTTTATCTTTTTTTAAGTTAACTGTGGTGACACTTATAATTTATGCTGAACTTTAAAAAAAAATAAATCGGCGTTTTCATAATAATATAAATACTGAATTCCATACCACCGTACCAATAATTCTCCCTACAATATCTCAATTTCTCACACTATTATCCCCCCCTCAAATTCCGTTAAATACCTAGGCATAACCATAGACCTCAAAATTAATTTCAAAAAACACACAGCTATAATTAAAAACAAAATTACAACTAGGGCAAAATATTTTAGATGTTTAACTTATAGAAATGATGGCATCACTAGTAAAACAGCAGTCAAAATATACAAAATGATTTGTCGCCCATTACTGGACTATGGTTGTGCCCTCTATCCCAATCCCAGCAACCCAACCTCTCGTAATATTCAAGTTAGCGAGCGAGCATCCCTCCGTACCCTAACAAAACTTCGGCATCCTCTAAATCCTTTACATAATCCTTCCAACCAACTCCTCTATGATACAACCTTAGTTATCCCCATTCAAGAACGCCTTCGATTCCTATCAGAAAAATTCTCCAAAAATCCTTTCAACTTTCATATATTATCCCTCTACTGTCTTCCTAGAAACCCTAACATAATCCCTAAATTTAAAAACCCACAGTCTACCATTTTCGATGGTCGATAGCCTTTTGACAGATTAACATAATAACACCTCATTCATCATTTATTTATTATTTAAATAATTTACATATTTGTCAATATATATATATATATATATATATATATATATATATATATATATATATATATGTTGGTGCGGATAGTTTCGCGAAGATTATTTTTGTACATTGCCAATGTTCGGCTTTAATCTTCGAATTTGCAAGTTTTGATGGTTCTGATGGTTCCCCATCGAACACCGCCTGAAGAAGACCAATGCGACTTGGTCGAAACGTTGCAAATCGGTTTATTTCAGAACCATCAAAACTTGCACAAGATTCCCTGAACGTGAAGAAGAATTAAAATCATACAACAAATATAGAAAAAGAAAGAGAATTTTAGAATTCATTATCCAACAGAGGAAGAGGAACTAATTAAGAATGAGAATTTACAAAATAATATCTTCAGAGAAAAATTCAGAGAAAACAGAAGTGATACTTATATTCAGAAACTTCGTAAAATTAAACGAAAGTCTGGGAAAGATACGATACACAAACGGAAAAAATTAAACCTGCCAAAGTTTTTCAAAATAAAGATTGCCAATGTCGAAAATACTGCTTAAAAAATTAAATGAAACAGAAAGAAAACGTATTTTTGAAATGTTTTGGAACTTAGGAGACTTTAATAAGCAAAATATATACGAAGCGGCCAAATGCTAAAACGGAAAAGGTTCATATAGAAATGAGAGTTTTACATACTGGTTAAATTCTAAAACAGGCAAAGTTTCTGTCTGTCCCGAAATTCGAATCCCATTATACGAGTAATCATAATCCCAATAGAAAATATTTACATCCTGAACTGACTATAAAAATGTTTAATTTGTATGAGCTTCACTGTAGAGAAAATAATTTTAAAGCAGTTAATGAATGGATTTATAGAAAAATATTCATAAAATATCTACAATTCCACCCACCACGCAAAGACATATGCCAAAAATGTGATCTATTAAACATTATAGTTAAAGCAAGAGAAAACCACGAAGAAGAGAAAATACTTATGGAAAAACATAATATTCATTTAAAACTAGCAGAATTAGCTAGAAATGCGTTAAAACAAGATCGAGAACTAATATCAAGTAATCCATATCATAATTTTGGCTTTAGTTTCGATTTGCAGAAAGCGTTACCATTCCCAAAGCTAGCTACTTCAGTAGCTTATTATAAATGCAACATGTATATTTTAAATTTAGGCATACACAATTTCCACAACAATAATGTTTACATGTACGATTGGTATGAAATAAAAGCTTCTAGAATTTCCGAAGAAGTGGCTCCATGCCTCTTCAGACACCATAAAACTCTAAATAGTGAAAAACATATCATTGCATGTGTGGAGGACAAAATAAAAGCATCAAAATATCTTTAATGTGGTTCAAAATTGTTTCATAGATGGAAAATTATGTGGTAATCATAGACCACAAATTTTTAATATCAGTCATTCATTTTTACCCAATGACAGAGATTTTAGCGTTATAGAAATGTCGTTAAAAAGAAATAATTTACTGTATGTGTCACAAGATTATTATATTATAATAAAACAATGTAGGAAACGTAAGGTTCATACTAAATGAAATGAAACAAGAGGATTTTATATCAACAAGACTCTTAGAAAAAGCAGTTAACAAAAGATCAAAAAATACCAACGGAGAAAAAATAAACTGGCTGCAAATATGCTAGATGCGATTTTTAAGAAATGAACCATATAAATTATATAAAACAACCATGGATGAGAATGCAAACTTTAAAATTCTTAATTTATTGCTACGTCAGGGTAGACCTAAAAAATTTGAAATAATGTATTGCCATCATTATACAAAATTATAAGAAACATCACATCACTAAAATACCGATACATGATGGACTTACTGCACACCATAACTACGTTAAATCCTTTCCGAATGTTAACGAATAACTTGTTATTAAATTTTTTTTTTCTTTTAAAAATATAGTAAGTAAGTAAGTAAGTAAGTAATTTATTCTTGCCAGACCCAGAAGGTTTACAAACGTCATACAAAAAATATCCACCAAGGGCGCCTAACAGTAAGTTACAAATTTTGTATTTAATTATTTTAAAATATGAATTAAGCTATATATAAATTAAAATAATATTAATAAAATAGTGTTAGTAAAACATATTAAAATAGGTACATTAAAACAATGACATTACAAACGTAAATTGGTACATACAGATAAAAATGATATTAGTAAGACAATTTAAAACAATAAACTATAATAAATAATAGTTAAAATAGTAAAAATGATATTAGTAATACAATTTAAAACAATAAACTATAATAAATAATAATTAAAATAGTGTATATATAGATAGTTAAAATCATTAAATAATTGGAATTAGTGTAAAATTAATAAAATAAATAAACAAGAATAAATAGACTTATACATCACTATTGACTATTACTTAAACAAATTAAAAGTAGAATTTAGTTATACATTAAAGTCACAAAATTTATTAGAAAAACAATCATCTATGCTGAAAAATGCTTTATGTATTAAATAAGATTTCAGTACGTATTTAAACTTTCTGAAGGGAAGAATTTTAACGGCCTGTGGTAGAGTGTTAAACAATTTGGGACCGTAAAAATTAACACCATTCCTACATCTTAAAAGTCGTACGTGCTCAGGATAAATTAACTCACGGTTTCTAGTACCATAGTGGTGGGTCTGGTCATGTGTTACATATAAATCAATATTTTTACGAACATACAGTAGACACTCTAAAATATACAGACTGGGTAAAGTTAGAATTTTCAATGTTTTAAAATGTTCTTGGCATTGATCTCTATATCCTATACATGCCAGTATTCGAATAGCTCGGCGTTGCAATCTAAATGTCTGGCACGCCATACTGGAATGACCCCATATTAGTATACAGTAACTAAGGTGCGATTGGAAAAGAGCATGGTAAGCAGCAATAACAGCACATTGAGGCAAGAAATTATTTAGATGCCTGAGTAAAAATGTTGTGCGACTGAGTTTTTGGACCAATTCTTTTTCATGCTCTTTCCAGTTTAACTTAGTGTCCAGAGTAAACCCGAGAAACTTGTGCGAACCATTTTCTTGATTATCAAAATTTAGAGAAAAAGTCAGGCTGTTTTTTGTGTGTTCAAAGAAAGTTTGTTTGTGGTGAACCAATTTAAGACATCGTTCTTTACGCATTCCCTATGTTGCAATGCTGTTTGATAATCTAATAATAATATATAATAAATCAGTGTTTATAGATGTTGTATCGTCTGCATACATGATAATTTTGCCATTTTCAATGTGGGTTGGTAAATCATTTACATATATTAAAAAGAGTAAGGGTCCTAGTATAGACCCTTGGGGCACACTACACGATATGGTTTCAAAATCAGACAGACGATTTTTAAATATTACTTGTTGGGATCTATTTTGGAGATAAGAATTTATCAGGCGACAACTTTGTGGGCTAAAATTATAAAAGTATAATTTTAGCTAGAGAACGTCATGCGGAACACAGTCGAAGGCCTTGCTGAAGTCAAAGAAAGATGTCGCTAGGTAATGGCCGGCTTCAAAACCGCTGATAATTTTCTCAACAAAACCACGAACTGCCTCCGCCGTTGAGCGTCCCCTGCGAAAGCCAAATTGGTTATTGCCTAAAATAAGGTTGCCATCTAAAAAGACTAATATTTGATTAAATAACAATCTCTCATAAATTTTCGAGATTATTAGTAGAAGGGATACAGGACGAAAGTTATTCTTATCTGCAAATGAACCCTTCTTGTGCAAAGGAATGACTATTGCTACTTTAAGACATTATGCGTTATTTCGAATGCACGTATTAATTAATTTAGTTAGGGGTATTATAATTGTGTCTTTTATATAGTGAATAGATCTGCTTGTCATTCCATATATATCACGGGTATTTGATGATTTCAAGGATATGATGGCCTCCCTAACTTCAACCACACTTACTTCTCTAAAAGAAAAATAAGAAGCATATGATGTACCTGCGTTCATGAAACTCAATGGATCAATATCTGATTTTGGTATATTAGACAAAATTAAATCAGATATTGTAGTAAAAAAAATATTGAATTCGTTTGGTTCTATATCACAGTCTATATTATCACAGTTCGTTTTATTAGTTTTGATTAATGACCACATTGCCTTTGGTTTATTTGATGATTGGTTAATATAGTTTGCATTTGCGTTTTTTCTTGAATCGAGCAATGCACGTTTGTACTGTTTCTTGTATTTATTAAACACTAACTTAAGTTCAGGTGATCTTAAACTAGCTGCTTTCATAAATGATAGGGTTTCGCGCATTTGCCTTAGTTCATTATTGAACCAAACTACATTGTTGTCATATGTACACGTTTTTTTTAATGGAAAGCATTTTAAGAAAGATTGCTCTAGGATTTCCATAAATGATTGGAAAGCTAAATTCACGCATTGATATTTATTTATGAATGAAAAGTCAGTGTTTAGTAATAGATGATATAACTCAAATTTACCTTTTTCTGTAATGGGTCTTATCATGCGGGCAATAGTTGTTCTCTCTGTAATTTTCCTTAGCACCTTTACATGAATACCAATATGGTCAGAAAGGCAGAAATCTATTGGAGAAATATTTACTTCTGACACTTGCATGTTTGTAAAAACGTTGTCCAAACAGTTATTCATTCTTGTGTTGAATGTTATAAAGTAAATAAAATGGTTTTTATAATTTTTTTAAGCTTAAGCTTTTTCACTTTTTATAAAACAACAAATGTTTATTTTGAAAGTGACCTAACTCCTTTCAAGGTAGGCAAGGACATATTATACACTTAATAATAGCGATTTTTGAATACGAATTATAAAATTAACTTCCTTAGATACGATTTAGCATTGCGAGTCAACCATATACCTTACGTATATTTTTAATTTTGTAAAAACGCAAAGCCTTAAATATTTCAAATTAAAGATAAATGGACTTAGGCCACTTTCAAAATAAACGGCTCATATATGTAACCATAAAATAGAAGTAATTTATAACGAATAATCTTCTGCAGCGAAAAATAATAAGGGATAAAATGAAAGCATGTTAGAACAATAAATAATTTATTGGGATAGGTCAAGGGTACGCTAAAACAATAAATTATTGATTAGTCTAGGTCAAGAGTACGCCAGGGTAATGAATAATTGATTGAGATAGGTCAACAGTACGCTACGACAATTAATTATTTATTAGCCTAGGTCAAGACTACGCTAGTGTAATGCATACTTGATTGAGGTAGTTAAAGAGTTCGTTACGATAATGAATTATTTATTAGCATAGGTGTGATATGCAGGGATAGGTGGGTGAATTGCAGACTCCTCCAGTGGTACGGCTCAGGATCAGGTTGACATCAAATGTACTTGGATAATTTACACAATTATGAGGACGAGTACATGGTTTGTCTTAGTCTATCTTAATCTATCGTAGTCTATATCTTAATCTAATACAAAATGCCTTATATACTAACTATTTCTAGGGTACGAGCCTGATGCAAGTAAACATCCTTGCATTAGGTCATTATCGCCAGTTCATGGGAACCAGGTATTGACCAACACAACATTTCCTCAAGAAATGTTAATTACTGCGTCAATACCTGTTTACTATTACCTTTCATAACAATAACATTATGAGCATATTTACTAAATACTATTTATAATAGTAAACGACGAACATACGAATTACATCACATAAGTCAAGAGTAAATTAGGGTAATGATTAATAGATTAGGGTAGGTCAAGAGTTCGCTAGGAGAATAAATAATTTATTGGCATAGGTCAGAAATATGCTAGCGGTGCAATTTCTTTGGGATAGGTTACAAATACGCTAGAGTACTGGAAAATATATTGAAATTTTTGGTTTCTTTTATTTTTTGTAAAAAAGAAATATTTGTATAAAATATATATATTTTCGGTGGCCAAAATACCATCTATTAATTTTAAATGTTTGTGTTCACAGAAGTATTAGGTGAAAACCTAATTTATACAGCGCGTACAAAAATTCATTTTCATCCTTCACGTCATGTTGTTCTTCAGACAAAAATAGACAAACGTTCATTTACAGAAAAGATAGTCAGCATAACAATATAAGAAATTTAAACTCTCTTGTCACTAAATTTCATTTGAAATGATTCTTGGATTTGTGCTTCTTGTAATTGAAATCCTTTCATGTTCGCATTAACTGCTTTTCATTTTTGTCTGGTCTTTGTCTTTTTTTCCACTTTAGGTCCATTCTTAGCATTATTAGCTATGAAAAATCGTTTATGTTATTTTAATTGGAGGGGGTTACTATGATTACTTACAGTGTAAAATTTAAAGTAGTCACTACATTTGAAACCCTCAACAAAATTAACATTAGCATTGTTGTTTTTATGATGAACTGAATAAAAACCCCTGTTGATTTTTCTGGGCACGAAAGCAGTGCCAGTAATTAAGGTAAACAAAATATGTAACCCACTTTCCAATCAGTAGAACACAAACGTCGATTCCAGTAAAATTACAATTTTAATTAGAAAAATATTTATCTTGAATTTATTACGTAAGTACTTTTTACAATTGAGTTCAAAGAATTTTAACCCAAATAATAAATAAAACGAATTACTTCTTGCTATTTTTTTGTTTAAATCTTACAAGAATTCATTAAAAGCATTTCTTGTAAGGATAGTGCTAGAGAAAAATATAAGACAGTTTTTTTTTGTTTAATATTACCAAGAAAATTCAATCAATAATCTTCTAAGGCAGTAGACCACTATTTTATTTTTTTATCATCATTAATTAACTTTAAATATTTAGTCGGTGCACGCGAAGGCCTCTTAATTAATAGGAAATATACGAAGAAACGACGCGGAAGATTCCACTCGAATTCAGCCATAAGTTGATTGCCTAACCCGGCCCAGTAATTGAATTACGTCTTCTAAAGTGCTGCACTAGATCGGTAATTAATTTATGCACCTTCGGCACGGCGATAATTTCCCCCCCCTTACACGCCAATGTCGGGTAATTAGAAGCGACGCGGTTCTACAACATTGAAATCAATTTAGGGCGAAAAGCGAAAAAAAAAAAATTTAACGTGCCGCCGTGGGCTTGACCTGGATTAAATTACCGAGATAATACATCAATGATAACCGAGGCGTGATGTACGGGGGAATCGATAAAAAACCGGCTCAAATCGGACGTAATTAATTACCAAATAATTTCCAGGTGGCCCCGAATTTGATAAAGATAAAATTATTTATTGGCATAATATTTATGGAAATTTCGAGCACTGTTTAATTTTCTAAGCGCTTAATGCCGATTGCTACGCAAATTTTGTTTGGATTAACGCCACTAAAAATAGAATCGTTTCAATGCGTCGACTTCATTAAAATTTCATTTATTTAAACCGAACGGAAAACATAATTTACGATTTTTGCGTGAATCAGCGGGAGCGATTTTTTGTTTGTTTGGTTTTTAATTAGAAACGAGTGATTGAAATATTTACAAAAATATATATTTAAACATGCACGCGATAAATTAACACTTTTTACACTTATTATTTATATATTTTTATATTTTCTTTTACAGATTTCAGTCGTTTCAAGTGATTATTAAAATCTTGCGCGTTGAAATTGATACAAATTTTCCAAAATTTATTTTTATATATCCACGTGGTGAATTAAACATTTCTTTACTGATTTGCATAAAGAAAGCTTTTACAATGACGCTTTAAGAACTTTTATTATTTCGCACAACGATCAGTTTAATGAGATTATTTAAAATACGAAGCGAAAAATTAAGAATTTTTCAACTAATTTATATAAACTTATATAAATCTTTATTTGCAATAAGTTAAAGTATTTTAATAATTTTCTACCACTGATTTCAACGATACGTGTATAATCACCGAATGGTCGTTATGGTGGATGCGCCGAGCAAAGAAGACAATGAATTTATGTTATTTTGTCTTGTCTTCCCGGCGCCTCCGCCAAAACTACCACATACTAATTATACCAGTATTACAGTGTAAATATATCGACATTCAAGATTTTATACAATTGATCGTGTAATCTGTATTATCAATGATACCAAATTGTACCGTTCATTAATCACCAAGACACGTTACCACCAATTACCGATCGATTCGGTACGCGCCACAACTCGAAAAGGCGGAATTATTTATTACGCACTTTTTTATAGACTAGGCTAAAATTATCTGTTGCCGAGAAGTCGAAATCGATAGCGGCCGATTTACGTGCGGGACATTTTTCACGATGTGCGGTTTTCGTATCGCGCGGTCGTTTATCATTCGCGCGGACGATCATCCAGATAACCGAGACTGATATATAAGCGCAAGAGGGATTAATGGAGTGTGGGCGTCGCGACGGCAAGGATTTGCTCTTCCACTGATTTATAACGGACGCGATCGATCGGCATTTTAATGAGCGAGGGAATGATTTGTTTAATTAAAAAAAGTTCGTATTTATTTATAGACATGCAATTTACACGATTCGTTTAATTGAAAAAGTTTGTTTTGGATTAAATCATATGATCGTATTTTTTATAGAAATATAATTAAAAATTGTGTTTACAATTACATTACATACAAATGTATGTATTGATAATATTTAAATTTTTAATATGGCTTATTAAATATTTTCTTAGTGATGAATATCGTTAATTGAAATTATATATTCGGTCGAATGTATTTATAGCGTCGCCCACGTTTTAAATTTAGATTCTCCGGTCGATTAATCATGTTTGATTGATGGTTCTATAATTAATGTACACGTGCCGACACGTGTCATAATCAAAGTAGAAAAAAATTGTTCTGCTCAATTGTATTCCGCTCGTGCCAATCAAACGCAGCGTTGTTTATTCACGATTGATCTACAAAGCTCAAAGAGGTCTAGCAACTGTTGTTTGATCACTTATAACTCGTGAATGACAAATGCTAAAATGATGAATTAAATACACAATTTATTTATTTATTAAATAATATCAATTTCAGTTTTACAATTTAAAATGGTTGAACTTAATTTACTATAGGGCTTGAAACAAATATTTACATTACATCTTTCAAGGACTTTTTTAATTTTTGTGCTTACCATTCCGAAATAAGTGATTGCTTTGAATGCTTTTTTGCCTGGTTCTGTTTTAGCATATAAATATTTATTGAGACGCTTTGTTTCCGATTTATGAATTAATTTATTAATTGTCTCTTCTTTGTATCCATTATTAATTGCTATATTTTTAATTAAGCGGATTTCGTTGGTAAAGGCTTGAGAACCTAAAGGAATGTTGAGGGCTCTATTAATCATTGAGATGAAACTGGCTAATTTGTGTTCTTGGGGGTGTCGGAAATGATTTGGAATGATGGAGTCGGCATATGTAGGTTTTCTATAAATGTTAAAATTTAATTGGTTATTTATTTTATGAATTGAGAGATCGACAAAATTATTATTATTGAATTATTTGTTTCTGATACTACTGTAAATTTGATTAATGGATGGATGGAGTTTATGAAATTAAGAAATTGTTTATTTTGTCTATCTGTTCCTTTGAAACATGCCAGGATGTCGTCCACATATCTGAACTACCAGTTGATATGTTTTTTCCCTAACGGATAATTGAGTATTTGTTTTGTTAGGTTTTCCATAAAAATTTCGGCTAATAATGGGCTTAGCGGCGAGCCCATTGCCAATTCTTTTATTTTATGACTAAAATGTATTGTTGAAAGTGAAATAATTATGATTAAGTATGACTTGCATTCTTTTTTAACTACGAGATTAACGTTATTTTTATCAAAGTGGTCTATAAGAAGATTTATGCAGTCTTTTGTTGGTATTTTGGAAAACATATTTGACACATCAAATGAAACTATTTTACAGTTATTATCTAACTTTAACTCGGCTAATTTTTGTGTTAATTCTACTGAATTTTTTATAGAATGTGGATCTCTGAATTGGGTGATTGTTTTGAAAATACTATTCATTTCTATGGCTAACTTTCCTCCTGGTGTGTTCGTATATGAAACAAGGAGACGCATTGGTTCATTTTATTTATGAATTTTGATAAAACCGTACAGTCTAGGTAGTGAAGGATTCGTTGGAAAAAAGTTACGTTTTTCACAGTCATTAGATAATGTTTCTTTAATTATAGATTTTAATTGTTTAATAAATTGACTTGTGCGATATTTGTTGATTTCTGTGATGTTTGATGATATAATAAAATCATTGATTTTTTGCGTGTAGTGTGTTTTTTCTAAAATTACTATTGAGTTGCCTTTATCGGCCTTAATTATGATTAAATTATTATCTTCTACTATTTTCTTTATTTTACTAATTGACTAACTATAGCAACTTGAAACTAATTGTGTTTGTTTTAAAATTTTGGCAATTTTTGATTTTGCTAATTCTGAATTTTCGCATTTATTCAAAGCAATTTCTGATTCAGTTATTAATACTTGAATGTTGTCGGCGTTAACTTGGTGGTACATTTTAATAAGATAATTAAAACACTTTAACTTTTTTTGTGGTAAAACAAAGTTAAAGTGTTTTAATTACAGTTATTAATAATTCTTTAAAAGATGTAACGTCAATATGTGGGGAGTATTTAGGGCCTGACTTAAGGATAGTTGTTTCTATATCGTTCAATTGAACGTTTTTTTTGTTTATAACTTTACTATAGTAGTTTTCTTGCGGAGGTTCTGTAGAACATACTGTTTTTTCGGCTCGGAGTTTTTCTAATTTCTGCTTTTGGATTCTCGACTTCTCGTATGTAATCTTGCTCACTTTTTCTCGAATGTAGTCGTCAAGTAGATCGAATTCCACAGGGTGGAGATGGTGGACGAGTTCTGTATGTAGGATTTTGATATCTATCATGGTCATATCTCGGCGTTTAAACCAGAATTTGGCTTCTTCTTTTAGCCAGGTTCCTTCCGCTGCTTTGATAGTTTTTTGGGTTCTTGTTTTTGTAATTAGTTGAGTGAACTTGGTAACAACTTTCCATTTTAAGCATGCGTTGAGTGCTGCGTGTTGTTTTTTAATCCGTAATTTTAAATACTTTTTCGCCATATCTGCTACACTTGCGTTGATTAAATGTTTAATTGTGGAGGCGTTTACTTTGTGGTACATCTTGAATATACTGGAGAAAGAAAACAGGATCACTTTGTTTTATCACTCTTTATTTAACAAATTACATGTGACTATAGTTTCGACTATCAACTAGTCATTATCAAACATAAAGTGTTTAACATTACGGAGTCTAACTTATTATAGTCAATACAGAACCAGACAAAAAAGCATTCAAAGCATATATATTTCTCTGTCAACTTATTCCCTGTGATTTTTTGGTTTGTTCCTTACACATAAAGTATCATTGAAAGAAGGAAGATTTGAGATGATTCCACATAGTTAGGTGTGTATATATTGGAGAGAAAAATACTTGGACAAAGGAGACCCATACAGGTAACTTCTATTTAATATACATTTTGTTTTATGATGTCAGTGTAGGCAACACTGTTATTTAACCAATTAGAATTGAAAAAGAGACGTTTAGGCAACATTAATAGACGTTTAGTTATTGATTGTTCTTCACACCCCGAGTCCTCATTTCTTAACGTTATTCAGTTAACTTATGGGATTGACAAACGTCAGGACTGTAGATATCCTTCTTTCTAAATTTTAGAACCAGGCAGTCAAATATTACAAACTTGGTGGTCTCATCTTTAATTCATATCCTTTAGAGTATAGTTCAAGTATGTTCGGGTGCAATATTTGCTTGTAATGTCCTGTTAGGGCCTCAGCACTTTTCGTAGCATTTCTCTGGACAGTTGTTTACATTAACTGGTAGTTTTAATATTCACCAAGATAAACTTTTTATAAACCTTAAAGCCTAATTTTCCCTTATTAAAGGAACAATTCAAATCATTTCTTTCAAAGCTTTGAACATTCCAGCAGTAAAACTTAGGCAATTTTATAATTGATATTATTGCTTTGCAATATATTACATAGAGAATTTTTCTTCTTCTGGTGTTCTTAGTAAGTCTATGAATTCTACTTTAATTAGTAAGCTCATTTCTTGGAGTGCAGCACTTTGACAGGTTTATTTTCCTTACAAGGCATCCTTTATTTATTGCTCGTAGCTCCTTTCTGATTCATAAATTAAAAAGCGTAAGGGAGCTGCTCTAGAACTAGAAAATTTTAACGATTTCAAGATATTGAAGAGAGGAAATTACTGAGAACAGAATAATGTAGTGACTTCGTTGGAAATATCACCCTCAATTAAACCTACTAATTCAGAAGAACAATAAAATTGAAGGTTTTACCTTAAAAAGCACCAAGAAAGGCAATTGAAACTATATTTTCTAAATGAAGATACTTTCACTGAAAGATGCCCACAACTTAAGAAGAGAACTTCATAAATACTCAACTGTACACAACGAAATTCAAAATTTTGATAACCTAACCTACCAATAATTAGAAAAACACGAAAACATTTCATAAATGAACAACAATGTTCACTACAAAACAAATGACTTACACCTAACTTACCCTATGACATTGCATAAGTGAATAAAAATTAATGTTACAACGAAATAATTACTACAGATTTTATTTTTTCTTCTGGTCGTTTAAAAATTACTTAATATGCTAACATCGTTCCGCCTCGTGGATAATTGAACTTTCATAATTCGATTTCAAATTTAATTCTGAGCACGCGAACGCGAACATTTTCTCTTCTAGGCCGGTGAAAAATGTATCATTCGCGTTTGGTAACGATTTGCGAACGCCTTTTAGTCTCGCTCGAAGCCCATTGAAGCCAAACGGAAATTCATCATCTGCTACTCTTAATTCGCAGAGAAATCAGGACGAAAATCAATTTCTTTATTGTGCAAAGCGGCAGATAAAAAACGGGCGTATAATTAATTACGGTAATTGTTAATCTCTAATATGAAGTAACTTCAGTTGTCGTTCCCATTGTAAAAGCGTGTACATCGGCCAATTTGTGTTTGTTAACATTTTATACATTTAAACTAAAACCCTCGCTTATGTTTTACTGATTGGAGGGTGGGATAGAGGCCACCCACCCACTCTACATATACATGATTACATTAATTCCTAATTGTTGATGATTTTGCTGCTAAAAATAATCAAACCCTTTATGTCATAAAAAATAAAACAAAAACAAAATTTAAATATAAACGGCTTTCTACAGCGAATCTTATCTAATTTAGATTTAGAGTCTGCCCACTTATCATGCATCAAATTTTGACTAATATACTCACTCAAAAATTTAGCTTTTAAATTTCGTTTTTATTCAGAAAGTTTATAATAAATTTTACTCCAAACCGCGAGATGATCAGTAATTGAAATTTATATGTATATGTAGGGTGGGTGGGTGGCCTCTATCCCACATTTCAATCAGTAAAACATCATCAAAATTATTTGAAAAAATTGTATAAATAAATCTCAAAAAATTGCAATTATTTTGTGTTTATTTTTATTTAACAACTTTTAATTAAAACCCTCGCTTATGTTTTATTGATTGGAGGGTGGGAAAGAGGCCACCCACCCACCCTACATATACATGATAACATTCATTCCAAATTGTTGATAATTTTGCTGCTAAAAACAATCAAACCCTTTATGTAATAAAAAATAAAACAAAATCAAAATTTAACTTTTAATATAAACGGCTTTCTATAGCTAATCTTATTTAATTTAGATTTAAGTCTGTCCACCCATCATGCATAAAATTTTTACTAGTTTACTCACTCAAAAATTTTACCTTTTGAATACTATAGATTAAAATCATGCTTAGATGAATCCTTTCCTGAAAAGGTTTCAACATTCGGCTCTCACAAATGCCAAGTTTTATGGTTTAATAACGAGCTTTGTGAGATGCGAGAGTTATTAAATTTAATGAAAGAAGCAAGTAGAAATAATAGTAACTTAAAGTCTAATTATATTAAGTGTGATAAAGAGAATAAATAAATAAATAAATAATTTAAAAAAAGTATAGTATGGCACTGGTTAGTGCAAAAGAAAGCAGCGAATACTAAATATCTTCCTAAATCAGGCAGCAATCCCAAAGCCCTTCGGTCGCTTATAAAACCCATTCAATACAAATGAACTAATGATAACTTAGGTGATACCAATCCTAACTCATTTAATTTGTGTTTTAGCACAATTGCGAATGAACTCTTGGAACAACTACCAATAATCACACAAAATCCAATCACTTACTTTAATCGTACTAATCTAAAGATCGGAAGTTATTTCACTCACAATGTACGGGATATTATATCTAGCCTAAAGAATTATACTAGTGGTGATATATATGATATAAGTACAAACATCCTTAAATAAATCGTTGATGTAATAATTTCACCTCTCACAAAACTAATAAACCTATGTGTCATAAATGGTACCTTTCCGGATTGTTTAAAACGTGCGCGTGTAATCCCAATGTAAAACCAATTTCTATTTTACCTGTACTATCAAAAGTACTCGAGAAAGTTATATTTCTGTAAAACATAGACTTTCTAAATGAATACGAAATCATTTCTGCCTGCCAATTTGGTTTTAGAAGAGTCAAATCAACGGCTGATGCTATTATGAGCTTAACCGAAGAAATTTACAGTTGTTTCGAGTTCGTTTGCTGAACAAGTATCTCTTAAATTCATGACAAATTGTATTTATAAATGGCTGTCCATCTGAAGAAACCCAGTTAAAGTAGGGGTACCACAAGGTTCAATGATAAATGGTTTTTAATTTGTTAATTATGTAGTTTGTTACTAAGCACTGTATTATTTTATAATTATTTGAATGCCTATTAATGGTAGAATGGTCATGTTCTAGTACGTAATTGCACATATTTTTTTGTATTTTCTTCAACGGAGCTTTTAAGTAATGTTTTTTGGTAGACTAGGTTTAATATATGTTACGTAAGATCATGCATTAATATTTCAGGTAATAGAAAATTTAATGGGGAGCCCATTGCTAAGCCTTCTTCTTGTTGGTAGATTTTATTTTCAAATAAAAAATAATTATATTTCAAAATTATTTCTATTAAATTTAAAAATTCTTGTGTTATGACCAGATTGCAGATTGTTATTGCATGATTCTAAATGTTGTTTAATAAGTGTTATGCATTCTACTGAGAGTATGTTGGTGAACATATTACTTGCATCAAATGACACTAGCTTAATATTGGGTTCTAAATGGAAATTATTTAAATTTTTAGTTAAATCTACTGAATTTTTAATTGACTGTGGATCTTTAAATTGGTTTAACTCTTTGAAAAGCTTATTAAGTTTAATTGATAAATTGTAGGCTAGTAAATTTATATATATATATAACAACTGGTCTTATTAGATTATCTAATTTGTGGATTTTTATTGTTCCATATAATCTAGAATAGGTTAGATTCATTGGAAGAATGTTGTATTGTTCTTTTTGTGAAATGATGTTACGACAATCACAAATTGCTAATTTTAAAATTCTGTGAATTCAAAAATTGAATCTTTTTTAAGCTCTTATATTCCGGAATTATTAATAAAACTATTGACATAGGGTATAAAAATGAAATTAATATAATTAAATCACTAGCTACCAAGATAACATTATAGATAATCTTATAAAGAAACACGAACTAAACTCAGTTAAAAAATATTTATATGTCCATAATAAGAATGTCCCACTAATATTTAAATCATTGACCTTTTTTGGTAAAATTAGCAATGCAATTAAAAAAATCCTCGGAAAACACAACATTAGCGTTTCTCTAAAATCCCCGAACAAATTATTCAATGTTATAAATAATAATAAAACTCTGATAAATAAATTAAAGAAATCAGACAATTATAAATTAACCTGCAACACTTGTAAAAGAGTATATATTGGTCAATCAGGGCGCAATTTTAAAATTAGAGTAAAAGAACATATAAGTTCATATAATAACAAAAATGAAAAATCAAATTTTGCTAATCATTTACTAAACAATAATCATAAATTTGATGAAACAGATGTACTTGAGATAATTCATTTCGCTGAAAAGGGCTTAAAAATGGATTTACTCGAATCTCTTGAAATTTATAAAATTAAACGTAATCCTGCAATTCTACGAATAAATGATTAAACTGACCTAATATATACCCCTCTGTTCAACGCCATCTAAATTGTTTGTAAAATTGTTTTATAAAGTTGTTTGTAAATTTTTCTTGAAGTATAGTTTGAAAATGACGGAAAATCTGTCGAAACTACAATCACGAATAAAGATAAAAAGTATGTGATATATAAAAAAGGTATTTACAATCATTTATTTATAATAATGTATCACAAAGTAGAGGCCTCGACAATTACCTATTTATCTAATTTTGATTTAAAGTCTATCCACCCAGCATGCATACAAATTTTATTCCTTTCTTCGCTCAAATATTGTCTTTGAGAGTGGGTAGGTTGCCTCTATCCCACCCTCCAGTCACTAAAACATCATCAAAAATTATTTGAAATATTTGTATGAATTAATGCAATTATATTACTTATTTTGTATACTTTCTGACTTGTGTTAACTATTATTGTACTTTGTACTTGCACCAATAAATTATTATTATGAATACATCAATTAAACAATGCAATTATTTTGAGTTTGTTTACATTTTACAACTTTTAACTAAAACCCTCGTTAATAAAAAAGGTTAAATGAAAATAATTTTTAAGTTTTTATACCACTATTTATTGTATAATATACACAAACAAAGTTTACAATATATTATCAATTTTGACACAACTATAGTTTCGACCATTGCAGGTCATTATCAAGTGTTGAATGAAGAAGAATACAGGGTGTTAACAATTTATAGGTGAGGTATGAATTTTTAATGAACCTAATTAGGACTGAGATTTATTACAATGGATTAACTAAATATGTCGAAGATATTAAATCCGTCTGCTCATTAAGCAGATTAGAATTAATATTCTTGCTTTAGCGGTATATCTCTAATGACTCCAAAAGATTAAGCCTTTGGTCTTTATTGCAAAAATGTAAAAGTTTTAAATTATCCATATGTGGAAATGAATGATTACACTCTAAGAAATGATTTGAAAAAGAACTTGTTGTATGTCTAAGTCTGAATGCTCTATAATGTTCATTGTATCTCTTTTCAAAACTCCTACCTGTCTGTCCTACATATGTGCTGTTACATTCGGAACATGAAATTTGGTATACTCCCGATTTTTTAATAGATGGAATTTTGTCTTTCGCGTTAAAAAGTATATTTGAAAGTTTGCTCGCTGGTCTAAATGCAATTTGATGATTTTGTTTTTTGAAAATATCAATTTTCTTCGCCATTATTTAAGCTCTTATAATGACATGTACCTCTTCTGAAAACAACTTCCGATCGGCATATTTAGTTAATCCATTGTAATAAATCTCAGTCCTAATTAGTTTCATTAAAAATTCATACCTCACCTATAAATTGTTAACACCCTGTATTCTTCTTCATTCAACACTTGATAATGACCTGCAAAAGTCGAAACTATAGTTGTGTCAAAATTGATAATATATTATAAACTTTGTTTGTGTATATTATACAATAAATAGTGGTATAAAAACTTAAAAATTATTTTCATTTAACCTTTTTTAAAATGAACTACCACATAGTAACGGTCGCTACCATCATTTTCACCCTCGTTAATGTTTTACTAATTGGAGGGTGGGATAGAGGCCACCCTTCAATCAGTAAAACATCATCAAAAATTATTTGAAAAATTTGTATGAATAAATTTTTAAAAATTGCAATTATTTTGTGTGTATTTAAATTTTACAACTTTTAACTAAAACCCTGGCTTATGTTTTACTGATTGGATGGTGGAATAGAGACCACCCACCCACCCTACATATGCATGATGACTTTAATTCCTAATTGTTGATGACTTTGCTGCTAAAAACTATTAAACCCTTTATGTAATAAAAATAAAACAAAATCAAATTTAAGTTTAAATATAATGTAAATGACTTTCTATGGGTAATCTTATCTAATTTAGATTTAAGTCTGCCCACCCACCATGCATAAATATTTTATTAATTTCCTCACTCAAAAATTTTACCTTTTGAATTTCTTTTTTATACAGAAAGTTTTGTAATTAATTTTACTCCAAACCGCAAGATAATCAGTAATTGAAATTAATAGGTATATGTAGGGTGGGTGGGTGTGCTCTATCCCACCCTTTAATCAGTAAAACATCATCAAAAATAATTTAAAAAATTTGAATGAATAGATCTCTAAAAATTGCAGTTATTATGTGTTTATTTTTATTTTACAACTTTTAATTATAACCCTCGCTTATATTTTACTGATTGGAGGGTGGGATAGAGGCCACCCACCCACCCTACATATACATGATAACATTAATTCCTAATTGTTGATGATTTTGTTGCTAAAAATAATCAAACCCTTTATGCAATTAAAAAGAAAACAAAATCAAAATTTAAGTTTTAATATAAATGACCTTCTATAGCTAATATTATCTAATTTAGATTTAAAGTCTACCCACCCATCATGCATCAAATTTTTACTAATTTACTCACTCAAAAATTTTACCTTTTGATTTTTTTTTTATTCAGAAAGTTTTGTAATTAATTTTACTCTAAACCGCGAGATGATCAGTAATTGAAATTTATATGTATATGTAGGGTGGGTGGGTGGCCTCTATCCCAACTTTCAATCAGTAAAACATCATTAAAATTATTTGAAAAATTTGTATGAATAATTCTCTAAAAATTGCAATTATTTTGTGTTAATTTTTATTTTACAACTTTTAATTAAAACCCTCTGTGGGATAGAGGCCAACCACCCACCCTACATATACATGATAACATTCATTCCAAATTGTTGATGATTTTGCTGTTAAAAACAATCAAACCCTTTATGTAATAAAAAAGAAAACAAAATCAAAATTTAACTTTAAATATAAATGACTTTCCATAGCTAATATTTAGAGTCTGCCCACCCATCAATTCAAAATTGAGCAAATTTAATGCAAATGATACATTTTTAGGTTATGTAAATTTGATCACTTATAACTCGTAAATGGAAAATGCTAAAATGATGATTTTTAATAAATTAAAGAGATAATTTATTCATTTATTAGATTTTTTTAAAGGGATTACAATATAATTTAAATTTTAGAAGTTATGATTTTTTTATTATAGGAAGCTGCACAGAAAATAATTTATAACCTAAGAATTTTAAAATCTTATAATTTTTTTTCTGATAGAAATTACAAAAAAATACTTGATGTTATTAAATTAAACTTCTTTTAATGAATATGTTCCAAAATTTTAATTGATTTTGTATAATTGCTTATATTTTTAAATTAATTTTATTACAAATACTACATTTTTAGGTTATGAAAATTTGATCACTTATAACTCATAAACGGCAAACGCCAAAATAATTATTTTTAATAAATTCAAAAGATTATTTATTTGCTAATGAGAATATTTATACATAATTAAGATGGCATTTTATTTTTAATAGTTATGAATTTTTTAATAAGAACCTGCATTTGGAGTGATTGTAGAAAATAATTTATAATCGTAAAACTTTCAAAGCTTGTAACGTTTATTTCGATACAATTTAAAAAATGTATCTTATGCTATTAAATAATACGTAGTTTACTGTATATGTTTATTAAAAAATTCTACATAATTATATAAGTCAATATATTGTTTAATTAATTTTATTTTAAATGTGACATTTTTAGGTTATGAAAATTTGATCAGTAACAACTTATTAATGAAAAATGGTAAAATATTATATTTTACTGCATTTAATAGATAATTTAATTGTTGATCAGATTTTCTGCACAGAATTAAAATATAATTTTGATTTTAAAAGCTATGAATCTTTTAATAAAAAGCTGCACATGCTGAAATGCAAAAAAAAATCATTTTTATAATTGAAACATTTTCGAAGCTTTTACAAATTATAAAGAAAATACTTTATAATATCAAATAATAAGTACCTAGTTCTATATATTTTAAGGTTTCCTTATTGTTGCATATGTGGATATATTAAAACAAAATTCAAATAATTCCGATTAATCTAATATATATATATAGTGAAGAAGTGTAGATTTGCGAGACGAATAAAATTCCACTTTCAAAGTTTTCAAAAAAGTCAAGGGTAACTAGATATTTTGAAAAAAATAAAAAGTGTCAATTTTTTCAAATCAATATATCTCGGTTATTATAACAGATAGAAAAAAACTGTAAAGGACAAAGTTTTAGATAATTTTATGCAGATTAGTAAAACAAAATCAGAAAATTTTTATCGCCATTATTTTCCGAGATATGACGCAAACTTACATTTTTTTAAATGGAAACCATAGTTGGCTATGACCTCATTCAAAAGGTAATTTTTTTCTCTTTAATCCAATATGGCATACGACATAGTTATTTTAAAAAAATAAGTGAGTTATAGTCATTTTAAATTTTATTATAAATAAAAAATGGGTAGCCATGAAAAAGGTAAAAGTAAAACAATTGCAGTTGTTTATAATAATACCAATATTGTAATTATTAGTTGTAGAATATCGTGCTTGTTTGATAGCTTGTTTTTAATAAATCATCAACAAGTGTACAAATTATAAAGCTTTGTAATGTGCTATAATTTAATCGCGTTGAAATATGTTTAACGATCAACCAGTTGGCTGACTAACAGGTTCGATAACACCTTTTTTATATAAACTAAATATAGTATTCGGTTGAGTGAAAACCGCACGCAACCCGCTAAATTAAAGAGGGAATTTATTTTACCGTATTTCGTATTTCCCGGCGCATCCACCATTTGTGTTGTTAATTGATATTAAACTGTTCGCACAATCTTTCGCTGAAAATCATTACGATTGCGTTAGACGCCTCTTGGCACAGTCAGAAAACGTCACGACAGTGTTGTCAGTGTCAGGCGGATTCGTGCTTGGCAACACAATGTGTCGCGCGTGGATTTACGAGATAGAAACTGGCGGGTGTGTGATTAAAGCCTTAATTATCGCCTCGTGGTGTGCAAGTTGTGCATTATTCCGATTTATGTTTACGGTAAATAGCGTCCCCGCGGCTGGCTCATTAATTATTACCGCTAATAATTATCCTTCGGCATGCGTAATCCCTTAAGAACGTTGTTTATTCAGCCTAACAAACCAATCCCGCATCGGGATAAAATAGCGCCGCCATTATTTACTTAAGTGTGTAAAATTAATAAACCGTGCGGGCTAAAATTACGCTCCAACAAAAGCACAATCTCCCGAATAAACATTCGAGCGTCTTGATTTATTCCACCCGCAAATCCGACGGCTCAAATACGAAACAGGTGTCGACCATTAATATTTGGCACGCTAGTCCGTTTGATGATGATCTGGGAAAAAGTTTGGCTGCGGAAAGTGTTTATCTAATACGTTATTACCAAATAAAAACGCAAATGAAATTGTTATGCAGAAAACTTTGTAATTGCACGGGTCGTGAGGGCGCGGAGTTGGTTTATAATTATAAAAGTTGAAATTAAGTTGAGGTAAACGTCTCCCTGAAACTTTAATAATCGCTCCGATTTCTCGGCATTAAAGTTTTCCGGAGTAATCTATTTTATTCATCACCGGAAATTATTATAATAGATTTCATAAATTAAGCTATATAAAATATTTCTTATTATATATCCTTTATAAACTGTTAAAGGTGCAGGCTTCTACTTAGTTATACATTATTCTTTACAAATAAAAAACTGTTTAACTTTGTTTGTATAACACTGACTTTATTAGATGACTATAGTTTCGACCATTTTAGCTTGTTATTATTAAACTAGAAGACTTCTAGATTGATAATGACGAGCTAAAATTTTCGAAACAAAGAAGACTTCTAGTTTGATAATGGACAAGTTAAAATTATCGAAACTATAGTCACTTAATAAAATCAGTGTTATACAAACAAAGTTAAAAAGTTTTTTTATTTGTTTGTAAACTTTATCTATTAAAATAAAGTGGTAAAACAAAATCATCGTGTTTCCTTATTTATTGTATCTAATGATTTCAAAATACGTATCAATTTACGTTTAAGAAAATTATTCGGTATTTTAAATATGCATTCATTTAACGTATCAATTCGTACGAATGAAGCCCTCTCTCGATAAGATAAAGATGTTTATTTGCAAATCACGCGCTAGAGTGAGTGGTGCTGACAACAGTTTGGACACGAGCCAGCTTTTCAGGAGGAGTACAGCAGGAACCGCCGACGTTAAAATAACGAGGACAATTAAAAAAATCCACGGCTTGTGTAACAAGCTGTTATATAAATATTAATTATGTCCGCAGTTTAAAACCAGATTCATAATTGCCCTATTAAATATTCACGAGAAAAAAAAAGAAACATTTAAAATTTCGCTTCCAACATTTATAGCTGTACTTATAGTTTGGAATCTATATTATTATTTTTCTTGATAATAAAATATTGATAAATTAATTCAACGTTAAATACAAACAAAGAAAACCTCCATTCCATTACTCTAGCCGTCGTCGTAATTAAAATTGCAATTGTCGCGTAAATAAATTTCGGAATTTGCATAAGGAACGAGGTCAAGGACACTACGACGGCGTTCTGCAATTATATCACGTTTCGCCTCCATCCCGATTTATGTGAATTTAGCGCGGGGACCGTTCGCGAATATTTATAAGTCTGCGTTTGCATTTCGTCGGCATTCCACGCACCGTAATTTCAAAGTAAATAAGAAAATCCCTCGGCGGTGAAATAATTAAATTTGTTTGCGCGCGCGCGCGTTAAATAATTCCTTGTGCGAAACAAACAACCCCTATATTGTGATTATCGTACTACGAGGGTAATTAGTGGCGTGCGCCTTAGATATTCTATAGTGACGACCACAAAGAGGTTGGTGTTTATGAATTGATGGAAATTTTCCAGGCGCCTCCATCATTTTAGATAATACACTCGATTTCATATGAAAGAATAATACGATGAAAATAATTGTTTATTTATCGATACAAAATAAAACTATCAAAAGAAACAAACTTTAATTCAACAAAAAAGAATAATAATGAGTTACATCGCCTGGCACAGCAAAGCAAGAATTTACACTTCTAAGAATGCTTAGAATCAAATGGTCTATATCTACCTGAGGCATCGCATTCCAAGAAACTTCTAACTGAAGTCTCAGATCATCTAAGTTGTTAGAAGGTGTGGGCATGTTGCGAACTCTTTTACCCATTAGTCCCAGATATTATTGATGGGAATTAAATAATAATTTAAAACTACGAAAACATTTCGTGAATCTAAAACAATGAGTCTTACTAAGACTACAAAACAAATTAATTGGAAACAACTATTTCCCTGTAATGTTTATCATGTAGAATCTAGCGTTATATTACTAGAAAATCCCATTAGATAGGTAGGTCTGCAAAAATGGCACTGCGACGAGATCCAAGATATTATAAATGTATCGACGAGCGTTTAATGAACACCAAAGGTGATTTTCATCCAAAACTGATTGCACCTCAAGTCATGACACCGGTTGTTAAAGCTGTATGGCGTCTTTCAACAAACTCTAAATTTCTTCGTTCTCCTCGATATTGACGCACCCTTCCACATCTATTATTCCATTCTTCAAACCAACTCTGCCACTCTTAACATCAAGCTAGACGAAATGGATGGTAAGAATGTAGGCTAAAGGAAGCAATTCGCCGATAAATAGTCGTCATGGAAATCTGGCGATGTACAGCTCTTACTTAATCTATGAAAACAGACCTAGCTATTTGAAGTTGGTTCTGTGTGACCATTCGTCTCAGAAGCCGACCTTCACGAGCGATACTACATCGGGGAGGTCTTCCAACCGGGCGATGTCGCTGTATATCTTCTTCTGACCAAGAATCAAATTATCGGCATGAAAGAAGCAAGTTGATCCTTCCACGAAATTGGCAAAAGAATAAATCGAGATCACAAATTTGTGGCGAGAATATGTTGCCACAAATTTGTGATCTCGATTCATTCCTTTGGCCAATTTCGTGGAAGCATCAATCTGCTTCTTTCATGCCGATAATTTGACCCCTATCAAACAAAATTTGGGTGTTGTCTTACTCTGGGCATTATTGTAGGAATGTGAAGAATTTAAGAAGTTGGTGGCTACACTAGAAGATTTAAACGTGAGTGAGTTGGCATGCGTAGGTGACTGGATACAGGCGGTAAGCAAGATGACGTTATACAAAGAATAGCTGAGGTGCTAAATGACGTGTCTATTTCCAACGACGAGGAAATGGAAAGCCACGATGAAAGCAAACAGGAGGATGAAGAAAACGATGAAAAGCAAACAGGAGAAGTGCAACACCCGAGCATGACAGACGCAACGAAACACGAACGCAAGTACAACCACAGAGCTTTTCATTTACATTTAGTGATATTGAGGATACAAATCAGTGAGAATGACGAATACTCAATAGACAAATGGATCAAAGGCTTAGACGAGACGGCAACATTACTTAATTGAAATGATCTGCAGAAAATCATTTTTGCAAAGAAGCGTTTAACGGGATTGGCCAAAATGTTTATAAACGGAGAAAAGGGTCTAAACTCCTCTTTGAAATTGAAGAAGCCGCTACGTTCTGAATTTTCGACAAAATCCAGCAGTGCAAAAGTGCACAAGACCCTAATGAAAAGAAAGATGAGAAAATAAGAAACTGTGCAGGAATATTTCTTGAAAATGAAAGAAATTACAACCAAAGTTGGTGTAAAAGGCGAAGCAGGGATGCAGTATGTGATGGACGGTATATTTGACAATGTGAGTATAAAAACAGTTCTATATAGTGCTAGGAACTTGAACGATTTTAAAGATAAGATCTCATATGTAATGAATATTTATTGTATACGTTTTCACACCATATGAATGTATTTTTTTAATGTAAAAAGGAGTTTCTGTAGATAAATAAATATTATTATTATTATTATTAGAACCTATGACAAAATTAAGAGTAGCAAGAAACCGAATCAGAATAGATTTCAAACTAATACAGGCAAGTTTCAAGACAGTGAAAGGTCTACAAAAAAGGCAAATAAGATAGCAACAAAGTGTTTTAATTGTCATAGATCCAAAGACTGCAAACACAGATGCAAAGGGATGCAATGTTTCAGATGCAATACGTTTAGACACAAAGCAACTGAATGTAAACAGGAAATGAATGTAAACATGGAGGAAACTAGGTCCGGTGAAGAAGAAGGTGGACTTGCAAATTGCATTGATTGACACTGGCAGCTAGATCAATAGCATTCCCAGTAGAATTCATGAACTAATTGGATCCCCAGAACTCAAGGAATCGAACCTAATCTTGACAGAATTTGGTAAGTGTAATATGTGAATATATTCCCGACTATATTCATGGCATGAATTAACCGGTTCGATTCAATTCACCCATGTGCCGCGTCGCGTAACAGAATTCGAACAGTTCTACAACGTGGAATTGCTTACGAAAAATCTCCCTATGTATTCGCGAGCCGTGCGAGAACGAGGGCGGCATACTTTCTGCGCCCAAGAACGTTTACAATGAACAAGGGCGCCAGTGCAAGCAACGTAGAGAAAGCATGAGCAAAGCGTCACACTGTATATATGAAGGTGACAAGGAGGCCGGCTCTTTGACAACGAAACAAGGGGTGCAGAGGAATAAATGAATAGAAACGAAGAAAAAGAAGGATGACAACGACAGGTTAGATTAGGTGAGGTTGTGTTAGGTTAGGTTAGGTTAGGTTAGGTTAGGTTAGGTTAGGTTAGGTTGGCAGGCCAGGTGGGACGAGTGCGACAAGGGAGCCTGGACTCGACAGCTAATCCCGGTCGTCGAGGCATGGACGGACAGGCGCCACGGAGAGATGGACCATCACCTGACCCAGTTCCTATCCGGACACGGCTGCTTTATGGAGTACCTGTGCCGGATAGGAAAAGCTCCGGACGAGAAGTGCAGATGGTGCCCCAGCCCCAACGACTCGCCGTATCACACCTGGATTGAGTGTCCGGAATGGCAAGAGGAGAGGCAACGGATGTGGGAGGTCATCGGCATGACTGTAGAGCCCAGAGCCATCGTGGACAGCATGCTCGAGCACGATGACCATTGGACTGCCGTCACGTCCTTTGCGAGGTCAGTCCTCCTCCGCAGAGGAGGAGCCGCAGAGCCTGCTACTCTGATGAAATGCCACAGGCGGTCCCAGAGTAGACTCAGAACAGGCAGAAGGGGGTTTTTAGTGGGTCGGCCAGACTATCAGGCCAACCCCACACTACCACGCCAACCTGGCGGCGTGGTGTCTGAAGCCTAGATGGCAAGCAGATTTTCCCCCTTCCCCAAAAAAAAAAAAAAAAAGGTTAGGTTAGGTTAGGTTAGGTTAGGTTAGGTGATGTTATGTCTAATGGCATAACACCCCGTGAAGTAATGCCAGACGGCGGTTCCGCGGGGTGTCAGGGCGACTTGGGGAGGTGGTTTTTAGTGGGTATACCAGTAGTTCTGGGGACTCCCACACTCTGTCTATAAAAGATTATCCACCTCCCAGCCACAAAAAAAATATTCATGGCATACGCCAACTTGATGTGCACAAGTGCAACTGTCATAGTAATAAAATTGACATTATTCGTAAATACATGTGCTTTACTGAAATTAATATAAAACCCCCATCCCGCCTAACAAGAAACACTACATTGGCGACGAGGATCAGTACAAAGTTCGTGGGAGAAATCGCGATAAAAACAAACCCGATTAGACAGTGTGTTTGCTATTTTTCCGACAAAAAGTGAACTCGGACACGTGCATTGGTTAAGAAAATGGCGACGAACACGACAATGGGAATCCAAGTGGAATTCGACCCAAAACTCCACGACTGGAAAATATTTAAAGGTCGTATCAATCAGTTTTTCATCGCTAACGATATTAAAGTAAACGACGTCAAGAGAGCAATTTTACTAAATGCGCTAACTCAAGATGCGTACAAACTTTTAGCAAATCTCGCAATACCGAAAACACCCGAAAATTTAACAGTGGATGAAATAACAGAAATATTGGATGGATTTTATGCGCATATAGAATTAAAAGTCACTCCTAGGTCTTTAATACTAGACACTCTAGATAATTTTACATCATCCAAATAATAATTCAAAATAATTTTAGTTTTGTTGCGACAGAATGAAGTTACATTACATTTTTCATTATATAGATATGTTTCAGTTATAATCAGCACATCGTAACAATTACAATTCACATTAGTAGTAAAGTCATTTATTTTGGTACGCACACCACGCATTATTGTGCGCATTAGATTTAAGTACTTCCTTGGCTGATTGTTCGTCTCCAAATATTAATTTTATAGGTCTAGGTTTATTAGAAGGGAGCCTTCCCAACCTAACAACTTTAATTGGTCTTACATCTACATTCAAAGGGTGAAGTATATTTTGAATACGACTTGAATCTTTGGATATTTTATCCTTCAACTCAGTAGAAGTTGACTCATGTAGATTAAATAATATGACATTGCATTTACCTTTACGTCTAACCTCCATTTCTTCAATTAAATTTTCAGACTGACAACCATTTACCTGCAAGTTATTCGATAAACTCAATTCTAATTTTTCAATTCTATTTTCAAGTTCACTCAATTTATTCGATATTGATTCTTTAATTTCTTGCTTAAACAGCGCAAACTGTTCTTTAATTAGTTGGTTAATTAAATTCACAGGCACTGATAACGATCCTCTATCACTGATGGCACATTTTGTGCAGAGATTTTTTAAACCGACACATTTTAAATGTAATGTTTAACAATTGTTCGCAAATTCCGCATTTATTAACCATTATTACCAAAAGATAATGTGTACATATAAATTTATTATTACCAAATTTTATTAAGTTAGGAAATTAAACAGGGATACACACACCCATCAGGGTGATTGACGTAAACAAATACAGGTAGGCCACGGCAGAGAACAATAAAGTAAAACAAGGGAATTAAGAATAATGTAAACAATAGCGCCTCAAAAAGGAACTATCTCAAAAAGCATGGCAAAAAAAACACAGTACGCAGAAACGCAAAAACGTTCTCACAAGTGCCCGAGAAGATTCAAATTTCGACTTTATGGCCTTTTCACATAAGGCCACAGCGACAAAAATTTAAAAAATCGCACAAAATCAAAGACGTTTTACTTATCTTATTCATCAAATGAGTTGAGTATGCTAATATACATCAGTAGTTAACACTAGGCACAATTTATGATGTGAAATTACCACTAAAACAGAAGATAAACAACAGACACCAAAATGCACACACACTCGCGAGTTAAGCGTACCTCAAAAATTTGTTAAAACTAAAGAAAATTGCACATAAGAAATACAAAAACACTATAATAAAATGTATTAAAAACCTTTAATTCGTTGTAGAAAATTAAATAATAAATTTAAAAATACGAAAGACCTTCAGTCGATTATATTTCATTCTTGTGTCAGTTGCCGTACATATCTGAGTAAGTTATTTATATTTCATTATATTTATTATCATATTTCATTATATTTATTTTAGTAAGTGTTTTTATTTGTATTTAAAATCAATTTTATAATAAAGCTGTACTGAAGAGAGCGAAAGTTCGAAACACGTGTCTGCAGATGATTATAAACTTGAATGCTAGATTTTTTAGTTGCTTTTGCTAATTTAATTTAATGAAATCAGTTTAAAATTAATTTTTCATAATTTTTCATGTTATAGTTACATTTAAACAATCTAAAGTACATTTTATCATTTATTAGTTTATTCAACAGAAATAATTTCATTCAAATTAGTGTTGTTTTAATAGTTGTACTATTTGTAACACGCAAATTAATTTGTATTATTCAATGTCTGTCGAAGTATTAGCTAGAGAAGTAGTTGTTTCAAATTAATTTGTTATGTAGGCTTAGTAAGACTCATTGTTGTAGATTCACGAAATGTTTTCGTATTTTTAAATTTATGTTGAGATAATTTATGAACAATAAAAATAAAATGGGACCACAATGAGAACCTTGCGGAACCCCTGATGTGACATTGATTCCGGTTGAAATATAGTTGTTAATTTTCACAAATTGCACCCTTTCACCTAAATAACTCTTGATCCATTTGGTTATAGCAATACCGAAGCCCATTTTCTGCAATTTACTAATCAAAATAGAGTGAGAAACGCGAAAGCCTTTTAAAAGTCAGTGTACACTGCATCTACTTGAAAGTCATATATTTTATCAAATATTTTAGGAATGACGGACTGTATTTCTACATCTCTATAGTTATTAATGTCATCTCTACAACCACTCTTAAAAATCGGTTTAATAAAACTCTCTTTCTAGATAGATGGAAATTTACATCTATTTAAAGATGCATTAAAAATTAAATTTAATGGTGTGCACAAGGAGTAGATACATCTTTTTATGAAAAAAGCAGGTATACCGTCAGGACCAGAATTACATGAGTCTGGTAACAGAGTTATGGCATTAAAAATATGTGTGACATTAACCTTGAAATGACATAAATCTATTAAATGGATGGCAGATGTGTCTGATTGGGGTAAACGATCGTTAACATATACGCTAGAAAAGTATTCCGCAAATAGGTTCACACACTCATCACCAGAATTAGAGTTATTATAGTTATTATAGTGCATACTTTAGGAAAGCCATCAGTATTCCTAGATTGATTAACTTACTCCCAAAATGTCGTGAGAAATATTGGATTCAATCTTATTTAGGTGCTTTTTATATAACAATCGCTCACAGATTTGCACCGAGTGCGCAGAGATCTAAATTCCACATAGTCAACATATGAGCCACTCGACTTATAATGCGCATGAGCTTCCTTTTTCATTTTGCAAAGGTTTATGAATTAGATATCTACATACATAATAAACATGAATTTAGTATTTACCATAAACCAACCCACACTGATTCAACCATGCACATGCAATCCTTTCATCCTAAATCCCATAAATTCGCTGCATTCAATGCCATGATACACCGGTTAATAAACGCCCCCCTTTTGAAAACTAATTTCAATTTGGAAGTAAACCGTATTCTCACCATCGCCATAAACAACGGCTTTCAAGAATCCTCTATTAGAAACCTGTTATTCAGAAAACAACAAAAACCAATAGTTTCAATGATTTTCCCCCAATCCCGCAGTCTCTCTCCCAGGATTCGTATACATCAATAGAATATCTAAGAAATCTACCTGAAAATCTGTCAAATACTTTACATAGATTTAATATTAAAACATCATTTAAAACTACCAATACACTCTCAAAATTCTTCAACAATTCAAAAGATAAAACACATAAGAAGAAAGAATCTGGTGTCTATTTATTAACTTGTGGAGATTGTTCTAAAGTTTACGTTGGGCAAACAGGAAAAAGTTTTGAACAACGTATAAAGGAACACAGAGCTTGTTTTTGTCAAGGAAAATCGAATTTAACCTACGCAGAACACTTAACAGAACACGGCCACTCATTTAATCATAATTTTAAAATTTTACATAAACAAGACAAAGGTTTGAAACTAATGTACAATGAATAAAACGCTTACTATGTTTTTAACCACTATAATTTATTATAATATATAAATATATTACAATTTGTACGACTTAAGTTTCGACTTTTGACGGTCATTATCAAGTTGATAATGACCGTCAAAAGTCGAAACTTAAGTCGTACAAATTGTAATATATTTATATATTATAATAAATTATAGTGGTTAAAAACATAGTAAGCGTTTTATTCATTGTACATTATGAATTACCACATAGTAACGGTCGCAACCATCATTATGTTTGAAACTAAATTTATTAGAGTCGATGGAAATCAATAAGTTTCACAATCAAGGTGTTCTGCTAAATTATCAGATCGATGTCAACAACTCACCACTACTGAATATTTTCTAAACTTGTATCAAAAACTAATATGTATATGCACGCCTGTTTATGTATGTGTTTATATTTTATATCCATCTACTTGTAGCCTGTTCTATGTATTCGGTTAGTAGTATACAATGTAATTTTTCTATATTATTGTAATAAACAACCCCACTCCCTTCCAACTTTATTCACTCGACCTAGTGATGATTGTAATTGTTTGAATCATATTTTCATCTACCTGATGAAGCCACTATGTGGTGAAACATTGTTGTAGTACAATATTAAAAATATCAGAAACCCTATACTGTGTCAGTAATTCTTTAAGTGTTATTATGGAGTTTCTACAAGTAACAGCCGCATCAATCCAATATAAACGTTCTAAATTTTCGACAAAATCTAGCAGTTCAGGAGTGCACAAGACCCTAATGAAAAGGAAGACGAGAAAAGAAGAAACTGTGCTGGAATATTTCTTAATAATGAAAGAAATTGCAACCGAAAGTAGTATTGAGGATAAAGCACTAATTCAGTATGTGATGGACGGTATATTTGACGATTTGACGATGTGAGTATAGAAACTATATAGTGCTAAGAACTTGAACTTTAAAGATAAGCTCAGAACCTATGACAAAGTTAAGAATAGCAAGAAATAGAATGTAATACAGGCAAGTTTCAATACAGTGAAAGGCCTGCAGAGAAGACAAAAAAGACAGCAACAAAGTGTTTTAATTATATCTTGAATTTTGGAGGCGTTCACTTCGTAGTACATTTTTAATTAATTCTGTTATTTATTGTTTTAATTATGGTGCCATTGGTCATAGATCCAAAGATTGCGAACATGGATACAAAGGCATGAAATATTTCAGATGCAATACGTTTGGACACAAAGCAACTGAATGTAAACAAGAAAGAAATGTAAAAAAGGAAGAAACTAGGTCAAGTGAAGTACATTGAATCTGGTTAAAAATAATGACTTCCAAATAGATGCATTGATTGACACTGGCAGCCAGATCAATATCATTAACAGTAGAATTAAACAAACTAATTGGATCCTCACAACTCAAGGAATCGAACATAATCTTGACAGGATTTGGTAAGAATTCTGTGAAACCTTCAGGCTACGCAGAAGTACACATGCAAATTGATGATGATAATTTCAATACCGTAGTTTATGTAGTGTCCGACGACGTATCTAATAGATCTTATAATAATAATAATAATAATAATAAACCTGTGTTGTGGACGGGGTAGAATATCTACACGGTATCCTCCTCCCTGTCGTATGAGGCGACTAAAAGGAAAACCATCTGTCAGGCTAACCACCTGCAGATGTGCAAATCGGGTTCCTAGAAGAAACACCCAAGCTTCGGACGAACGTCGTAATGATAAGGGATTACGCGGGAATAGACAGCCTGATCAACAGGATAACAATAATGGCGATGAAACGGAAACTGTTGGACGTGTTTTGCCGGAATAACAACCGTCAACCATTAAATCAGGAAAACCAAGGCAACGGATGACATGGACAAATGAAATTAATAAACACGTCATGTGGTGCTATTACCTAATAACACAATTGGAAACAATACCTATTAGAAGATCAGAACTGCGGAAACTTTTCTTAGACAAATTTCCTGAATACACACATGTTACAGAATAAAGACTGGTAGATCAGAAAAGGGTAATCATAAAAAATAACAGACTAGCGCAAATAGAAAGGGAAAACATCAAGGAAGAAGTGGCAGAATATATAAAATCATTAGAGAACCGAAACGAGCAACAGACCATACAACCCACACAAGGACAAGAAATAATAACTACACAAGTAGAAACCTACAACCTACCCCACACAACTACAGTATCACAGCAACCCGCAACTACACAAAATCCCACACAAATTCAAACAAACCTATGCCCCCAAACCCCCTTAGACGAATCAACTACCTAGAGGAAAATATAACAAAATGGAAGGGTACTGACCCAAACAGAAGAGAAAAAATACCGAAATTACCCCTCAATAAAAATACAATTAGAAGAATAACACAAATAAATGAAATCATGCACAACTATGTTGATAACACACAAAACCTTGAAGAGCTACAAACACTTATATATTGTGCAGCAAAAACAATAACCTAAATTAACCTCCCAAAACTCCTTAAACCCACAAACACAATCCCCCAAACAAAAAATATACCCAGGTGGAAAATAAGAATTCAAATAAAGATCGACGAGTTACGAAAAGAAATAGGTAGATTAACTCAATATATAAAAGGCAATAGAACAAACAAACTGCTAAAAAAACTACAAAACATCATAAAAGAGAACTCAAAACTAGAGGAATATATTGACACACTACGACAAAAACTAGCTGTATACTCAGGAAGACTTAAAAGATACAACAAATCAGAACAGAGAAAAGTAGAAAACATACTGTTCCAACAGAATGAAAAGCTCCTCTACAGAAAACTTAATAACGAACAAAAAACAATTACCAATCAAAAACTACCTACAAAACAAGAAATAACAAAATACTGGGAAAGTATATGATCAGAAAATGTACAACACCACAAAACAGCAAACTGGATAACCACAGAAGAAAACAAACATGCAAACGTACAACCGACACCTGACATTATGCTAAGAACACACGATATTGAACAAATAATTAAAAAAAAAAAAACACATAGCTGGAAAGCCCCAGGCCCGGACAAAATACAAAATTACTGGTATAAATACCTCCCAGTAACACACGATAAACTAACTTATCATATCAATAACAACTCCAAAGACCACAAGAAACACCGCACTTTCTCACAACAGGAATAACATGAAACCAAAAATCCGGCAAATTACAGACCCATAACATGCTTATCCACATTATATAAAATCATTACCTTAGCAATCAGTTATCATATCACTCAAGATATCAACATAAATAATATATTAACGGAAGAACAGAAAGGATGCAGAAAAGGAAGTCAAGGGTGCAAAGAGCAATTAATAATAGATTCAACCATCTTAAAACAAGCAGAAAAAACACAAAGAAATATTGACATCTGTTACATAGATTATGAAAAAGCTTTCGACTCAGTACCACACTCTTGGCTCATACATATACTTAAAGTATATAAAATAAATAATCAGATTATCCAGTTCCTACAGCACATAATGGAAATGTGGAAAACAACCATATCAATAGGCACAAACCAAACATCAAACATACAAACAGAAGAACTGAGTATAAGAAGAGGAATATTTCAGAGTGACTCACTCAGTGCACTATGGTTCTGTTTAGCATTGAACCCATTATTAGATTATCCTTCAACCGGTCCACTCAGCTCCCAGATAACTACCATACGTCGAGAGAGATTGTTGACCAACAAGTGCAAGACTGGATAGATGTAGGAATAGCCTAACCCTGTATTTCAGAATACGCAAGTCCTGTAGTCGTAGTTAGAAAGAAAGATGACACACAGAGAATATGTGTGGATTACAGGAAGATCAATAAGTTAGTGGCCAAGGACGAAAATCTTCAACCGTAGAATAGAAGATGTGCTTGATACATTGCAAGACGCCAATCTGTTTACGAGATTAGACTTGAGAAATGGATTATTTCATGTGCCAGTTGAAGAAAATAGTCGAAAATACACAGCTTTTGTTATACACAATGGTCAATATTGGTTTACAAAAGTGCCATTTGGTTTCTGTAACTCGCGAGAAATATTTCATGTATGTGAATAGAGTGTTTCGAGACCTAACTAGAAAAAAATAGTGTCCAATGTATACTAATGATTGAGTGAAGGGCTTGCACGGTTGCAGTTGGTATTACAAGTAACGAGTGAGCAGGGATTAGAAATCAACTAGAAGAAATGTCAATTCCTTCAGCAACGAGTACAATTCTTTGGTCATATAATTGAAAGCGGTAAGATGTATCCAGCCGAAGAGAAAACCAGAGCAGTAAGAATATTTCCAGTAACGAAAAATGTTAAACAAGTCCAGAGTTTTTTTTTTTGGGTTTAATAGGATACTTTAAGAAATTCATTCCCCAGTACTCGAAAATGGCTAAACGATTAACAAATCTTCTGAAGAAAGAAGCAAGATTCAAATTTGAAGATGCAGTTAAGTCAGCGTTTGAATCGTTGAAGAAGACGTTAACAGATGGCCCAGTAGTTTACATTTATAAACCTGGTTTGGAGACAGAAATACATACGGGCGCAAGTATAGATGGCTACGGAGTAATTTTGCTACAAAGATGCTCTAAGGACAATAAATTCCACCCAATACATTACACGTCAAAGTCACGTCAAAGAAGACCACGGAAGCAGAACGAAAGTACTCAAGTTATGAACTAAAAGTCTTGGCAGTGATAGAAGGAATTAAGAAATTTAGGACTTACTTGTTTGGCCAAAAGTTCAAAATTATAACCGATTGTGACGCATTTTCAAAAACTGTATACAAGAAGGACGTAAACGCAAGAGTACCAAGATGGGTGATGATGCTGAATTTGAATTTGAATGCGGCACGTGGACAGTTTAAGCTGACATCCAGTTATGATGATGGTTGATAGTAGGGTCAGCAAGATCAGAAAAGCTCAAGAAGATGACGAGACGATTAAAACGCTTAAAGAAATCTTGAAAGAAAATTAAAACATGTCGACTACTTCATAGCCAATGACGTTTTGCACAAGATAAAGAAGGGAAGACAGCAGAAGATATACAAACTAATATAATAAAAGACGTTCACGGACAATGACACTATGCTGTGAAGAGAACGAAGGATATCATAGAGCAAGGGTACTATAATACACGCCTTCAATGCAAGATATAAAAGGTGATTTCTTGTTGTAACGGTAAGAAAAAAGGTTATTTGAACCCCTTGCCAAAGGAAGACGAACTGAAGGACCTTTGACGTATACGAACAAGAATTATAACCACATTTTTGCAGTAATAGACGCATTTATTAAATTTACATGGCTGTACCCGACAAAATCCACTACTACAAAAGAAATAATCATGAAGCTGGACCAACAGAAGAAAAACTTCGGTAATCCCTGCCGAAAAATCTCAGACAAAGTCTCAGCATTTACTAGTCTAGAATTTAAAGACTATTATGAGTACGAGAAGATAGAAGACACAGTAATTACGACTGGACTTCCAAGAGCGAACGACCAAATCTAGCGCCAGAACAGAGTAATTATTAGTGTGCAACCAAAGCCCCTACCAAATGATATCAATACGTGAATGATGTACAAGGTGTAATCAATGCGACGTATCAAAAGAGCATTGACACCACTCCATTTCAGCTACTGATCATAGCCAAGATGAAAAGTCCTAATGACTTGCCAAGGTGTAATCAATGCGACGTATCAAAGGGTACTCCATTTGAGCTACTTATCGAAGTTGAAAAGTCCTGATGACTTGCTGATCAAATGGATGGTAGAGGAAGAGACCGTGAAAGAATTCCAGGAGCAAAAAGATATTACAAGAATGAATGCAAAGAAACAAATACAGAAATTCCAGGAAGAAAACAGGAAATATTACAATTTATGAATACGAGACTCAGGTAACAATAAATTGACCATTTTTGAAAATGCTGCTGTGGATTCCATACCCAACACAACAAATTGAACAAAATTAGTAAATGTTATTTCCAATAGGTGCACCTTTATACAATCGACATCAAAACTTTTCCAACATCACTGGGAGAACAACAACGTTGGTACTAATAAAGCTTAAGTAAGAATAAATTGACCATTAGTGAAAATGCTGCTGTGGATTCCACATCCAACACAACAAATCGAACAAAATTAGTAAATATTACTTCCTATAGATTTATCTCTACGATTTGCAAAGCAAACCTTTTCCAACATCACTGAAAGGATAGTAGCGTTGATCCAAATCAAGCTTAGACAAAGATAAATTGAATATTTGCTGAAATACAGTTGTGGATTCCATACCCAACATAAAAATAATACAAAATTAGTAAATGTTATTACCAATAGGTACACCTTCATGAAATCGATAGCAAAATATTTCCAACATCACTGGGAGAACAACAGCGTTGGTACAAATGAAGCTCAGGTAAGAATAAATGACCATTTGTAAAAATGCTGTTGTTGATTCCATACCCAACACAACAAATTGAACAAAATTAGTAAATATTATTCCTAATTGATATACCTCTACGATTTACTAAGCGAAACTTTTCCAACATCACTAGAAGAATAATAGCGTTAGTCGAAATCAAGCTTAGACAAAGATAAATTGAATATTTTTGAAATACAGTTGTAGATTCCATACCCAACATAAAAATAATACAAAATTAGTAAATGTTATTACCAATAGATACACCTTCATGAAATCGATAGCAAAATATTTCCAACATCACTGGGAGAACAACAGCGTTGGTACAAATGAAGCTCAGGTAAGAATAAATGACCATTTGTAAAAATGCTGTTGTTGATTCCATACCCAACACAACAAATTGAACAAAATTAGTAAATATTATTCCTAATTGATATACCTCTACGATTTACTAAGCGAAACTTTTCCAACATCACTAGAAGAATAATAGCGTTAGTCGAAATCAAGCTTAGACAAAGAAAAATTGATTATTTTTGAAATACAGTTGTGAATTCCATACCCAACATAACAATAACTCAAAATTAGTAGATGTAATTACCAATAGGTACACCTATACGAAATCGATAGCAAAACTTTTCCAACATCACTGGGAAAACAACAGCGTTGGTACAAATGAAGCTCAGGTAAGAATAAATCGACCATTAGTGAAAATGCTGCTGTGGATTCCACATCTAAGACAACAAATTGAACAAAATTAATAAATATTATTTCCAATAGATTTTCTTATACGATTTACAAAGGAAAACTTTTCCAACATCACTGAGAGAATAAAAGCGTTGATTCAAATCAAGCTTAGACAACGATAATGTGAATATTTGTTAAAATACAGTTGTGAATTCCATTCCCAGCATAACAATAACTCAAAATTAGTAAATGTTATTACCAATAGGTACACCTTTATGAAATAGATAGCAAAACTTTTCCAACATTACTGGGAGAACAACAGCGTTGGTACAAATGAAGCTCAGGTAAGAATAAATTGACCATTAGTGAAAATGCTGCTGTGGATTCCACATCCAACACAACAAACTGAACAAAATTAGTAAATATTATTTCTAATAGATTAAATTCTACGATTTACAAAGCAAAACTTTTCCAACATCACTAGAAGAATAATAGCGTTAGTCGAAATCAAGCTTAGACAAAGATTAATTGAATATTTTTGAAATACAGTTGTGAATTCTATACTCAACATAACAATAACACAAAATTAGTAAATATTATTTCCAATAGGTACACCTTTATGAAATCGATAGCAAAACGTTTCCAACATCACTGGGAGAACAACAGCGTTGGTACAAATGAAGCTCATGTAAGAATAAATTGACCATTAGTGAAAATGCTGCTGTGAATTCCACATCCAACACAACAAATTGAATAAAATTAGTAAATATTACTTCCTACAGATTTATCTCTACGATTTGCAAAGCAAAACTTTTCCAACATCACTGGAAGAATAATAGCGTTAGTCGAAATCAAGCTTAGACATAAATAAATTGAATATTTTTGAAATACAGTTGTCGATTCCATACCCAACATAACAATAACTCAAAATTAGTAGATGCTATTACCAATAGGTACATTTTTATGAAATAGATAGTAAAACTTCTCCAGCATCACTGGAAGAACAACAGCGTTGGTACAAATGAAGCTCAGGTAAGAAAAAATTGACCATTAGTAAAAAATACTGCTGTGGATTCTACATCCAACACAACAAATTGAACAAAATTAGTAGATATTATTTTCAATAGATGTACTTCTACGATTTCCAAAGCGAAACTTTTCCAACATCACTGGAAAAATAATAGCGTTGGTCCAAATCAAGCTTAGACAACGATAAATTGAATATTTGTTGAAATACAGTTGTTGATTCCATACTCAACATAACAATAACTCAAATTATTTTCAATAGATACACCTTTATGAAATAGATAGCCATATTTTTCCAACATCACTGGAAGAATAGCAGCGTTGGTCCAAATGAATCTTAGGTAACAATAAATTGACCATTTGTGAAAAAACAGTTGTGGATTTCATATCTAACTCAACAAATGAACAAAATTAGTAAATAGGGGATGAAGGAGATGTGGAGAGAAGAAAGGGAGGAACTAAGAGCTTAGATAAAGGTGTTAGAAGAGGAAGGAGAGAAAAGGGAAAGGAGGGAAAAGAGAAATAACATCGTCATAAGGGGAAAGGATTTTCGGGACAACGGGGAAATAAAAAAAATCCTGAAGGAGGTTGTTGAGGTGGAAGTAAAAGTGAAGGATTATGTCAAACCGGAGGGGGGAAATAAGTTAACTATGGTAAAGTTGGGAGGGAGAGAGGATAAAATAAAAAAAACGAAAAACAGGAGAGATGATATTTATAGATGATGATATGAAAAAAGGAAGAGGGAAATACAAAAAAAAATAGAGAAAAGGCAAAGAGCGAACGGGAAAAGGAATGAATGACAAGGATAGGTTACCAGAAGCTGACGATAGACGGGAGAGTATGGAGATGGGACAATGAGATTGCTGGAAGAAATAAAAAAACAGTAGAGGCAGATGTGTCGTTTGGGGGGAGGACAGAAGGGAGGGAAGGGTAGCAGGAGTAGGGAGGTACTAACAATAGGGGTGTGGAATGTGGCGGGAATAAAGGGCAAGACTAGAGGGAAGGAAAAGGAGAAAGCATTAGGAGGATGGATAGAGGGGAAGGATATAGTGGGGTTGTTGGAAATATGGATGGTGAGGGAAGACTGGGAGGAAGTAGGAGGGGGATTACCGGGGGGTTTTTAGATGGGATATGAAGGCGGCAAGAAAGGAGGTGGGTGAAGGGAAAAACGAAGGGGGTTTGATTGTGGGGATAAGGAGTTATTTACAAACAGAGAAGGTGGAGTTCATGGAGGGAGAATAAGACGTGGGATGGGTAAGATGTGGTAGGGAAAAGAAAGGTTTAACATTAGGGATGGTATACGTAAACAAGAATTGGGGAGATATTAGCATAGAGATTGAGGAGAGGACAAAAGACGGAGGAAGATATATAGTTGGGGGGAAGGGGGGATTTCAACGCTAGACTAGGAGAATTAGAGGAAGGGATAAATGAGGAAGGAGAAAGGATCAATAGGAGGTCACAAAATAGGTACGTGAATGCCGAGGGAAGGATGTTACAAAAATGGGCGATGGGGGAGGTGTTAAACGGATGTACGGAAGGAGATTGGGAAGGGAGGTTAACTCATGTGGGACCAAAGGGAGGGTCGGTAATTGACTACATGATGACAAAGGGATGCGATAGGAGGGACGTGAGATGAATGGAGGTAGAGGAAGCAGAAGGCTCGGATCACTGGCCAATAAAGGTAGAGATTCTGACAGGAAACACGAAGGAAAAGGGAGTGCAACAAGAAGTGACGAGGCTTGAGAGCGGGGAAACGGTGATAACGAGGATGAGGGAGAGGTTGAAGGTGATCGAGTGGGAGAAAGTTGAGTCTATGGAAGCAATGGAGGAAGTCATAAAGAGTTGCGGTAGGAGTAAGAACGTAAGAGGGTGAGCAAAATAGGAGTACAGAAGAGCAAAGGCAGAGCTGAGGTGAGTGAGAAACAAATATAAGGAAGGAAACGGCGAAGAGGGGGAAAAGTATGGGGGGCAAAGAAAAAGTACGACAAGATGTGTGAAGAGAAGAAGAGAAGCGTGATAGAAAAAAGGTGGACGAACTAAAGTCATGTAAGAACGAAGCAGAGATATGAAGAATACTAAAGAGAGGGAAAGGGGCAAAGCAAACGGGGATAGAGATAATAGAGTGGGCGGATAAATGTAGAAAAGAAAGTGAAGATCCAATGGAGCTAGCGGGTGAAGGAGTAAGGGGGGAAGTAGCAGAATTCTCGGAGGAGGAGGTGGAGAGAGCCTTTGAGGAACTAAAAAAAGGAAAAGCAGCGGGACCGGATGGACAAAAAGCGGAAATGTGGAGAGAAATAGGAAGGGAAGGAATGGATAGGTTTAGAACTCTCATGAACCAAATCTGGAAAGGGGAGGATATCCCAGAATCATGGAAGGTGGGGCGGTGTGCCCGGTCCACAAAGGCGGTGATATTAACGAAGTGGATAAATACCGAGGAATAAAGAAAATAAACATAGGATGTAAAATAGCGACGCTGTTAGTTAAGAGGAGGGACGAGGAGGAAACGAAGGAGAAAAGTTTTATAGAAGAAACGCAGGGAGGGTTTAGGAAAGGAAGGGGAACAAGTGACCAGTTATTTACCCTGGCCAGGTCAGTGGAACGAGTGTTGGAAGAAAAAAGAAGTATGTTTCCGGTGGTTTTGGACCTAAAAGCATCGTATGATTCGCTATCGAGAAAATGGATGATAGAACGAATGAGAAAAGGGGGGGGGGTGAGTGGAGGTATGGTTGAGTTCATAAGGAGAATACATGAGGAAACGTAGATTGCTGCGAAGGTGGGAGGGACGTGCGCAGAAAGTGTCAGGATGTGGAAGGGTCTGAAGCAGGGTTACCCGATGAGTTCTGTGCTCTTCAATTTGTACATTGGGGATTTGGAAGAAGTACTAAGAAAAGGATAGAATGGTGGGATGGTAATAGGGAAGAGAAAGGTATGGACACTAAGGTACGCGCACAACATGGTCCTAATGGCATGGGAAGGAATGAAAGGGATGTTAAAGAGAGTGGAAGGGTATATGGACAGGAGAGGTTTGCTAGTGAATATTAAGAAAATTCAGGAATCAGGGAAGAGAGGGAAGGATAAAAGAATTAGAGTGGAAGGGTGAAACGATAGCGACAGTGAAAGTGTTTAAATATTTGGGCTTTATGTTTAAGGGGGCGGGAGGATATGAGGAACATGCAAGATGGGTGCAAGGAAAGGCAAGGAAGGCGTGGAGCGTGGGAAGTTGGATTAAAGGAAATGTGAGTGTGATGTGTGGCTTGTGGGATGCGTGCGTAAGATCTATTTTGTTGTACGGAGTGGAAGTGTGGGGGGTCAGGAAGCAAGGAAGGGTTGAGAGTGAGCAGCAGATGTTAGGGGTGGAGAAATCGACCCCGGGTTACATACTGCTTCAGGAAACGAATAGAGAAAGTGTGTGGTGTGAGGCGATAAAGAGAGTGGCTGGATATATTATGAGAATAAGTGGCCTGGAGGAGGGAAGACTAGTAGTAGTTTGAGACAGTAAAATGGCGGATGCAGAGTAGTTGTATTTCGCTCAGCTCCGACTAAATTATTAAAATTGTGTACAATAAGTTATAATATTGCGTTTCTGCAGTGAGTTTACGTTAGTAAAGTGTAACCTGCAATAATAAAAAGTGATCAATATCACAATCATGGCGAAAAATATAAAAGAACTTAACACTTGAGTGGAGAGGTTATCGTCGACGTTCCACGATGAAATCGCCAGATTTCGCGAAGAAATGACGAAAATTACGCCCAATACGCGCACTGTCCAAGAGAATCTACTAGTGAAAATTGATGCACTGGAAAAGTCACTCACTACGGAGGTTAATTCAATAATGGACGACATCGAGTAGCTGCAGAAAAAGCAACAAGAACTTCAGCGGGACTTGGACATTCTCAATCAGCGCTCTTTACGTAAAAACGTAATTCTAAAAGGTCTGAAAGAAGTAAACAAGGAAGATGTAACAACCGCAGTAATTAAAATATTTAAAACAAAATTAAACGTTGACATTGATTTGATGGATATCGACTCATGTTATCGTATTGGCAAAGTTGATAAGAAAAAAAAAGAAATACCTGTTCGTCCCGTGATTGTTGAATTTGTGCAGTGATAGAAACGGGATATTGTCTTCTAAAACAAATCCAAATTAAAAGGATCATCGTTTGTTTTAACTGAGATGCTGACATCAGACCGACTCAGCTTATATATGACATTAATAATGTTAATGAAAAAGTCAACTACTTAATATCGCAACTCTTAACTCTATTTGATACGCATGCTCCGTTATGCTCTAAGATATTTTCTAAACCTTGCTCATCCTGGTATACAGACAATCTAAAATTCATGAAATCACTTCAAAATAAAGCACTAAAACGATTTAAATCTAATCCAACAGCAGCCAAATGGGAATATTATAAGTCACTGAGAAACCTTACAACATCCCCTATTAGAAGAGAAAAGAAAGCATTTTTAGAAAATGCTCGCAATAATCGTGATTTTAAAACTACATGGCGATCATTAAAATCAATGGGAGTAGTTAAAAGAAAGAACACATATAATATTCCCACATTTCTCAAAAATCCCAATGAAATAAACTCCTACTTCATTGACTCTATACCCAAAAATGGGAATAATAATACCGTTAAAGAGTATTACCAAAATAATTTAGTGTCCAACTCTTCTTTTAACTTTCAGCCTGTGAGTGAAGAATTAGTAAGTAGAATTCTAAACAACGTTAAAAGTAATGCAATCGGTTGCGATGCCATTAGTCTCAAAATGATACAATATGGCTGTCCACATATTTTGCCTTATATCACGGATATTATAAATACGTGCTTAGATAAAGGTATGTTTCCAACACTTTGGAAGGAGGCTATAGTTACTCCAATTCCTAAAATTAAAACTCCTCTTCAGTTCAAAGATCTGCGTCCCATTAGTGTGCTCCCAGTAATGTCGAAAATATTAGAGAAAGTTGTTGACCTTCAGTTAAGAGATTACATCGCTTCTATTAACCTATTACCTTTAACACAATCAGGATTTCGTCCTAAATACAGCTGCACAACCGCATTGTCTAATATGTGTGACAACATTATTAGAGCCACGGATACTGGCATGCTTTTTGTGATTGTATTGCTAGATTACAGCAAAGCCTTTGATACAATCAATCACGATACGATGTTATCTATCTTAAGCTGCATTGGGCTAGGTGAAGTTGCAGTAAATTTTTTTGAGAATTACTTAAAAAATCGCACTCAGCGGGTTAAAGTTGAACATCTTTCTAATAAGCTACCAGTTCCCTCAGGTGTGCCACAGGGATCCATTCTGGGTCCCCTGTTATTTTTAATATATTCATCCTTTCTTCATAAATCTATTAAATTTTGCGAAAACCACTTCTCTGCTGATGATACCCAGCTCCTTTATTTTTTTCATAGTGATAATACTGCGCTAGCGTGTAGACAACTTAATGAAGACATTTCAAGTCTAGTTAATATTTCAAAAGAACACTGTCTCTATGTTAATCCAGACAAGTCGAAATTGATTATCTTTGGGCCAAAAAAAGCTAGAGAACGCCTTATGCAAAGCATTTCATTTAGAGTAACGATCAATAATACTGTGCTCCCATGTAGCAACGAAGTCAAGAGTTTAGGGGTTATTATCGACAATAGACTTCGCTTTAAATCACATGTCAATCTATGTATTAGAAATGCCTATTGTAACTTAAAAAACCTATATTGTACCTCTTGATTTTACTTGGTGAAAATAAGTTTAAGTTCAGTTTATATGCCAATAAAGGTCTTTTTTAAAGTAAATATTACTTCCAGTAGATTTAACTCTACGATTTACAAAGCAAAACTTTTTCAACATAATTGGGAGAATAATTGCGTTGATCCAAATCAAGCTTAGATAACGATAAACTTACTATTTCTGGAAATACAGTTGTCGAATCTACACCTAGAAAAAAATCTGTTCTAGCAGAAAAATTAATAGGATCCATCTAAATTTACCCAGTTTTTACACCTAAATCAAAATATAAGCGTTATAATGAACCTGCATTTCGCAACAGCAACATTTGTTACCGTTGCAATTTCGCAAAACCCACCACCACCGCCTACTACCCCTCGTGCCTATCTGTAATCCGGCGGCGACGTACTCGCGGGAATTTAATTAAAGTCATCCCGTGCACGTATGATATTCCATTCACCGCGCGCGCCCCCCTATTTTTTTTATTTCCATCACGGGGCGGCTCTAATTAATTCCCTTCCATGCGATACGTATCAGACAGCGCGCCCCCTCAAGTATCTCTCCTGCCCTACTTGCGACTAACTACGGCGTCGGCGAAAACAACAAGACAACAAGCAATAACTAAGTTCTATTTTAGAGTACGCCGCCTCTATCAGTACGTGCGATGCTGAAAGTTCTTCTAATGAATGATGTTTACATGTACGTGAATAATAACGTTTGGATGGGGTCCAAATAATATTAAATTAATAACAAAATAAATAAATATCCTTCCATGATGGATTTTTCCTCATTCACCCCCAATAAAATAGATATCAGGCCATACTGTCGTGACGTGCCAGACGTTTCCGCCTCCCTCGATTTTTTTGTTTCGTGTAATATGAAAAGTTCCCAGCGCTTACATCATTCCACCAATCCAATCCGTAAACGATGGAAGTTTTTTTTTTATGAAGCTCTCATTGTCCTCGGCCAGATGACATCTGTTTCGCAGTGGTATCGATTCGATTGATTTATTGCTTTTATTATTTGCGGGACACGTCGCGTTGCAGTCTGATCGAGCGGAAATGATTCAGGAACAACAAGAAGAGTTGAAAAGTTTTTTTTTGTATAGGAGGCGATTAAAAGCAGGAAATTGGAGTGTCTGTGGATATCCTCGTAATTGAATCATTTCGAGTCCGCGGGGATTCCCCCGTCTAACAAGTCAACGTGATTCCGTTCGCGCATTTTGATTTATTGCGAACGTGAAAAAAAAATAGTCGTTGGTAACGTGAGGCGAAATCGACGACCCCCTGTACGTCGTAAAAAATGTCGCACGTCTGTCGACGTCGACGAACGTCTCGAGTGTATATTCCTGTCGATTGTACTCGATGCTCGGAATACAATTTATTCGAGCGGGAATAAAGTTGTTATCGGAATTTGATATTGCTTTCGACGAAGCTACCAAAATAAACAAGTTGTTTATTTTAGTAGAAATAATACAGCCTTTATCTTTATCTATTTTTATCCATTAAATAATATTTTAAATAAAGGATTGTAACATAGAAAAAGGGAAAAACGATATCGATATTATTTTACCCTATTAAATTACATACCTTATATTTAATTCATACGAACGAATAAATCAATACCGTTAACACTAAGGGATTATTAGTGGTATACATTAGCATTCAATTATTTATAGGCGTGGGATCGCTTATTTTGAACCACCACATGGCTTTAATATAGCTCTTTAGTAACAATTAGCTATAAAATATTAACAACTCGATGTTTAAAATTGCATTTGATGATTTGACGATTTGTAAAAATTCAACCAGTTTAGGAAAAAGCTTCAAACTTTTAAAATCTATTCAAAATTAATGTATTTCTAAAATGAATTTAAAAGAATTTACGCTATGCTTGAGGAAACAAAATGGCGGCTCTCTAAACTCAAATTTCAGGTAATTAAATTGCACTCGAAGGTTTGAAAATTTGTAAAAAGTCAACCAGTTAAGAAAATTGCTTCAAATTTTCAAAATCTATTTAAAATAAACGTATTTCTAAAATTACTTTAAAAGAATTAACGCTTTGCTTGAGGAAACAAAATGGCGACTCTCTAAACTCAAATTTCAGGTAACTAAATTACACTCGAAGGTTTGAAAATTTGTAAAAAGTCAACCAGTTAAGAAAATTGCTTCAAATTTTCAAAATCTATTTAAAATTAACGTATTTCTAAAATTACTTTAAAAGAATTAACGATATGCTTGAGGAAACAAAATGGCGGCTCTCTAAACTCAAATTTCAGGTAATGAAATTGCACTCGAAGGTTTAAAAATTTGTAAAAAGTCAACCAGTTAAGAAAATTGCTTCAAATTTTCAAAATCTATTTAAAATTAACGTATTTTTTAAATAAATTTAAAAGAATTAACGATATACTTGAGGAATCAAAATGGCGGCTCTGTAAACTCAAATTTCAGGTAATTAAATCGCACTCGAAGGTTTGAAAATTTGTAAAAAGTCAACCAGTTAAGAAAATTGCTTCAAATTTTCAAAATCTATTTAAAATTAACGTATTTCTAAAATTACTTTAAAAGAATTAACGATATGCTTGAGAAAACAAAATGGCGGCTCTCTAAACTCAAATTTCAAGTAATTAAATTACACTCGAAGGTTTGAAAATTTGTAAAAAGTCAACCAGTTAAGAAAATTGCTCCAAATTTTCAAAATCTATTTAAAATTAACGTATTTCTAAAATTACTTTAAAAGAATTAACGATATGCTTGAGAAAACAAAATGGCGGCGCTCTAAACTCAAATTTCAGGTAATTAAATTGCACTCGAAGGTTTGAAAATTTGTAAAAAGTCAACTAGTTATGAAATCTGCTACAAATTTTCAAAATCTATTTAGAAGTAACGTATTTCTAAAATTACTTTAAAAGAGTTAACGATATGCTTGAGAAAACAAAATGGCGGCTCTCTAAACTCAAATTTCAAGTAATTAAATTACACTCGAAGGTTTGAAAATTTGTAAAAAGTCAACCAGTTAAGAAAATTGCTCCAAATTTTCAAAATCTATTTAAAATTAACGTATTTCTAAAATTACTTTAAAAGAATTAACGATATGCTTGAGAAAACAAAATGGCGGCTCTGTAAACTCAAATTTCAGGTAATTAAATCGCACTCGAAGGTTTGAAAATTTGTAAAAAGTCAACCAGTTAAGAAAATTGCTTCAAATTTTCAAAATCTATTTAAAACTAACGTATTTCTAAAATTACTTTAAAAGAATTAACGATTTGCTTGAGGAAACAAAATGGCGGCTCTCTAAACTCAAATTTCAGGTAATTAAATTGCACTCGAAGGTTTGAAAATTTGTAAAAAGTCAACCAGTTAAGAAAAATGCTTCAAATTTTCAAAATCTATTTAAAACTAACGTATTTCTAAAATTACTTTAAAAGAATTAACGATATGCTTGAGAAAACAAAATGGCGGCTCTCTAAACTCAAATGTCAGGTAATTAAATTGCACTCGAAGGTTTGAAAATTTGTAAAAAGTCAACCAGTTAAGAAAATTGCTTCAAATTTTCAAAATCTATTTAAAATTAACGTATTTCTAAAATTACTTTAAAAGAATTAACGATATGCTTGAGGAAACAAAATGGCGATTCTCTAAACTCAAATTTCAGGTAATAAAATTGCACTCGAAGGTTTGAAAATTTGTAAAAAGCCAACCAGTTAAGAAAATTGCTTCAAATGTTCAAAATCTATTTAAAATTTACGTACTTCTAAAATAACTTTAAAAGAATTAACGTTTTGCTTGAGGAAACAAAATGGCGGCTCTCTAAACTCAAATTTCAGGTAATAAAATTGCACTCGAAGGTTTGAAAATTTGTAAAAAGTCAACCAGTTAGGAAAATTGCTTCAAATTTTTAAAATCTATTTAAAATTAACATATTTCTAAAGTTACTTTAAAAGAATTAACGCATTGCTTGAAGAAACAAAATGGCGGCTCTCTAAACTCAAATTTCAGGTAATAAAATTGCACTCGAAGGTTTGAAAATTTGTAAAAGTCAACCAGTTAAGAAAATTGCTTCAAATTTTCAAAATCTCTTTAAAATTAACGTATTTCTAAAATTACTTTAAAAGAATTGACGGTATGCTTGAGGAAACAAAATGGCAGCTCTCTAAACTCAAATTTCAGGTAATAAAATTACACTCGAATGTTTGATAATTTGTAAATAGTCAACCAGTTAAGAAAATTGCTTTAAATTTTCAAAATATATTTAAAATTAGCGTATTTCTAAAATTACTTTAAAAGAATTAACAATATGCTGGAGGAAACAAAATGGCGGTTATCTAAACTCAAATTTCAGGTAATAAAATTGCACTCGAAGGTTTGAAAATTTGTAAAAAGTCAACCAGTTAAGAAAATTGTTTTAAATTTTCAAAATCTATTTAAAATTAACGTATTTCTAAAATTAATTTAAGAGAATTAACGATATGCTTGAGAAAACAAAATGGCGGCTCTCTATACTCAAAGTTTAGGTAATTAAATTGCACTCGAAGGTTTGAAAATTTGTAAAAAGTCAACCAGTTAAGAAAATGGCTTCAAATTTTCAAAATCTATTTAAAATTAACGTATTTCTAAAATTACTTTAAAAGAATTAACGCTCTGCTTGAGGAAACAAAATGGCGGCTCTCTAAACCCAAATTTCAGGTAATTAAATTACACTCGAAGGTTTGAAAATTTGTAAAAAGTCAACCAGTAAAGAAAATTGCTTCAAATTGTCAAAATTTATTTAAAATTAACGTATTTCTAAAATTACTTTAAAAGAATTAACGATATGCTTGAGGAAACAAAATGGCGGCTCTCTAAACTCAAATTTCAGGTAATTAAATTGCACCCAAAGGTTTGAAAATTTGTAAAAAGTCAACCAGTTAAGAAAATTGCTTCAAATTTTTAAAATATATTTAAAATTAACGTATTTCTAAAATAACTTTAAAAGAATTAACGATATGCTTGAGAAAACAAAATGGTGGCTCTCTAAACTCAAATTTCAGGTAATGAAATTGCACTCGAAGGTTTGAAAATTTGTAAAAAGTCAACCAGTTAAGTAAATTGCTTCAAATTTTTAATATCAATTTAAAATTAACGTATTTCTAAAATTATTTTAAAAGAATGACCGATATGCTTGAGAAAACAAGATGGCGGCTCTCTAAACTCAAATTTCAGGTAATAAAATTGCACTCGAAGTTTTGAAAGTTTGTAAAAAGTCAACCAGTTAAGAAAATGGCTTCAAAATGTCAAAATCTATTTAAAATTAACATATTTCTAAAATTACTTTAAAAGAATTAACAAAATGCTTAAGAAATCAATATGGTGGCTCTCTAAACTCAAATTTCAGCGAATTAAATTGCACTCGAAGGTTTGAAAATTTGTAAAAAGTCAACCAGTTAAAAAAATTGTTTCAAACTTTGAAAATCTATTTAAAATTAACGTATTTCTTAAATAACTTTAAAAGAATTAACGCTTTGCTTGAGGAAACAAAATGGCGGCTCTCTAAACTCAAATTTCAGGTAATAAAATTGCACTCGAAGGTTTGAAAATTTGTAAAAAGTCAACCAGTTAAGAAAATTGCTTCTAATTTTCAAAATCTATTTAAAATTAACGTATTTCTAAAATTACTTTAAAAGAATTAACGATATGCTTGAGGAAACAAAATGGCGGCTCTCTAAACTCAAATTTCAGGTAATAAAATTGCACTCGAAGGTTTGAAAATTCGTAAAAAGTCAACCAGTTAAGAAAATTGCTTCAAATTTTCAAAATCTATTTAAATGTAACGTATTTCTAAAATTACTGTAAAACAATTATTGATATGCTTGAGAAACCAAAATGGCGGCTCTCTAAACTCAAATTTCAGGTAATAAAATTACACTCGAATGTTTAAAAATTTGTAAAAAGTCAACCAGTTACGAAAATTGCTTCAAATTTTCAATATCAATTTAAAATTAACGTATTTCTTAAATAACTTCAAAAGAATTAACGTTTTGCTTGAGGAAACAAAATGGCGGCTCTCTAAACTCAAATTTCAGGTAATAAAATTGCACTCGAAGGTTTGAAAATTCGTAAAAAGTCAACCAGTTAAGAAAATTGCTTCAAATTTTCAAAATCTATTTAGAATTAACGTATTTCTAAAATTAATTTAAAAGAATTAACAATATGCTTAAAGAATCAAAATAGCGGCTCTCTAAACTCAAATTTCAAGTAGTAAAATTCCACTCGAAGGTTTGAAAATTTGTAAAAAGTCAACCAGTTAAGAAAATTGCTTCAAATTTTCAAAATCTATTTAAAATTAACGTATTTCTATAATTACTTTAAAAGAATTAACGATGTGCTTGAGGAAACAAAATGGCGGCTCTCTAAACTCAAATTTCAGGAAATTAAATTACACTCGAAGGTTTGAAAATTTGTAAAAAGTCAATCAGTCAACAAAATTGTTTCATATTTTCAAAATTTATTTAGAAGTAACGTATTTCTAAAATTAGTTTAGAAGAATGAACGATATCCTTGAGGAAACAAAATGGCGGCTCTCTAAACTCAAATTTCAGGTAATAAAATTGCACTCGAAGGTTTGAAAATTTGTAAAATGTCAACCGGTTAAGAAAATTGCTTCAAATTTTCAAAATCTATTAAAAATTAACGTATTTATTAAATAACTTTAAAATAATTGACGTTCTGCTTGAGGAAACAAAATGGCGGCTCTCTAAACTCAATTTTCAGGTAATAAAATTGCACTCGAAGGTTTGAAAATTTGTAAAAAGTCAACCAGTTAAGAAAATTGCTTCAAATTTTCAAAATCTATTTAAAATTAACGTATTTCTAAAATTAGTTTAGAAGAATGAACGATATCCTTGAGGAAACAAAATGGCGGCTCTCTAAACTCAAATTTCAGGTAATAAAATTGCACTCGAAGGTTTGAAAATTTGTAAAATGTCAACCGGTTAAGAAAATTGCTTCAAATTTTCAAAATCTATTAAAAATTAACGTATTTATTAAATAACTTTAAAATAATTGACGTTCTGCTTGAGGAAACAAAATGGCGGCTCTCTAAACTCAAATTTCAAGTAATTAAATTGCACTCGAAGGTTTGAAAATTTGTAAAAGTCAACCAGTTAAGAAAATTGCTTCAAATTTTCAAAATCTCTTTAAAATTAACGTATTTCTAAAATTACTTTAAAAGAATTAACGATATGCTTGAGGAAACAAAATGGTGACTCTCTAAACTCAAATTTCAGGAAATTAAATTGCACTCGAAGGTTTGAAAATTTGTAAAAAGTCAACCAGTTAAGTAAATTGCTTCAAATTTTCAATATCAATTTAAAATTAACGTATTTCTACAATTACTTTAAAAGAATTGACGGTATGCTTGAGGAAACAAAATGGCAGCTCTCTAAACTCAAATTTCAGGTAATAAAATTACACTCGAAGGTTTGATAATTTGTAAATAGTCAACCAGTTAAGAAAATTGCTTTAAATTTTCAAAATATATTTAAAATTAGCGTATTTCTAAAATTACTTTAAAAGAATTAACAATATGCTGGAGGAAACAAAATGGCGGTTATCTAAACTCAAATTTCAGGTAATAAAATTGCACTCGAAGGTTTGAAAATTTGTAAAAAGTCAACCAGTTAAGAAAATTGTTTTAAATTTTCAAAATCTATTTAAAATTAACGTATTTCTAAAATTAATTTAAGAGAATTAACGATATGCTTGAGAAAACAAAATGGCGGCTCTCTATACTCAAAGTTTAGGTAATTAAATTGCACTCGAAGGTTTGAAAATTTGTAAAAAGTCAACCAGTTAAGAAAATGGCTTCAAATTTTCAAAATCTATTTAAAATTAACGTATTTCTAAAATTACTTTAAAAGAATTAACGCTCTGCTTGAGGAAACAAAATGGCGGCTCTCTAAACCCAAATTTCAGGTAATTAAATTACACTCGAAGGTTTGAAAATTTGTAAAAAGTCAACCAGTAAAGAAAATTGCTTCAAATTGTCAAAATTTATTTAAAATTAACGTATTTCTAAAATTACTTTAAAAGAATTAACGATATGCTTGAGGAAACAAAATGGCGGCTCTCTAAACTCAAATTTCAGGTAATTAAATTGCACCCAAAGGTTTGAAAATTTGTAAAAAGTCAACCAGTTAAGAAAATTGCTTCAAATTTTTAAAATATATTTAAAATTAACGTATTTCTAAAATAACTTTAAAAGAATTAACGATATGCTTGAGAAAACAAAATGGTGGCTCTCTAAACTCAAATTTCAGGTAATGAAATTGCACTCGAAGGTTTGAAAATTTGTAAAAAGTCAACCAGTTAAGTAAATTGCTTCAAATTTTTAATATCAATTTAAAATTAACGTATTTCTAAAATTATTTTAAAAGAATTAACGATATGCTTGAGAAAACAAGATGGCGGCTCTCTAAACTCAAATTTCAGGTAATAAAATTGCACTCGAAGTTTTGAAAGTTTGTAAAAAGTCAACCAGTTAAGAAAATGGCTTCAAAATGTCAAAATCTATTTAAAATTAACATATTTCTAAAATTACTTTAAAAGAATTAACAAAATGCTTAAGAAATCAATATGGTGGCTCTCTAAACTCAAATTTCAGCGAATTAAATTGCACTCGAAGGTTTGAAAATTTGTAAAAAGTCAACCAGTTAAGAAAATTGCTTCTAATTTTCAAAATTTATTTAAAATTAACGTATTTCTAAAATTACTTTAAAAGAATTAACGATATGCTTGAGAAAACAAAATTTCGGCTCTGTAAACTCAAATTTTAGGTAATAAAATTGCACTCGAAGGTTTGAAAATTTGTAAAAAGTCAACCAGTTAAGAAAATTGCTTCAAATTTTCAAAATCTATTTAAAATTAACGTATTTCTAAAATTACTTTAAAAGAGTTAACGTTTTGCTTGAGGAAACAAAATGGCGGCTCTCTAAACTCAAATTTCAGGTAGTAAAATTGCACTCGAAGGTTTGAAAATTTGTAAAAAGTCAACTAGTTAAGAAAATGGCTTCAAATTTTCAAAATCTATTTAAAAGTAACGTATTTCTAAAATTACTTTAAAAGAATTAACGATATGCTTGAGGAAACAAAATTGCGGCCCTCTAAACTCAAATTTTAGGTAATAAAATTGCACTCGAAGGTTTGAAAATTTGTAAAAAATCAACCAGTTAAGAAAATTGCTTCAAATTTTAAAATCTATTTAAAATTAACGTATTTCTAAAATTACTTTAAAAGAATTAACGATATGCTTGAGAAAATAAAATGGCGGCTCTCTAAACCTAAATTTCAGGTAATTAAATTGCACTCGAAGGTTTGAAAATTTATAAAAAGTCAACCAGTTAAGAAAATTGCTTCAAACTTTCAAAACCTATTTAAAATTAACGTATTTCTAAAATTACTTTAAAAGAATTAACGATATGCTTGAGGAAACAAAATGGCGGCTCTCTAAACTCAAATTTCAGGTAATAAAATTGCACTCGAAGGTTTGAAAATTTGTAAAATGTCAACTAGTGAAGAAAATTGCTTCAAAATATATTTAAAATTAACGTATTTCTAAAATTACTTTAAAAGAATCAACGCTTTGCTTGAGGAAACAAAATGGCGGCTCTCTAAACTCAAATTTCGGGTAATAAAATTGCACTCGAAGGTTTGAAAATTTGTAAAAAGTCAACTAGTTAAGAAAATGGCTTCAAATTTTCAAAATCTATTTAAAATTAACGTATTTCTAAAATTACTTTAAAAGAATTAACGATATGCTTGAGAAAACAAGATGGCGGCTCTCTAAACTCAAATTTCAGGTAATAAAATTGCACTCGAAGTTTTGAAAGTTTGTAAAAAGTCAACCAGTTAAGAAAATGGCTTCAAAATGTCAAAATCTATTTAAAATTAACATATTTCTAAAATTACTTTAAAAGAATTAACAAAATGCTTAAGAAATCAATATGGTGGCTCTCTAAACTCAAATTTCAGCGAATTAAATTGCACTCGAAGGTTTGAAAATTTGTAAAAAGTCAACCAGTTAAGAAAATTGCTTCTAATTTTCAAAATTTATTTAAAATTAACGTATTTCTAAAATTACTTTAAAAGAATTAACGATATGCTTGAGAAAACAAAATTTCGGCTCTGTAAACTCAAATTTTAGGTAATAAAATTGCACTCGAAGGTTTGAAAATTTGTAAAAAGTCAACCAGTTAAGAAAATTGCTTCAAATTTTCAAAATCTATTTAAAATTAACGTATTTCTAAAATTACTTTAAAAGAGTTAACGTTTTGCTTGAGGAAACAAAATGGCGGCTCTCTAAACTCAAATTTCAGGTAGTAAAATTGCACTCGAAGGTTTGAAAATTTGTAAAAAGTCAACTAGTTAAGAAAATGGCTTCAAATTTTCAAAATCTATTTAAAATTAACGTATTTCTAAAATTACTTTAAAAGAATTAACGCTCTGTTTGAGGAAACAAAATGTCGCCTCCCTAAATTCAAATTTCAGGTAATAAAATTGCACTCGAAGGTTTGAAAATTTGTAAAAAGTCAACCATTGAAGAAAATTGCTTCAAATTTTCAAAATCTATTTATAAGTAACGTATTTCTAAAATTACTTTAAAAGAATTAACGATGTGCTTACGAAAACAAAATGGCGGCTCTATAAACTCAAATTTCAGGTAATTAAATTGCACTCAAAGGTTTGAAAATTTGTAAAAAGTCAACCAGTTAAGAAAATGGCTTCAAATTTTCAAAATCTATTTAAAATTAACGTATTTCTTAAATAACTTTAAAAAAATTAACGTTTTGCTTGAGGAAACAAAATGGCGGCTCTCTAAACTCAAATTTCAGGTAATTAAATTGCACTCGAAGGTTTGAAAATTTGTAAAAAGTCAACCAATTAAGAAAATTGCTTCAAATTGTCAAAATCTATTTAAAATTAACGTATTTCTAAAATTACTTCAAAAGAGTTAACGATGTACTTGAAGAAACAAAATGGCGGCTCTCTAAACTCAAATTTCAGGTAATAAAATTGCACTCAAAGGTTTGAAAATTTGTAAAAAGTCAACCAGTTAAGAAAACTGCATCAAATTTTCAAAATCTATTTAAAATTAACGTATTTCTAAAATTACTTTAAAAGAATTAACGACATGTTTGAGAAAACAAAATGGCGGCTCTCTAAACTCAAATTTCAGGTAATAAAATTGCACTCGAAGGTTTGAAAGTTTGTAAAAAGTGAACCAGTTAAGAAAATTGCTTCAAATTTTCAAAATTTATTTAGAAGTAACGTATTTCTAAAATTACTTTAAAAGAATTAACGATATGCTTAAGGAAACAAAATGGCGGCTCTTTAAACTCAAATTTCAGGTAATTAAATTGCACTCGAAGGTTTGAAAATTTGTAAAAAATCAACCAGTTAAAAAAATTGCTTCAAATTTTCAAAATCTATTTAAAATTAACGTATTTCTAAAATTATTTTAAAAGAGTTAACGATATGCTTGAGGAAACAAAATGGCGGCTCTCTAAACTCAAATTTCAGGTAATAAAATTGCACTCGAAGGTTTGAAAATTCGTAAAAAGTCAACCAGTTAATAAAATTGCTTCAAGTTTTTAAAATCTATTTAAAGTTAGCGTATTTCTTAAATAACTTTAAAAGAATTAACGCTTTGCTTGAGGAAACAAAATGGCGGCTCTCTAAACTCAAATTTCAGGTGATAAAATTGCACTCGAAGGTTTGAAAATTTGTAAAAAGTCAACCAGTTAAGAAAATTGCTTCAAATTTTCAAAATCCATTTAAAAGTAACGTATTTTTAAAATTACTTTAAAAGAATTAATAAAATGCTTGAGGAAACAAAATGGCGACTAACTAAACTCAAATTCCAGGTAATAAAATTGCACTCGAAGGTTAGAAAATTTGTAAAAAGTCAACCAGTTAAAAAAATTGCTTCAAATTTTTAAAATCTATTTAAAATTAACGTATTTCTAAAATTACTTTAAAAGAACTAACGCTCTGCTTGAGGAAACAAAATAACGGCTTTCTAAACTCAAATTTCAGATAATTAAATTACACTCGAAGGTTTGAAAATTTGTAAAAAGTCAACAAGTTAAGAAAATTGTTTAAAATTTTCAAAATCTATTTAAATGCAACGTATTTCTAAAATTACTTTAAAAGAATAACCGATATACGCGAGAAAACAAAATAGCGGCTTTCTAAACTCAAATTTTAGGTAGTAAAATTGCACTTGTTGGTTTGAAAATTTGTAAAAAGCCAACCAGAGTAGAAAATTGCTTTTAATTTTCAAAATCTATTTAAAATTAACGTATTTCTAAAATTACTTTAAAAGAATTAACGATATGCTTGAGGAAACAAAATGGCGGCTCTGTAATCTCAAATTTCAGGTAATTAAATTGCACCCAAAGGTTTAAAAATTTGTAAAAAGTCAACCAGTTAAGAAAATTGCTTCAAATTTTCAAAATCTATTTAAAATTAACGTATTTCTAAAATTACTTTAAAAGAATTAAGGATATACTTAAGGAAACAAAATGGCGGCTCTTTAAACTCAAATTTCAGGTAATTAAATTGCACTCGAAAGTTTGAAAATTTGTAAAAAGTCAACTAGTTAAAAAAATTGCTTCTAATTTTTAAAATCTATTTAAAATTAACGTATTTCTAAAATTACTTTAAAAGAATTAACGACATGTTTGAGAAAACAAAAAGGCGGCTCTCTAAACTCAAATTTCAGGTAATAAAATTGCACTCGAAGGTTTGAAAGTTTGTAAAAAGTGAACCAGTTAAGAAAATTGCTTCAAATTTTTAAAATTTATTTAGAAGTAACGTATTTCTAAAATTACTTTAAAAGAAATAACGATATGTTTGAGAAAACAAAATGGCGGCTCTCTAAACTCAAATTTCAGGTAATTAAATTGCACTCGAAGGTTTGAAAATTTGTAAAAAGTCAACCAGTTAAGAAAATTGCTTCAAATTTTTAAAATATATTTAAAATTGATGTATTTCTAAAATTGCTTTAAAAGAATTAATGATATGCTTGAGGAAACAAAATGGCGGCTCTCTAAACTCAAATTTCAGGTGATAAAATTGTACTCGAAGGTTTGAAAATTTGTAAAAAGTCAACCAGTTAAGAAAATTGCTTCAAATTTTCAAAATCTATTTAAAATTAACGTATTTCTAAAATTACTTTAAAAGAATTAACGTTCTGCTTGAGGAAACAAGATGGCGGCTCTCTAAAGTCAAATTTCAGGTAATTAAATTGCACTCGAAGGTTTGAAAATTTGTAAAAAGCCAACCAGTTAAGAAAATTGCTTCAAATTTTGAAAATCTATTTAAAATTAACGTATTTCTTAAATTACTTTAAAAGAATTAACGATATGCTTGAGAAAACAAAATGGCGGCTCTATAAACTCAAATTTCAGGTAATTAAATTGCACTCGAAGGTTTGAAAATTTGTAAAAAGTCAACCAGTTAAGAAAATTGCTTCAAATTTTCAAAATCTATTAAAAATTAATGTATTTCTTAAATAACTTTAAAATAATTGACGTTCTGCTTGAGGAAACAAAATGGCGGCTCTCTAAACTCAAATTTCAGGTAATTAAATTGCACTCGAAGGTTTGAAAATTTGTAAAAAGTCAACCAGTTACGAAAATTGTTTAAAATTTTGAAAATCTATTTAACTGTAAAGTATTTCTAAAATTGCTTCAAAAAAAATTAACGATATGCTTGAGGAAACAAAATGGCGGCTCTCTAAACTCAAATTGCAGGTAATAAAATTGCACTCGAAGGTTTGAAAATTTGTAAAACGTCAACCAGTTAAGAAAATTGCTTCAAATTTTTAAAATCTATTAAAAAAAACGTATTTCTAAAATTACTTTAAAAGAATTAACGCTTTGCTTGAGGAAACAAAATGGCGGCTCTCTAAACTCAAATTTCAGGTCATAAAATTGCACTCGAAGGTTTGAAAATTTGTAAAAAGTCAACCAGTTAAGAAATATGCTTCAAATTTTTAATATCAATTTAGAATTAACGTATTTCTAAAATTATTTAAAAAGAATTAACGATATACGTGAGAAAACAAAATGGCGGCTCTCTAAACTCAAATTTCAGGTATTGAAATTGCACTCGAAGGTTTGAAAATTTGTAAAAAGTCAACCAGTTAAAAAAATTGCTTTAAATTTTTAAAATCTATTTAAATGTAACGTATTTCTAAAATTACTTTAAAAGAATTAACGATATGCTTGAGAAAACAAAATGGCGACTCTCTAAACTCAAATTTCAGGGAATTAAATTGCACTCGAAGGTTTGAAAATTTGTAAAAAGTCAACCAGATGAGAAAATTGTTTCAAATTTTCAAAATCTATTTAAAATTAACGTATTTCTAAAATTACTTTAAAAGAATTAACGATGTGCTTGAGAAAACAAAATGGCGACTCTCTAAACTCAAATTTCAGGTAATAAAATTGCACTCGAAGGTTTGAAAATTTGTAAAAAATCAATCAGTTAAGAAAATGGCTTCAAATTGTCAAAATCTATTTAAAATTAACATATTTCTAAAATTACTTTAAAATAATTAACAAAATGCTTAAGAAATCAATCTAAACTCAAATTTCAGGGAATTAAATTGCACTCGAAGGTTTGAAAATTTGTAAAAAGTCAACCAGATGAGAAAATTGTTTCAAATTTTCAAAATCTATTTAAAATTAACGTATTTCTAAAATTACCTTGAAAGAATTAACGATATGCTTGAGAAAACAAAATGGCGACTCTCTAAACTCAAATTTCAGGGAATTAAATTGCACTCGAAAGTTTAAAATTTGTAAAAAGTCAACCAGATGAGAAAATTGTTTCAAATTTTCAAAATCTATTTAAAATTAACGTATTTCTTAAATAACTTTAAAAGAATTAACGCTCTGCTTGAGGAAACAAAATGGCGGCTCTCTAAACTCAAATTTCAGGTAATTAAATTGCACTCGAAGGTTTGAAAATTTGTAAAAAGTCAACCAGTTAAGAAAATTGCTTCAAATTTTTAAAATCTATTCAAAATTAATGTATTTCTTAAAAATCTTTAAAAAAAATAACGCTTTGCTTGAGGAAACAAAATGGCGGCTCTCTAAACTCAAATTTCAGGTATTGAAATTGCACTCGAAGGTTTGAAAATTTGTAAAAAGTCAACCAGTTAAGAAAATTGCTTCAAATTTTCAAAATCACTTTAAAACAATTAACGATATGCTTGAGGAAACAAAATGGCGGCTCTCTAAACTCAAATTTCAGGTAATAAAATTGTACTCGAAAGTTTGAAAATTTGTAAAAAGTCAACCAGTTAAGAAAATTGCTTCAAATTTTTAAAATCTATTCAAAATTAATGTATTTTTTAAAAATCTTTAAAAGAATTAACGCTTTGCTTGAGGAAACAAAATGGCGGCTCTCTAAACTCAAATTTCAGGTATTGAAATTGCACTCGAAGGTTTGAAAATTTGTAAAAAGTCAACCAGTTAAAAAAATTGCTTTAAATTTTTAAAATCTATTTAAATGTAACGTATTTCTAAAATTACTTTAAAAGAATTAACGATATGCTTGAGAAAACAAAATGGCGACTCTCTAAACTCAAATTTCAAAGAATTAAATTGCACTCGAAGGTTTGAAAATTTGTAAAAAGTCAACCAGATGAGAAAATTGTTTCAAATTTTCAAAATCTATTTAAAATTAACGTATTTCTAAAATTACTTTAAAATAATTAACGATGTGCTTGAGAAAACAAAATGGCGACTCTCTAAACTCAAATTTCAGGTAATTAAATTGCACTCGAAAGTTTGAAAATTTGTAAAAAGTCAACCAGTTAAGAAAATTGCTTCAAATTTTTAAAATCTATTTAAAATGAACGTATTTTTAAAATTATTTAAAAAAAGTTAACGTTCTGCTTGAGGAAACAAAATGGCAGCTTTTTAAACTTAAATTTCAGGTAATAAAATTGCACTCGAAGGTTTGAAAGTTTGTAAAAAATCAACCAGTTAAGAAAATTGCTTCAAATTTTCAAAATCTATTTAAAAGTAGCGTATTTCTAAAATAACTTTAAAAGAATTAACGATATGCATGAGAAAACAAAATGGCGGCTCTCTAAACTCAAATTTCATGTAATAAAATTGCACTCGAAGGTTTGAAAATTTGTAAAAAGTCAACCAGTTAAGAAAATTGCTTCTAATTTTCAAAATATATTTAAAATTAACGTATTTCTTAAATTACTTTAAAAGAATCAACGCTTTGCTTGAGGAAACAAAATGGCGGCTCTCTAAACTCAAATTTCAGGTAATTAAATTGCACTCGAAGGTTTGAAAATTTGTAAAAAGACAACTAGTTAAGAAAATTGCTTCAAATTTTCAAAATCTATTTAAAATTAACGTATTTCTAAAATTACTTTAAAAGAATTAACGTTTTGCTTGAGGAAACAAAATGGCGGCTCTGTAAACTCAAATTTCAGGTAATAAAATTGCACTCGAAGGTTTGAAAATTTGTAAAAAGTCAACCAGTTAAGAAAATTGCTTCAAATTTTCAAAAATTATTTAAAATTAACGTATTTCTTAAATTAATTTAAAAGAATTAATGTTTTGCTTGAGGAAACAAAATGGCGGCTCTCTAAACTCAAATTTCAGGTAATAAAATTGCACTCGAAGGTTTGAAAATTTGTAAAAAGTCAACCAGTTAAGAAAATTGCTTCAAATTTTCAAAATCTTTTTAAAATTAACGTATTTCTTAAATCACTTTAAAAGAATTAACGATATGCTTGAGAAAACAAAATGGCGGCTCTGTAAACTCAAATTTCAGGAAATAAAATTGCACTCGAAGTTTTGAAAATTTGTAAAAAGTCAACCAGTTAAGAAAATTGCTTCTAATTTTCAAAATCTATTTAAAATTAACGTATTTCTAAAATTACTTTAAAAAAATTAACGATATGCTTGAGGAAACAAAATGGCGGCTCTCTAAAATCAAATTTCAGGTAATAAAATTGCACTCGAAGGTTTGAAAATTTGTAAAAAGTCAACCAGTTAAGAAAATTGCTTCAAATTTTTAAAATCTATTTAAAATTAACGTATTTCTTAAATAACTTTAAAAGAATTAACGCTTTGCTTGAGGAAACAAAATGGCGGCTCTCTAAACTCAAATTTCAGGTAATTAAATTTCACTCGAAGGTTTGAAAATTTATAAAAAGTCAACCAGTTAAGAAAATTGCTTCAAATTTTCAATATCAATTTTAAATTAACGTATTTCTAAAATTATTTTAAAAGAATTAACAATATGCTTGAGGAAACAAAATGGCGGCTCTCTAAATTCAAATTTCAGATAATTAAATTGCACTCAAAGGTTTGAAAATTTGTAAAAAGTCAACCAATTTCAAACTCTTAAAATCTATTAAAAATTAATGTGTTTATAAGATAACTGTAAATTTATTAACATATTACCACTAAAAACTTGAACATTAAACAATCAAGTTTGTGGGAATATGTTAGATAATTTTGGTATCCTGTCGTTTTGTGTGTTTAACTCGTAACTTTGTTATTTATTAATTTCGAAGTTTAATGCAGTTTCTCTGTTACGTGCACGCGTGTTAATTACCGTCAATCCGATAAGGCTAATGTGCCGTGCATGTGGATTTTATGGAAGCGATAATTTAATCATTTTGAACAATTTACATGACACTGGTTAATGCTGTAATAATTTAAACCCTCTGATATTATCCACCGATAAATTACACGTTGTGAAACGTTACATTATATTTTATTAGTAATGATTGCGAGTGATGAATTTACTTATTTATTGTGTGGAAGGTTTCGTGTATAAAATTCAATAGTATTTCTGCACTTTCAGCAAGTGCAGCCTGTAAGGGTGGGCGTTAATGCATATGCACATACGTGTAATGCGTAGTGTTTGTTGACCCAATTTGATCCGAGACTGAGTGCATTACAACAATGCAGGGAGTTTCATTAATAGTGTAGGTCGGATGCTGTAATTATGTTCGTCGACTAATGCAATTTAGATTATTATTGTCATCGCTGACTAGAATGCAATATACCTGCTACGTGTGTACTGGGTAATTATTTGCAGAAAAATCATTTTTAGTTAATAAAAATAACACACATAATTAATACAGTTAGTTTTTATTGAAGATTACTTAATTATTAAATCTTGATGATTAAATACCTGATTTTTTCGAGCAGTTTTTATTCCTCGTCCTCTTAGGGTAGATGTTAATTTTGCTATGACCGCAGCCCATCTCTACACCTTTCACTTTTCGTCCTGTTTACATTTCCACTGTATAAGTCACATCACTGCACCACGTACTTCACACCACTTCTGTCTTGTATAATCCATTTCTGAAAATAACGAAGCATTATTATAATTTTTATCAAAATACTATTTTTTCATTCTACGTCTTTTCTCAATCCTTATTTCCTTTATTCCTTCTCTCCTTTCTTTTCTTTTTAATTAAATCCTATTATATTCCCCATCTTTACCGCTTTAATTTAATCCGTTTTTAAGTAGTCTTACAAGTCTTTTAATAAACGACCATGTTCTAGTCGCGGTCCGTCCATATTAACAAAATTACACCACCGCGTAATAAAAGCGCATTTTTCTCTTTTCAGTGCTGTAAACAACGAAACTACTACTTCTACTAGGGAGAAACCCTAAACTTTACCCTGATGAATACTTAAACGCGAGTTTTAAAGCTACATAGTTTGCGCTCAAGTTGCCCACGTTAATTATAAAGCTTTCTACAAGAGGGGCGCGCGCGGCTGTAAAATTAATGTAATAATACCCTAAATTAAATTAGGATGAAAGCTCCTTAACTTCATTACGCCGAGGATACAGGCGTATTTAGTGCCTAATTATGCGATTGTGAAAAAAAAAAGAAACCGCCCGTATTGTGCATTGTTAAATTTTAAAAATGGGACGGTTAAAATCTAGGTCGTACATCCAACAAAGTAAAATTTACGGAGGGACTTTATACGTTATCATCATTATCATCGCTACATACTTTATATCCGTTGCGAACATAAACCCAGCAATAAAAGGGGCTTTTGAAACGTGCCGCGTCAATTACGTCCCTCTCCCTCGCTCGTGCAACGTCCTTTCCGAAAGGGTTTAATCCGTTTTCGAGCAAACCTTAAAGTATTTTAATAAACGGACGTGTATTTGCATACTTCCAGAGTTCTAATCGCCGTCCGTCCGCCCGCATAGTTTTATTGGTACATGCAAAATGAAAGAATAATAACTTCTGATGTAAGGGTAACGTTAAATTCATGAAAAGATTTATAACTTTTGATGTATAGCGTTCAATTGATGTTTACTTGACGTCAAACTGCTCGACCGTGAAATATCCGAGGCGCACGAATGTGACAAAACTGCTGCCGTCCTATTTATACACCACGCACGTTCACTTTAATATTTCACAAGGTTTAATCGCGCCTTTTGCATATTCACTCTGAATAATTAAAACGTAGGACGGCGAGAATTGCCCGTTATGCAGGTACGCAGAGTTAATTGATGGCGGGTACGTAAACACCTCCCACTTCCATATTAATCCTCTAAAGTATTCTCTTACATTTACCTCATTAAAATATTTTTAATTTATACTTGGATTTCTATTAAAAAGTAATCTAAAGCTATTAGCACCACTATTCAATTGAATAAAAATAAACATTCGCGATTATATCTGATGAGGCGAGTGTTGGAAACGTTTCGTTTCCGCATCCTCGTCCTGCCAAAGTAAACACATTATAAATCAAAAAGTATAATGACTGGGCTCGGTAATGGGTTATGGAGACAAGCGTTTTGTAAGTGGATTGTGACGAGAGGATTATGTTTCAGTAATCATTTTTTTTCTTTTTGTAAAGGCCACCCACAAAATGTACAATTTCCAAAAATAGGAGAGATTCAAATTAGGAGAAGTATAACTCTTGTTATGTTTCATTTCTTTATAAAGAAATGGAAAGAAATAGAACAAAACAAGAGTTTTACTTCTCTCAATTTTAAAATTTGGTTCCATCAAAGAGTAGCAGAACGAGTATCGATTATAAATGAGAGATTATTTTTATTTCAAACATTTTTAGATCATTAAAATAACATACCATTGTAAAATACTAAAAAAAACATATGTCAAACTGACAAAGTCAGTAAAACTTACTTAAAGTTTTGAGAAAATTGCTGTTTAAGTAGCCAAGAATAGCAATGAAGGAACTTAAGGTGATCATCCCAAGTTTGCTTAAAAATGGGCGAGTGTGGAAGAACACAAGAAGTGAACTCAAGCCTTTTCGTGTGTTTAATTTTGGGAGAACAGAAATGAATTATATTTGAATATATTATGTATGCACGTTAAAGAAATAAAAATAGAATTTCAAGTTCTGAAATGATATTAATTATATTTTTAAACTAAATCTACTCTGGTTTGTTGTTTGTACTAAGTGTATTATTTTATATATTGACCTCCTTTGTTATATTATTATTTAACTGTATTTTAATTATAATGTAGGTATTGCTTCTATATGTTAATTTTTTTATAATTGTTGACGCTCACAACCATTTCATATGTAAATATATGTATATGTTCTATATGTAGATGGTGGCTACGTGAAATAAATATGATATGATATGATATGATAATAGTTATTTAAGGTACACGTGTAAAAAGTGATGCTTTATTGCACGAACTGGCGTTTAAAAACACGATCGAGGAACGAGCGAGTTTTTTTAAAGCCAGGAGTGCAATAAAGAAATTTTTTACACGTGTGCTTTACAAAATTTTATCTTCGATCGTAAAGGATTTCAAAGAATATATTCTTATGGGTAATATTTTAATGTCATTTCAATAATTCAATTAATGAAAACATATTTTACCCGCAGTGCACTAATGAAAGCGTTACTTAGCAACCAGTAAACAAGTTGCACAAATGTCAGCCGCCATTATTATTTATGGAAAAAATGTTCGCTTTATTTTAATCGCTTCGACTTGCATTAAATGAAATCTTCATAGTTCTTAAATCTGCCATTTCGTTTGTATTATATATTTTATTTATAGTTTATTAGTTATTTGTATCAATTACTAAAAAATTAAGTTTTTCGTCGAAAATTTGTGCTAATATATTCATCTGTCAAATTTGACATTTCTGTGCAGTAAAAACAGTTTGACATTAGCGTGCAATAAAAACGTAAAAAAGCACTAGTGCTTTAAAAAGCCACTTTTACAATGAAAAATTATGCAAAAAGCGACTACTTTCTGTACGATCGTAGATAAAAAAAATAAATATTTTTCTTCGGAATAATTTCCACTGCTTTTTAAACAAGTATTCTTCAAGCCTCTACCTGTTTTTTTACGAATTTTCATAGTTTTCTCAAAACAAATTTTACTGTTTCTTTTACCAAATTTTAATTTATATTACTAGGAAGTATATAGCAAATTAAATGAATTCTTTTCATATCCTCACAAAAATTGAATTGTATAAAAATAGAGGAAAATTTCATTTTTTTGGGATATTAAAAGAATTCCTTTTTTTAAAGAAATAAAAATTGTTTCGTATTTATTTTCTTTTTATAAAACTTTCAATTGTTTTGTTTGAAAAAATCAATTGTTTTTTTAAGAATGCTAGCTGCTTCTACCTTTTACTAATAAATCTCAATTTCTTGTAAATTTTCGACTGTTTTGTAACTAAATTCAATTGTTTTTTTTTTGATTTTTTAAATGTTTTGACTGTTGTATATCAATTGTTTTCAATTGTTCTTTCATTAACTTAACTTAACTATTTTTAGCTTCAAGCAATACAAACGTGGCAATGTTGCTTACCGAAAATCCATAAACCAAGGAATAAATATAGACCTATAGTATCTAAAATCAATTCACCAACTCATTAAATTGCAAAAATTTAATAATTTAAAAATTAAAAATGAATTATCTATAAAAGATTTGATTCATCTAATACAACTACTAAATATCACAAAACTTAACCCAGATGAAATTTTAGTATCGTTTGACGTATAATCTCTTTTTCCTAACGTTCCAATTGTTGAAAGTATTAAAATTCTACACAATATTTTAAAATAAAATTCAGTCCCTAACGAGGACATAAAACAATACATTGAACTAAAAAAATGGTCATGGAATGTAATACCTCTGAATTCAACAATAGATACTATAAACAAACCTTTGGTACAGCTATGGGTAATCCCTAATAATTTAGAAAAACAAGCTAAAAACCTGATACCCAACAACCCTCGGATATGGCACCGTTATCTAGATGATGTCTTTGCTATAGTAAAAAAGTGATAATATAGACAATTTAGTATCAGCACTAAATAACCAATACGAATCAATAAATTTCACTGTTGAGTTAGAAAATAATAATAAACTTCCTTTTCTCGATTTAATTATTAGTAAAGTTAACAATAGTTTAGAATTTGATATATATAGAAAGGGCACACATACTTTTAATTATATCCATGCAGACTCTAACAGTACGTGGAAAAATAAAATGGCAGCTTTTAATTCAATGATTTACAGAACAATTAACTTACCATTATCCAAATATAATAGAGTAAAAGAAATCAATCTAATTTTACAAATAGAAGAATCACTTAATTCTAACAAAAATACCATTAAAAAATTAATAAACAAACATTCATACAAACACAGAATAAAATAAATAACTTGTTTGAACCAAATTAATGAATATACACAAAAGAAATGTTGTAGATTAATGTATGTACCAACGTTAGAAAATAAATTCAAGAAATTGTATAAAAAAAAACCTCTACCCTGCCCACACAAACACACAATTAAAAACATTTTTAGGCAATACATTTAACAAAATAGATGACACTCAAAAATCAGGTATATATTCAATAAATTGCAACCAATGCGACAAAATGCATATAGGACAAACACAAAGAAATTTAAGCACACGATTTAGAGAACACTTCTACCACATTAAAAATCAAAACCCTGAGAAATCAGCTGTCGCTTATGATTCAATTAACACAGGTCATGGATTTTCAATTAACAATACAAAATTATTAAAATTTTCATAATCTTACAAATTAAATATGTTGGAAGCAATCGAAATGAAAAGGCATGAAAACAAATTACTTAATTTTGATTTAAGTCAATTAAATAATCAACTATTAGAACTAATACATGCTTTTTGTCCAAATTAATAATATTGTAAACATTTTTCTCTTTTTAAACCATAACTTTTAATTTTTTTAAATTAATCATAATAATTAAGTCGCCCATTTTTTTTTTGACTTTTGTATTTAATGTATTTTTTTTTTCAATGTCATTTTAACTATTGATAAAGAACACGTGTTTCGAAATGTACATCTGGTCAATAAAAACAATTTGTGAAGAAAGTGATAATACTTTAATTACAATTTACTAAATGTCCAATTTACTTGAATGATTGTTACATAGGCGAGATGTTCTTATAGTGGGTGAATTTAAGTAATAATTTACACGTGAAGTTGTGAACATGAAACTTTCACAATTTCTCGTTGATAATTGCGGAATTTAAAAATTATACATACTAAAACGAATTAATTTATAGAGAATAACATAAACTTACATAAAAATGTCCTTTAAAGATGAATAAAAAACATATTTGTGTAAGGTGAGTATTAAATTTCAACTTATAATAAAAAATGATTCCAAGATCTTTAGTTATTGAAAGCCTGTTTAATTCAATATCATTTAAGTATATCGATTTAAAGTTTATTTATTTATTTATTTATTTATTTATTTATTTATTAACGAGTTTCCTCTTTTTACAAAATTAATATGAACTAACAAAATATAAATGTAGTGACTTAAATTAATCCTGCTATATAAATTCATCGCGAATACACCAAACGAAAAATATATTAAAACTAAATAAACAACTATACAAAATTAAAATCTAGATTCATAACAGCAAGTGCCCTACGGAAAGATCTAAAGTTGTGTGTAAACAGGTCAAAGTTTGAAGAAGGCAATAGACAATTGGCTGTGTGTATCAACCTGGATAATGGTTTATTATTGGAGTAATTAAACCGGTGAAACTTTACTCTGAAAAGTATTTTGGATCTGGTAGTGGTTCCACCACTATGATACCAAAAGTTAATCAAATTTTTTCTGCATTAACAGAGCATTTGTTTTCTTCTTAACATTCAATGTTAGTTTGTTTTACTTTTATTCCATTCAATAAAACGATTAATATCTAATTAAAGCTGGTAATAGTCATGTACATTATCGATAACACTATGAAGTTAAATATCATCAAAACAATTGAACATGCAATATTAATATACAGAAAAATAGAAGAGGGCCCAAGTTTGATCCTTGAGGTATACTGAAAGTCACGTAACGTTTAAACCGAATACCTTGAATTTCAACTTGTTGACAATGATTATAAAAATAGGATTTGAACGTTCAGCTGATTTTCAGAAGGTATTCTGGCGTTTTAATCCTTGTGATAAATTAAATGTTTATAAATTAAACACCGTCACTTACGGTACTACCCCCGCATCATTTCTTGCAACTCGCTGTTTAAGCGAATTAGCAGATAATGAAGCGAGGAATTATCCCGAAGCGTGCGAGATTATAAAGCGCGATTTTTATGTTGATGACCTTCTGACAGGTAGCGATTCTATAAATGATTTAATTAAGATTAGAGACGGTGTTATAGATGTTCTAAACAAGGCCTGTTTTAAATTAAATAAATGGAACTCAAATCATAAATTAATATTAAATCACATCCCATGTGATACAAATGATGTGTTAATCAGACTTGATAAAGATGCAAGTACAAAAATTCTGGGGTGTCAGTGGGATCTTGCTTCTGATCAATTCAAACGAACGATCCTGTCAGAAGTGGCCAGCTTATTTGATCCGCTAGGTGTTATCAACCCATTAATTGTTAAAGCGAAACTAGTTATTCAAAAATTGTGGAAATTAAATTTGGCTTGGGACGAAAGTGTTCCATTAAATATCCACACTGAATGGAAAGAATTTCATGCAAATTTAAATTTAATTAACAATGTCAAAATTTCTCGTAACATTAATTTCATCGAAAATTTCGAGCTCCATGGATTTTGCGATGCAATTGAAGCGGCATTTGGTGCATGTATATATGCTCGAGTAAGAATTAATAATAATTATTATTTCAGTAACCTCATCACTGCAAAAACTCGCGTTGCTCCTTGAAAAACTCAATCAATTCCCAGGTTAGAATTATGTGGTGCATTGCTACTATCACGATTGATTAACAACGTACAAAATGCATTACAATTTAAAAATATACAATAAAGATGGTATATGTGGTGCGATTCATCAATTGTTTTATCGTGGATCCAATCCGAAAATGCGAAATTTAAAACGTTCGTCTCCAATAGAGTAGCTGAAATCAGAGAATTAACTGATGTTAATAACTGGAAACATGTAGATACTTCCGATAATCCCGCTGACATATTGTCTCGTGGCTATACTGCTCAGGAATTAATTAATTCAAACATTTGGTAGGATGTCTCGTCATGGCTTGCTAAAAATGAGACCGAGTGGCCTCAATCAAAATTTATAATTACACCTAATATGCCTGAAATTAAAAACGTATGTCTAGTAAACAATGTAACAAATAGTTTTGATATTTGGAATGACTGTAATAGTTTTTCTACTATCGATTTTTTGAAAATTGTAAGGCACAGAAAAATAAACAGGAAAAATTAGTCGGTTATTTAACATCAAAATAAATTAAAAGGAGCACCTTGTCATTAATTCGCAGTGTTCAGAGACAGTCATTTCCAAATGAATTTAAAATGCTAGCAAACGGCCAAGAAATTAATAAAACAAGTAAACTTTTAGCGTTAACTCCATTTATGGATGAAACACATAAAGTAAAAAGAGTCGGAGGCAGATTAAAACATTCTTTGCTACCTTATAATAATAAACAACCGCTAGTGATACCTGGGAACCATAAAGTAACCGAATTAATAATCAAATATTACCATATAAAAAACTTACATTCGGGTATAAATGCCACACTGGCATCAGTACGCTCAACATTTTGGCCGCTATCAGCAAAAAATCAGGTAAAAAAGATATTAAGAAATTGCATCAAATGTTATAGGGTAAATCCGAAATTCGATCAACATCCACTTATGGGTGAGTTGCCTGAACCACGCGTGGTGACTCAAAAACCATTCAATTCTATGGGAATTGATTTTTGTGGACCTTTTCTGATAAAGGATGAAGTTAGAAAGAGTATCACTAGAAAGGCTTACGGTTGTCTCTTCATTTGTTTAACCACCAAGGCTGCTCACTTAGAAGTAGTCAGCAACTTATTTACTGACGCATTTCTCGCGGCATTGCGACGTTTCGTTGCGCTTCGTGGAAAAATAACGCGTATATATACAGATAATACGACAAATTTTAGGGGTGCAAATAAAGAATTAAGATCATTTGTAAAACTAGTTAATTCTGAAGTAACATTGAATAAATTAAATAACTTATTTGCAATTGACAACATAGAATGGAATTTTATACCGCCCCGTTCCCCACATTTTGGGGGTGTCTGGGAAGCAAACATTAAAAAGGTTAAATATCATTTTAAAAGAGTCATGGGAAACTGTATATTAACTTTTGAGGAACTAAGCACATTAATGACTCAGATTGAGGCTGTCCTTAATTCTCAACCCCTTTGTTGTCTATCTAATGACCCAAATGATCCCTCTTTCCTAACTCCCGGTCACTTTCTTGTCGGAGGCTCACTTACAGATGTAGCGGAACCAGACCTATACGACATCAAGATCGGAAGACTGTCCAGGTGGCAACACATACAGTATATGAAACAGCACTTCTGGAAGAGATGGGTGAAGGAATATCTCCCGACGCAATTACCTCGGAGCAAGTGGACCAGGAACACGAGCAAGGTGGAAATTGGAGATCTAGTAGTCATAAAGGAAGACAATTTGACCCCCTTAAAATGGCTGGTTGGTCGCATCCAGGAATTGTATCCAGGGAAGGACAAGATTGCCCGCGTCGCTAGAATAAAAACTAGCACAGGTGAATTAAAGAGGGCGATAACCAGATTTACAGTTCTCCCAACCAATTAAATAGAAGATAATTCATTCCTTCAGAGTGTCCTTGTTCCGAATTGACGCATTTTTATAATTTATGCGTGAGCACAACCGGGATGGCAGCTAGGGTTGACCAGATGTGGCCTGTTTTCATGGAAGTCGCCGTCTCGTCGGGTACCTGCTCCGTCCCTCCACCACCACCGAGGAAGAAGCAAACAGCAACCCCCCCCCCTTTTTTTTGTAAATTTTCATTTTTGTAAATATCTTGTATATAACATTATATTTCTTAAACTCGAACATCAACCCGAAAGTCGTAACAACGAGTCGCCTTACAAACGACACCGTCTTTAAGACAAATCAACACCCATCAACAATCCTTTAGACGTATTAAGCAACTGGTCATTCTAAATCATATAATCCGGAATTCGCGAGGTTTTTCTCTTAATGTCCATATAATTCTAAACGTAATTGGGTTAATTGGAGAGTTGTTGATGTGTTTTCTAAATGTTGGCTGCATCGGCTTTAGCTGTTTCACGTTTACATAATCTTCTTTATAATACCTTTCTCGGTCCATTGTTGTTTTTGATTTCATTAAACGCTTGCGAGCTTTGTGTTTCGACTTTAATTTAAAACAAATCGAGTAAGTAATCCATGGTGCACATTGGTTAAAAAATATTTTTTTGTATAAAATGTTTCAGGTTTAATTTAAAAAGTGAGTGTAGCATGATGGCTATCTTCAGGAACTAATGGTTTATCACATCTATTAGTATCTTCAATTAAGTCACTGTTATAAAATTTTATTATATCATATTAATTGTTTTCATTTGTTTTTTTTTTATAAAAGCATAACTGTTTTTGGGTAAAATTTTTACTATTTTTAGGTATATATAAAAATGGTTTTCTATTTTTCAAAACTCGTAAATTACTTAATTTTTGTTTATTTTATAGAGGTATTAACTATTTTTTTAAACTGTGGAAAATTCAACTAGTTTTAGGTAAAATTTTTAGGCAAATTTACAATAAATTTATACTGTTATTATTGTTTTACCAAACCTTTCAACTCTTTTAATAAAATTCTAATACAGTTTTAACTGTTTTCTCAACTTAATTTTGAATTGTTTTTTATCATTTTTTAAAAATGTTTTACCTATTGTATTTATTATATCAGTTGTTTTTAATTGTTCTTTCATAAAAAAAACTCAACTATTTATAGGTAAAATTTCCACTGTTTTTAAGCAAATTTAAAAATCTTTTTTGTATTAAAAAAAATCATTTATTTTACTATAAAAATGTCCACTGTTTTTAAGAAGAAAAAAACTTATAGTTTTCTTTGTATAAAACTTTCCACTGTTTGTATTATAGTTAAATATTTTTTTTATAAGAATGTTTTTAGCTTAATTTTTGTATATATTTTGAATTTTTGAATTTCCAACTACTTTTTCAACTAAATTCAATGATTTTTTAATAATTCTTTTAACTGTGTCAATTGTTAATTTTATTATAACAATTGTTTTTAATTGGCCAACTTAGGGCTAAGTGTTTTTAATAACTGAATTTTCATATCGATGGTATTTTTGCCTTTTTTAAACCTGTTTATTGTTTTTAGAACAAATTCAAATTTGCAGTTTTAGAATTCCAATTGTTTTTAGAACAAACAAATTCAAATTTGCAGTTTTAGAATTCCAATTGTTTTTTTTAAAATAATTTTATTTTATGTATTTCCTATAAATGTTTTTTGTAAAAAAAATCAACTTTTTCAGTTAAAAATTCCACTACTTTTGCGTAAATTTAAAAATGGTTTTTAAAGAATTTATTTTTCTTCAAAAATTTCCACTGGTTTTAGAAAAAATATTTCTCTAAAGTTTTTAATTGATTTTCATTGCTTCTTTGAAATTTTTCTTTTGTTATTAAAATTATTCTTTTTAAAAAGTTTTTAGTTGTTTTTAACCGAAATTTATATTCTTAGTAGATATATAACTACTTTTGAACAATTTTTTTAGTAATTTTCATTGCTTTTTCGAAATTTTTCTTTTATTAGTGAAAGAATTTCAAATTATTATTTTTTAAAAGTTTTCAACTGTATTTAACCGAAATTGCTTTTTTTAGGAAAAAATTATCGGCTTTGAAACCTTTTTTTTAATAAATCTCAATTTTTATTATACTTCTTTCTTATTTCAAGTGTTTTTACTTACAAAGAAAAATTTTAACTGCTTTCTTCTTTTAATTTTATTCCTTTTAAATTGTTTTTTTTATAGTAAATTTCCATTGTTAAAAAAATTGAAATTGCTTTAAAGCAAATGAAAACATTGTTTTAAAAAGTTTTAAATATTAAAAAAAACATCAATTTAAAAAATCACTGTTTTCACAATGGAAAATTATTTAAAGTGTAATAATTTTTAATTGGTCTTTTATAAAAAACCTCAACTGTTTTTAGGTAAATTTTTTATAATTTTTAGGCAAATTTAAAATTGTTTTTAAACATTTTTTAAATGTCGAAAAAATGAATTTATGTTTGATAAGATTTTTTTTACAAACTAATTTTTTAACAAAATTTAATTTTGAAAGTCAAACTATTTATTAATAAATCTCATTTTTTTGTAAACTTTTTACTGTTTTGTTTCAACTAAATTAAATGGTTTTTATCGATGTTTTAAAATGTTTTATCAGTTGTTTTTATTGTATCAATACTTTCATGAAAAACTCAATTAATTTTTGAGCAAATTTATTGATTGATTAATTGATTGATTGATTTATTTATTATTTATTATATATGGGAAACCTCTCTTATATAATAGTAATGAAGAGAAAGTACAACATTTAATATATGATATTGAAATAAACTAAAATTAATAATGTTTTTGAAAATAAAAACAAAAACATTTATTTTATTAGAAAAGTGTCCGCTGTTTTCTTTTTTCTTCTTTTATATAATTTTCAACTGTTTAAATTCATTTGATTTTTTATAGGAATGTCAACTGTTTATATCTTTTTTCAATATATTTTTATTTTTTTTAATTTTCAACTGCTAAGAACTATTTTAACTGTTTTTATATATCAATTGTTTTTTAAATTATTCTCTTATGATATATTCAACTGTTTTTAGGAAAAAATTCCACTATATTTGCGTAAATTAAAAAAACAATTTAATTAATTTTCAGTTAAATGAAACACTTACTATGTTTTTAGTACTAAAATTTATTGTTGTAATGACCTTCAAAAGTCGAAAGTTAAGTCCTGTCCTTGTAATATATTTATATACATTACAATACATTTTAGTGGAAAAAAACATAGTAAGTGTTTAATTTAAGTGTTTATATTAGAAAAATATTTGATTAATTTTAGGTGGGTGGTCACCCTCATATCTGTAAATCATACGCGGTGGTTTTACTGTATGAAAATTAGTTTATCAGAAAATGTAGACTTTATTTTTAGTACAACTATTCTCTTGTGTTCATTTTCACTTGAGAAACGGTCGTTTGAATTGCAAGAATTGGTGGGTGGGATAGAGGCCACCCACCTACCTTACATATATATTTAAATCTATTTTTTGTAAAATTTTCAACTATATACAGTTGTTTTTTATCGAATTTTTTAACTGTCGGAATTGTTGTTTTTATTACATCAATTGTTTTGAATTGTTCTTTGATGAGATAACTCAACTGTTTTAGGTAAGATTTTTGAAATTGAATGTTGAACAAATGAATTTATTTCAAAAAAATTTAATTGTTTCTTTTAAGAAAGTCAACTGTTTCTATATATATACACATTTTTATTGACAAACTATACATATTTACATTTAAATAATGAATAATGGATGATGTGTTAGTGAGTTAGTTCGTCAAAAGGCTATCGACCAGAGGTCTTTCTGCCTAACTGTTTCTATTTTTTTTAAATATTTTTTTTTAAATTGAATTGTTTTTTTTAACTCTTTTTATTATATCATTTGATTTTAATTGTTCTTTTATGAAAAAGACAATTATTTTTACTTCACGATTACTGAGTAAAATTAAATAATTGATAAATTTTTCTTGAAAATTTCTATTGCTTTTAAGCATTTGTTCCAGAATGATCAATAAATATATTTTTCCTCGAAAATTTGCATTACTTTTATAACGGACCCTGTATTTTCTACTGTTTTTAATTGAAATTTTTAATAATTCCATTTGTTTAAAATAATTTTTATAATAGATTTGAAATCCAGATAAAATTTTAATCCATTGTTTTAAGAAATATGCGGATTACTTTTATAATAAACCCTGTATTTCTACAGCTTTTAACTGATGGTTTCTTTTTTTAATAATTCCATTTGTTTTCAATTGTTTTTTCTTATAGCAAATTTGAATTAGTTTTTAGGTAAAATTTAATGAATTCTTTTAAGAAAATTTTTTTCTTGTTTCGTATTTCTTTCAATAGGCAATCAATTAATTAGGTCAGTTGACCATCGGTCTTGCAGCATTCAAACAATTTTCTTGTAAATTTCAATTTTACGCACGGCTTATTAAAAATAAAAATTTAACTGTTACGATCATTAATATTTAAAAAAAAACAAATTGTAACGTTGATACGAATGCAATGCATTGGTAAGAAGCGAGTATACGATTCGAGTAATTAGGCGATGCATTTTTAAACGGCTTCCCGTCGAGTTTCATTTACGGCGGCGGTTTTTCCTTCTTTGCTCTCTCTCGGCTATACATAGCCGTCCCCATCGGGGTGAGGGGGGGCGACTCGTGAGGTCAAGTGGGACGCTGCAGCTTCCACACAGTGAGAGAGAGATGGGGGTTGGGGCGAGGAGACCGAGAATGCCTCTTCAGGGTTTTATTGTGTCGCAAGTTTTCCCCGTCGCCCAACTTTTATGCCATCCAGAGCTTTTTCTCCCTCGTCCCCCTTTATTCGCGTGGGCCGAATTTTCTTACAATTTTTTTCCCCACTCGCGAACATGTAAATATTTATGATCGGCCGTAACGGGCGCGCGTGTATTTTTAGCGTGAGTTATGAGTTTTGTTTACATCGTCGACCTAAAAATTATTATTGTTACGTAAAATTTGTAACAAATTGCCAATATTTTTCTAAGCAGTCAATTTTTTTTTGCAAATTAATTATTGTCCTATTTATTTGATTTAAGAGGTAAATTAAAAAGAATTGTAATATATCTAAAAATATATTAAATAATTTTACGAAATATTTTCGTATTGGGTAAATAGTAACTCTTGTTTTGTTCCATATTGTTTTTATTTTCATTTATCTGACACGTGTTTCGGTCTTCGCAGACCATTATCAAAGTTAAACTAATTTATAATGAGGTCATTTACAAATATATATACGAAGGCAGATAATTTACTGGGAGGGTAATAATATTTTCGTCTTTTTTCTAATTATTAAATAATTTTCATTTGTAATTTGTTGAGTAAGTAATTACCGAAACGATTGTCAATCCAATTCAGGAACTGAATGCGGTCGAATCCAATTTTGAGCACCTACATGCAACAATTATAGATAAAGTGTTAATTATATACAAACCGACAATTGTAAATGGTAGTAGTAATTTCCGCTTGATTAATAATTTTAATGCTTATTTCCTCAGATATTCTTTTTTATTAATTTCATTTTTTTTGTATCTACATAATTCAATATTATTTTCATCTCAGCATTTTTTCATCCCGTGATTTAAGATTTAAGATTTCCTGAATAAATCAGATTTAAGCTGGACGTACGAGGAATCGTAAAGCTCGCATTTTTCTTCTTTTTAAAATTCCTTTTATCTAAAAAAAAACTGAATCTCGGAGTTTGTTGGAGTTGGAGGAACGTGGAGAATCGATTTGGGGCAGGTCGCTGAGGTCACACAGGCGGCCCAAATTAACCCTAAACCGCCACCCTCATCTGACTGCGTTCCATTCTTAAAATGGTAACTAATCCAGACGCAAGAGGCAATTTCCGGACGGAGCTAGAGGATCGATACTCACACGTACGTACACGAAAAGGGTAATACGATATCGTTGTTACATCGCGAATAGCGATATAATAGTTTCTGAAAGGAATTAATGTAGTTTTATGATATACCGATGATGAATGAATTATGGTGGAGGCGCCGGGAAAGTAGTTTTGTCGATTGATTTTTTTATTAAGCTTTTTAAAATAGGATTACGCTGCGAAGCCGTATTTTTTAAGAGGAAATCTGATTATAATTTAAGCGGTCGATCAGAAAAACAACGGGGATCACTAATGTTAAAAATAATGTAAACGTATAAAGAATTGTAATACTAAAACATTTATTTATTAATTATCTTCCTGAAGAAGCCAATAGATGGCGAAACAATGGTCGCTGTGCATCGATATTGAACTGTGTAAATTCTCAAAACCAAAGAGTTTTATTTATCTAAAACATTTCGTAAATCTACAACAATAAGTCTTACTAAGACTACAAACAACAAGAACTTTACACATTTAATTATAATACTGTAAATAAATTTCAGGTTTGATTGTTATTTTAACGTAGGGAATAGAAAATAGTCGATCAAGTGACTGAACAACCGTTCTACTTTTCGATCAATATATCGTAACTCTATCTTGAAACCCTCTCCAATAATAATATTTCGTGATGAACGGGAGCGTTAATGAAGCGAGGCAATGAAATTAAATTTATCACATAAGTGGATTGCGATTTTTAATGAAATTCCGCGTTGAAAGTTTAACGTTTTTTCCGGCGAAAGGTAGAGAGAGAACGAGAGGGAAAAAAATAGAAGGAAGAAAAACACCAGGCGTGAAAAACTTTCGCAATTTTATCTTCATTATTGCCGGCGGGTCGATTAAAACGGATGGCGAATGGCGTTTCCGGTGCAATAATTGAATCATTAATCATTGTCGCGGTGTCCTACGATAAAATTGATCACGACACGATTTTACACCTTAAACGAATATTTTAGCCAATTAATGTGTTAAATACTACTTTTAACACCATGCTGGACTATCGGTATCATCCTCCATTAAAATCAACTTGACAGCTCTTTAGAATGACTTAAAGTTATAAATTCATTTACACACAAACAATTAAATATACAAATAACAAAGGCAGAATATTATAGACACCCAATTACTACTCCTACTACTAAAAAAATAAGAATAATAATATTAAAAATGGTGATGTGGCCATCATAGTACTTTCCCTATATTTTTCTGAAAAACTATGAGGCAAAAAATCTATTCTTAAACATTTGCCCAATTTTGGATTCTTAACAATTACTTGTAATATAAATTATATAATTATGAGTGTTCACCAAAAGTTAAAAGACCTAAAATATAAACAAACACAAATTTATGCATTCATACAAATATTTCAAATAATTTTTGATGATGTTTTACTTAATGGAAGGTGGGATAGAGGATTTAGAATCCTCGACAAAAAGTAATAATCTAGTAGGAGATCCAGATAAGGTAAAGTGACAAATGCTAAAAATTCTAATATTTTATAAGAATAATTTGTAAAGAAAAAATTAATTGCCAGGAAAATTGATAAAAATTCTAGAACATTAGAAACTTTGATGAATCTAGAATTATAATTATTAGAAAATTTTATAACCCTTTAAAAAAATCCTAGTAAATTTCACATACAATAAGATGAAAAAATCTAAAAGTCTGAAAGAACAAAATCTGAAAAATTTTGCAAGAAAACGCTTGACCTTTGGTGAAAAATAAAAAAAATAAAACTGCGGAGATATTTTAGATATCTATAAAAAATGTTTATAAATTCTAAAACTCTCAAACAAATTTTCTAGTAATGTAGAATAAAACTTACTAGAAAATTTTAGAACATTTAATAATTCCAAAAAAAAGTAAGCAAGAAAAATCCAAGAGTCTAAAAGAAAATATTTCTGGAAAAAAAATCTCGAAACAATTATCCAATTTCTAAGAAATTAAAAAGAAACCTTACCAACTTCAAATAATCTGGACTTATTTTAGTTGAAAATTTTAAATTTTTAGAAAAAGAAAAACCTTTCAAAACCTAATGAAAATCTCGGAAAGAAAAATTACTAAAAAATTCTAGAAATTTATATTAAAAAAACTGCTTCGCAATTTCACAACCTACGAAAAAATTTCTTGGTATCTGGACAGAAAATTACTGGATATTTCTAGAATCCTTGAAGGAAAACCTGAAAAGTTAAAGTAATAAATGCTTGATAAGAAAAATTTCTGTAAAATTTATTGTCAAAGAAAATTCTTATAATTTGGGGGAAAACCCTGAATTAAAAATTGTCTTGAAATAAAACTGAAAAAAATTCTACAAATTTTGACAAATATTCCGTGAATCTGGACTTTAAATTACTCAAAAATTCGAGAACCCTTTAAGAGAATCATGGATTTGTAAGATCTAGCAATTCTTCCTGAAAAGAGAACCTACGACCGAATTTGGAAATTGAATATTATTAATTACTGAAATCCCAAGAATCTTTGTATAAATCCTTGACAATTTTGATAGAATAAAGCAAGTAAAGCAAAAAAAACTCTTGAGGAATAATTACGATTTGAAGCGAAAATTCCTAAACGAAAAATTTCTAGAAATATAGCAAAATATGTTTGAAATTACCAGAAAAAATTTAAAAAATCGAAAGTAAAACCGTAAACCAAAAATTACTAACATATTCTAGAAATTTAGGGGAAAAATGCTTGGCTCTGAACTCTGAACCAAATTTAAAAAATCAAAATTATCTGAAAATTATTTTTTTATTTATTAATTAATTTAAAAAAATATATAACTCTTGAACAATTACGATGAGATAAGAAAAGCTGAAATATCTCAAAAAAATATTTTTGGAAAAATATTGTGATAAAAAAGATAGAAAAAAATGCAGAAAATTTTAAAACCCGTAGCAAAATTTCTACGAATTTGCACATTGATTCTGGAACCTATTTGTTTATTGAAGATATTCTAGAATTTCTAGAAATTCTGGAAAATTGCTAATATGTTTTAAACGAATTAAAATTTAAAAAAAATAGTGTCGATAAAGTTTGTAAAAATAGGAACGCAAGATGAATTGAAATTTTCTAGAAATTTTCTAAAGAAAACAAGCAAATTTGAATAATATAATATTAGAAATGTTTGAAGTTTCTAAAAATTAAAAAAATACAGTTCATTATTGGAGAAAATTCTTCAATTAGGGTGAGAAGAAAATTTTCTAGTAAATCTTAAAAGCTAGAAAGAAAAAATGTGTAAAAAGTATAACCACCCGATAATTTCTAAGAAACTTCATTAAAAAAAATTTCTTCACGAATTGGTAACGTTTTCTATAAAATTAAAATCTAAAAAAATTAATATTTGACTCTGGACAAAGTTTCTTAAAATGAGAACGTTAAATTACTTGGAAGTTTCTAGAAGTTTTCTAAAAAAATCAAGCAAATTTGAATAACATAAAACAAGAGTTTCTAAAAATAAAAAATTAAATCCGGAGAAATTCAGAACTCTTGAAGAAATTTCTCCAGGTATAGATGATATCACAGCCAAAATGATGAAATATACGGGGGAAAGAATTCCTGGAAATAGTAAATGATATCATCAAGAATCACAAGATACTCGAGGAATGGAATTTTGTAAAAACGAAGCAATATTTCCAAAATATTCCGTTTAAATGATTAGAAAACATTAACTAATTAAATTGTCTAAAATGTTTTCCATACAAGTAATATTTAACATCTTTTTCCTTTTTTATGTACAGAATAGAAATCATAAAAGTATCATTTGGTTTCCATTTACAAATTAGTAATTACCCAATTACCCCCCCCCCCCGATTTACCGTTAATAAAGGTATTATATTATAAAAAAATCTAAAAAATCTAGGACCTCAAAAAAAATGAAATCACTGAAAATTTCCTGAACCCTCAAGAAAAGATTTCTACAATCAAATTTTCTAAAAAGTTCTAGAGCCTTCAAGAAAATCTTTGCAATTTAGAAGATAACCTTGAAATCTGAAGGAGAAATTTCTGGAAATTTCCTGAGCTCTTGGAAAAAAAGTCGATTTCTAAATGAAAATTTTCTAAAAATTCTAGAACCTCCTAGAAATTTAGAAGACCAGTTGAAAAAATAATTTGAAATCGGGAAGAGAAATTCCTTAAACTTTCTCGAAAATAAGAAAACATTCCTATGAGAAAATTTTCTAAAAAGAATTTAGAACCATCTAAATAATTTTATAGCTCAACAAAATGTTGAGTTCTAGAAAAGCAATTACTAATATTTACCTGAATTCTCGAAAAGAAGACGAATTAAAAAAACATTTAGAGTCTGAAAGAAAATCTTCGCAATTTATAAGAAAAGTTGAAAAAAAATTTAATTTGGGGAAGAAGTTATTTACCTTTAGAACACACTACAATCAATAATTCTGAAATAATAGACAATTTTGATAAATAAAATCTACAAGAGGGTGTGGCCATTATTTTAGAAAAAAAAATTCTAGAAAATCCTAATGCCGCAAAGAAAATCTTTGCAATTTAAAAGACGACTTCAAAAAAAATCTTGATCTCTGGAGAATAATTTTTTAGAAATTTCCTGGACCCTCGAGAAAATAATCTAGATTTCCAGAAGAAAATTCTAAAAATTCAAGAGCCACAAAAAATCTCTGCGATTTAAAAGTTGGAAAAAAATTTGAAATTATTTCAAATTTCCTGAACTCTCGAAAATAAGTCTGGATTTTTAAAAACAAATTTTCTAAAAAAACCTTCATTTAAATCTTCGCAATTTACTGGAAATGTCCCGAATTCTACAAAAAAATCTACATTTCTAGAAAAGAAATTCTAAAAACTTCGCAGTTTAAAAGACAGCTTAAAAAAACAATCTTGATATCTGAAGGAGAAACAACTGAAAAAAGTCTAGATTTCTAGGAACAGATTTTCTAGAAAAATATATAGCCTCCAAATCTGAATAAAAGTTACTGGAAGTTTGTGAACTCTCGAAAAAAAGTGTAAATTTTTAAGCACTGAAGGAAATCTTTGTAATTTATAAGACAATATTAAAATCTGGAAGAGAAATTATTGATAATCGTAAAAGAAAATTCTATAAATATTGAAACGAACTAAAAAATCTAGAACTTTTCTAAAAATTCTGGAAATATGGAGAAAAAAATTACTGTAAACTTCTAGAATCCTCCAAAAAAGGTTTACAAATCTACAAAGAAAACTTGTGAAAAATTCTAGAATCCTCGATCAAAATTATTTGAAAAGGAAGATAAAAAAACTGAAAATATGGAGGAGGAATTCCTGAAACTTCTAGAAGCCTCTAAATAAGTTCTAGAAATTTTAAATAAAATATCCTAATAAATTGTAAAGTTAAACATAATCTTGGCAGAGCTTTCTAAATAATCTAGAGCACTCGATATCTTTACTAAAAATTCTGGAAATATCTATTTATTTATTAGATAAGTAAAAGAAATTACTGTACAATTCTAGAATCCTCAAAAAAAGTTTTATAAATCTAAAATGAAATCTTGTGAAAAATTTTAGAAACCTCAATGTAAGAAAACTAAAAGTGTGGATTATCTGAGAAAATTATAGAAATTTAGAAGAAAATTTTCTAATAGAAAAAGTTGAACTAAATCTTGTATAGAAACCACGAAGTAATTTCTTTAAATAAATATAAATAATGATTTTCTGAAAAATTTTGAAACTTTACTAAACTTGTAAAAATTTCTAGACTTCTCGATGAAAATTCTTTGGAAAGGGAGTTGCAATAAAAAATAAAAGTGTGGAGGAGAAATTACTGAAATTTAAAGAAAAATCTAAAACATTTTCTGAAAAGTTATTTTTTTTTTCTCACAAATTAAGAACTTTACGAAAAACATGTCTTTATAAAACTTGTTCAGTTTCTTGTTCCCTTTAACTTTTATTTGAAAAGTTTTGTAAATTTTTTTATATTTACAAAAATATCAGAAAAAAACAAAAAACGGCATCGAGTAAACATCCACTTCCGGTTTTTGAATGTTCATCAAAAGCTTTTCAGTTTCAGTTTTTAACGATTAAACGTTAAGTTTAAAGTTTCATCTCAATCGGATCATTCGTTTTTGAGATACAGCGCCCACAGACATTTTTTTCACGCACGAAAATAATACTTCCCTTATATATACTATATAGGGAAAGTAGAAAGGCTGAAAGACCGCGGGTCGAATGCCGCTGATTAGAAGAAACCTCAAGTCTGTACTCTGTTCACTTCATAAACATTATATAAATACTTACTTCTAATAAAAAAGATGTTTTCTCTCTCTAATATTAAAACACAAAATACTTACATATTAAAATAAAAAAATATTGTATTAAACATTACACAATTGATATATTTATAAAATTACAAATAAACATTTCATTACTCTAAGTGTCTAAAAGTATTCAATTCTCTGCTTGTTGAGGTATAAAACTGGCGCAATAAAGACGATTCGGAATGAAACACCGTGGATGGGAGAGGGTGGGTAAAGTGGTGAGAAACGTTGCCTGCGGATTGTGGATTTTATTAAGGTTTCACCTCGGTCCCCAGCGTAATTTCATTATCCGTTCAAGTACACCGTTATATGTTTTGTAAATGTATTTATCAAAGTCAGAAAACGGAAAACGGCGTACATCAAACGATTCGTTTATTTTTTGCTCTTTGCCACTGGAAAATTATTATTGTTGTTGATTCGAGAAGTGCTCTGACGGTAAAAATTTCAGTATTTAGAGCTTGTTGATGTAAGTGGCGAGTATTAAGCTACTCTACTTCCCGGCATGCGCTTTTTTTGCGTCGAATCTTAAAAAAAATAAGATCGAAGATAATAACATTAATTTCCTCCGATAATATTACTCTCCTAGCTAAGAAAAATGTGATGGGCATGTTTTATTCATGCCAAGGAAACTAATTACATAATAATACATAAAAGTTAAGAAGATGTAATCTTCTTTCTGTGCCAGCTTTTTTCAAGGTCTTTCATGAGTCTTTTGAAAAAAACATCATCCTCATCAGGATTGGGATTTTAAATTTAGATGATCCTCGGTAACTCAACTGCTCTGTTATCTGTGATGACGTGAAATACACCTTAGTGGCTTGCCCTAATTGAAGTTAACGAACTTTAAATGACTTTGAATGAGTATTACATGATCTAGACTAGTCATTGATTACTTAGAATGACTGCATATGACTTTGAACGATCGTTGGATGACTATAAGAGATCTTGAATGAATTTTAGATGATCGCAACTAGTCCTTAAATGACCTTACATAGTTTGTAATGATTGAATACATCGAATGTTTCTTGAATTACCTTAAATATACTTGAATAACTTGTAATAGTTTGAATGACCGTTGGGTAACCATTAGGAATCGTTGAATGTCATCGAAAGACTTTATATGATTGTTGGATGGCCTTAAAGATCTTTAAATGACCCTGAATGAGCATTACATGATCTTGATTAGTGATTGAACGACCTGAATAAATAAATTAAATAATTATTGAATTGCAAAAACCTTGAATGGCCATAGCCGGTCGTTAGATAACCTTAAATTATCCTGAATAATTGTTGTATATCAAATGTCCGTGAAATGTCCTTGAAAGATAATTTTATCATCTTGAATGATAACTAAAAGAATTATCAGCAGTTATAATTAAAAAAATAATAATAATATTAAGTCAAATCTAAAACTCAAATGAGTTTTATTGATTACTTAGAATAATTTTTTGATCACCTCAAATGACTTTAAACGACCGTTGGATAAACACAAATGGCTATTAAAACTAATTCCTTAATGACCTTAGATAGTTTTAAATGATTGATTACATAGAATGATTCTTGAATGACCTGTAATGGTCATGATTAATTTTTAATAGTTTTGAATGACCATCGTGTGATCATTAAGGATAATTGGTTGACCTCAGATGACTTTGAATGATAGTTGGATGGCTTTAAGGAACTTTGAATGACCTAATAAAACTTACGACTATTAGATGATCTTGACTGATCAGCCAACGATCTAAATAATCTAAAATTATTGCTATTGATTACAGGAATATTAAATGACCACATCATTCGATGACCTTTGGATAATATATTAATCTCAATTTTGGATGATTTTTGGATGGCCCTAAATGATACGAAATGACCTTGAATGATTATTTTATTATCTTTAACGAAATTTAAAACAATAATCAGAAAGAAATGTAATTGAGATAAAACAAGATTAAAATATGAAACTCAAATGAGTGAGTATAATTGTTAGATCACCTTAAATGATCTCAAATGACTTTGTTTGTTGTTAAATGAAATGAAATAATCTTAAGTCATGCTTTTATATCATTTAGGGTCATCCAGCGATCATTCAAAATCAGTTGTGATTATTTAATATTATCCAAGGACTATTGAAGGTCATCAAATGATCGGCTATAGTCATTTAAGATTTTCGCTAACATTTAAGATTATTTAGATCGCTCTAATCAAGATTGTATAATAATCAATCAAGATTTTTTAAATTTTTATTATTTAAAGTTCCTTAAGGCCACCAAATGATTCAGTCATTTGAGGACAACCAAAGATCCTTAATAGTCACGCAACGGTCACTCAAGAATTAATCAAGAGCATTTAAATTAATTAACTATCGACTATGGTCATTTAAAATTCATATAATCCAACAATCATTTTTATATCGTTCTATAACCAGTCAAAATCATGTAATGCTCATGGAGGGTCATTTAAAGTTCCTTAAGTTTATTCAACGATCATTTAAATTCATTTGAGGTCATCAAATTGTCATTTTAAAGTGATAAAAGTTAATCAAGAATAATTAATAAGTTACGATCATATAACAGTCATTTAATACCTCTTATGGTCATCGAACTGTCAAAGAAAGTCATTTGAGTGATTAAATGATATTAAATGACCTTGAATGTCAATTTTATTATCTTGAAAGATATTTAAAAGAATTATTAACAGTTTTAATAAAAAAAATATTTTATGTTATAAAATGAATTTGATTAATTACTTAAAATAATTGTTTGGTCACCTTAAATGACCTCAAATGACTTTGAACGAATGTTAGATGACCGCGAATGCCTTATATGATCGTAACTAATTCTTAAATTACCTTACACAGTTTTGAATGATTCATTACATATAATAATTATTGAATTACGTTAAATGTTCTTGATTACGTTTTAATAGTTTTGAGTGACAGTTGGGTAAACATTAGCAATCGTTGAATAACCTAGAATTAAAATATCTTTAATGAAGATAATTTAAGTTAAATTAAATTTATTAAAGTCTCAAGAAATTCTTAAAATCGTAACTATTTCAAGCTTTCTAGTTCCAATTCAGCAGGAAAAATCTAATCTTTGCATAGACTTAAATAACATATAACTAAAAATATTATTCTTCCTATAAAAAATATCTTGAATTTAAAAACCGTAAATCATTAAGTTTATTCTCGTCCCAATTATAATTCCTTACTTTCTTTAATAGCCTACACAAAGCATCGGGCACAAACGTCGAAAACTATATTCTATTCTTGGTTATCGAATTAAAATCTGACTTTACACAGTTCAAACGACGCGATCTATTTCCACTCAGGGTCGAGCTAGATACTTTCAAACGCAGAAATAATTTATGCACATACTAAAGTCTCTCAATTTTTTTTTATTAATAGTTATAACCTGTGAAGAAATGGTAAATATTTACTTTACGTTTTCGAGCCGGTGCGGTGTATAAATAGCGTGGGCGTTGGAAAAGGCACGCGAAGTTCCGTCAATTAATATAAATATCCAGCTATAATTTTATATATTTAGCACGACGCGACGCGCTGGGCGTCGCGACGACGACGACGCACCAAGCCGCACGACACGCTCCGTCGCCGAAGTTGTTTTATTGTTTGTTGTTGTTCTAGTGTGTATGCGTGTGTATGTGTAAACATGTTAGTATTATTCCAGTGCAGGATATTACTTCATTAGAAGTGTGAATTGTTTTCTCAAGACATTAAATTTAGTGGGATAAATTAGAAATATTATATTTAACATGGATTTAAATTCTTATTGATAGATTTGAGAATTAGTTGCGATTGCAAGGGGTCTCTATAAAGTAGCTAAGTTGTTCAAATTGTGTTACTAGAAAAATTAAACTTTAAATAATAACAGTCATTGAAATGAGTGCAATTCATCTACCTGGTGAAGCTATTGTATGGTGAAACAATTGTCGCAGTGTTTCGACATTAAAGATCTATATAAAATCTCAACCAGAGATAAATTTGGCATGTATATACAACCTCTGGCAATACAGTTCGTGTAAAATTAGAGTAGATGAAATTTTAACGGAAGTTACTTTATTGTCCTTCGAAAAAGTCACCTCCCATAACTATGCACCACTGAGATCTGCTATACATGTTCTAAAAACTTTTCAAGAAGAAGATAATTTGAATCATTTGAAGACCAGCCATTGAGGGTCAATTAAAGTTCCTTAAGTCATTTGAGGTCAATCAATGATCCTTAACGGTCACATAATGATCATTCAAAACTATTAAAGAGCATTAAAGGTCATTCAAGAACCATTCTATGTAATCAATCATTTAAAATTATGTAAGGTAGTTAGGGGATTCGTTTCGATCATATCACAGCCATTTGTGGTCATCCAACGGTCGTTCAAAGTCATTCGAGGTGATCAAACAGCTATTCTAAGTAATTAATAAAACTCATTTGAGATTAAAATTTGACTTTTGATTATTTAATTTATATTTTTATATTATAACTGCTGATAATTCTTTCAAATATCGTTCAAGATGATAAAATCATCTTTCAAGGTCATTTCACGGCCATTTCATATCAAGCAATTGTTAAATTGTTAAGGATAATTTAAGACTAGACGAAGGTCATTTAATGACCGGCTATGGCCTTTCAAGTTTTTTGCAATTCAATAATCATTTGAGATAATTTAGGTCGTTTGATAACCCGTCAAGATCACGTAATACTCATTTAGGGTCATTTAAAGTTTCTTAAGGCCATCTAACAAATCCAAATGGTCGCCGAACAATTATTCGAAACTATTAAAAGTTATTCAACAACATTTAAGGTAATTTAATGTAATCAATCATTAAAAACTATGTAAGGTCATTTAAAGACTAACTACGATCATACAACGGTCATTCAAGGTCTCTTTTGGTCATCTAACGATCGTTTAAAGTTATTTGAGGTCATTTTTAGTAAGCAGTGACCAGTCATTTAAAGTTCTTTAAGGCCATCCAATGATCATTTAAAGTAATTCAACGTCATCCAACAATTTCGAATAATCAGCCAATAGTCATTCAAAACTATTAAAAGTTATTAAGAACATTTCAGGTAATTCAACAATTATTTAATGCAATTAATCGTTAGAAAATATGTCAGGTCATCTAAGGATTAGTTACGATCATATAACAGTCATTCAAAGTCTCTTATGGTCATCCAATAATCGTTCAAAAAATTTGAGGTAATTCTAAGTAATCAATGACCAGTCTAGATCATGTAATACTCATTTAATGTCATATAAAGCTTTTTAAGGCCATCCAACAATCATTTAAAGTCATATTCGAGGTCATCCAACAATTTCGAATCAGCCAATAGACATTCAAAACTATTAAAAGTTATTAAGCATATTTAAGATAATTAAACAACTATTCGATGTAATCAATCATTACAAACTATGTAAGGTCCTAATGGTCACCTAATGGTCATTCAAAACTATTAGAAGTTATTCAAGAACACTTTAGGTAATTCAACAACCATGTAATGCAATTAATCGTTACAAACTATGTCAGGTCAACCAAGGACTAGTTAGAATCATATAACGGTCATTCAAGGTCAGTTATGGTCATTCAACGATTGTTCAAAGTCACTTGAGGTTATTATAAGTAATCAATGACCAGTTTAGATCATGTAATGATCATTCACGGTCATTTAAGATTCTTTAAGGCCATCCGACGATCATTTTAAGTCATTGGAGGTCATCCAATGATTCCTAATGGTCATTCAAAACTATTAAAAGTTATTCAAGAACAATTCAGGTAATTCAACAACCATTTAATGCAAGATCATGTAATTCTCATTCAAGGTCATTTAAAGTTGTTTAAGACCATCCAAAGATCATTTAAATTCATTCGAGGCAATTCAAAAATTCTTAATGGTTACCCAACGGTCATTCAAAACGATTAAAAGTTATTCAAGAATATTTAAGGTAATTCAAATCAATTAATCAATGACCAGTTTAGATCATGCTCATTTAGGGTCATTTAAGATTACTTAAGGCCATCCAACGATTATATTAAGTCATTCGAGGTCATCCAATGATTCCTAATGGTCACCTAATGGTCATTCAAAACTATTAAAAGTTATTCAAGAACAGTTGAGGTAATTCAACAACCATTTAATGCAGATCATGTAATTCTCATTCAAGGTCATTTAAAGTTCTTTAAGACCATCCAAAGATCATTTAAATTCATTCGAGGCCATTCAAAAATTCTTAATGGTCACCCAACGGTCATTCAAAACGATTCAAAGTTATTCAAGAATATTTAAGGTAATTCAAATCAATTATTACAAACTCTGTTATGTCACTTAAGGACTAGTTAAAATCATATAATTCAAGGTCATTTATGATCATCCAATGATCGTTCAAATTAATTTGAGATCATTCTAAGTGAACAATAATCAGTTTAGATCGTGTAATGCTCATTCAAAGTCATTTAAAAGTTCATCCAACGTTCATTTAAAGACATCCGAGATCATCCAACAATTCCTAATGATTACCCAAATGTCATTCAAAACTATTAAACGTGATTTAAGAGCATTTAAGGTCATTTAAGTACTAGTTAAGATCATTTGACAGTAATTCAAGGTATATTATGGTCATCCAACGATCGTTAAAAGTCATTTGAAGTAATTCTAAATAATCAATGACCAGTCTAGATTATGTAATGGTCATTAAAGATCAGTCTAGATCATGTAATGCTCATTCGAGGTCATTTAAAGTTCTGTAAGGTCATCCAACGTTCATTTAAAATCATCCGAAGTCATCCAACAATTCCTATTGATGACCCAACGGTCACTCAAAACTATTAAAAGTTATTTAAGAGCATTTAAGGTAATTCACAAACATTCGATGTAATCAATTATTGAAAATTATGTAAGACTAGTTACGATCATATAGCAGTCATTCAAGGTCTCTTATGGTCATCAAACGATCATACAAAGTCATTTAAGGTCATTCTAAGTAATCAATGATCACTCTAAAACATGTAATACATATTCAAGGTCATCCAACGATTATTTAAAATCATTTAAGTTTTTCCAATGACCAACGGTCAAGTTATTCAAGAACATTTAAGGTTATTCAACAACCATTCGATGTAATCAATCATTACAAACTATGTAAGGTCATTTAACGTCTTATTGTAATCCAACTATCATTTAAAGTCATTAGAGGTCATCCAACAATTCCTAATGGTCACCGAACCGTCATTAGAAGCTATTGAGCAACTATTTAATGCAATTAATCATTACAAACTATGCCAGGTACACTAAGAACTACTTACGATCATATAACAGTCTTTCAAGGTCTCTTATGGTCATCCAACGATCGTTAAAAGTCATTTGAGGTCATACTAAATAATCAATGACTAGTCTAGATCATGTAATTCTCATTCAAGATCATTTAAAGTTATTTAAGGCCATCCAATGATTATTTAAAGCCATTGGAGGTCTTTTATGGTCATCCAATGATCGTTCAAAGTCATTTGAGGACATTCTAAGTAATCAATGTCCAGTCTAGATGATGTAATGATCATTTAAGATCATTTAAAGTTATTTAAGGTCATCTAACGATCATTTAAAGCCATTCGAGGTCATCCAACCATTTCAAATAGTCTTTCAAAACCATTAAAAGTTATACAAACTACATAAATTCATTTATGGACTAGTTAGGATTATATAGCAGTCATTCAATGTGTCTTATGGTCATCCAAACATCTTTCAAAGTTATTTAAAGTCATTATAAATAATCAATCACCAGTCTAGATCATGTAATGTTTATTAAAGGTCATTTAAAGGCCATCCACCGATTATTTATAGTCATTCTGGGTCATCAAATAATTTTAAAAAGTCGTTCAAAACTATTAAAAGTTATTCAAAAACATTTAAGGTAATTCAACAACCATTCAATCCAATGATCGTTCAAAGTCATTTAAAGACATTCTAAGTTGATCATGACCAGTCTAGATCATGTAATGCTAATTTAAGATCATTTAAAGTTCTTTCAGGCTATATAATAAAGTCATTCGAAGTCATCCAACAATTCCTACTGGTCACCTATTGGTCATTCCAAATTATTAAAAGTTAATCAATAACATTTAAGGTTGATGTAATCAATCATTACAAACTATGTAAGGTCATTCAAGGACTAGTAACGATCATATAACAGTCATTCAAGGTCTCTTATGGTCATCCAACGATCGTTAAAAGCCATTTGATATCATTCTAAGTAATCAATGACCAGTATAGTTTAATGTAATACACATTCAAAGTCATTTAAAGGTTTTTAAGGTCATCCAACGATAATTTAAGTCATACGAGGTTGTCCAACAATTCCCAATGGACGCCCAACGGTCATTCAAAACCATTAAAAGTTATTGAAGAATATTTGAGGTAATTCAACGACTATTCGATGTAATCAATCATTACAAATTATATAAGGTCATTTACGGACTAGTTGCGATCATATAGCAGTCATTCAATGTATCTTATGGTCATCCAATGATCATTCAGAGTCATTTGAGGGCATTCAAACTAATCAATGACCAGTTGAGGACATGTTATGCTCAATTAGGGTTTTTTAAAGTTTCTTAAGGCCATCAAATGATCATTTAAAATCGTTTGAGGTCATCCAACAATTCCTAATGGTCACCCATTGGTCAATTAAAATCTCTAAAAGCTATTCAAAAACATTTGAGGTAATTCAACAACCATTCTATGTAATCAATTATTGCAAACTATGTAAGGTCATTTAAGGACTAATTGCGATCATATAACGTTCACTCAAGGTCTCTAATGGTCATCCAATCGTCGTTCAAAGTCAGTTATTCTAAGTAATCAATAAAACTCATTTGAGTTTAAAATTTGACTTTTGATTATTTAATTTATATTTTTTTATTATCACTGCTGATAATTCTTTCAAATATCGTTCAAGATGATAAAATCATCTTTCAAGGTCATTTCATTGCCATTTGATATCCAGCAATTGTTCAAAATTATTAAGGATAATTTAAGACTAAACAAAGGTCATTTAATGACCGGCTATGGCCTTTCAAGTTTTTTGCAATTCAATAATCATTTGAGATAATTTATGTCGTTCGATAACCCGTCAAGATCACATAATGCTCATTTAGGGTCATTTAAAGTTTCTTAAGGCCATCTAACAAATCCAAATGGTCGCCGAACAATTATTCGAAACTATTAAAAGTTATTCAACAACATTTAAGGTGATTCAATGTAATCAATCATTATAAACTATGTAAGGTCATTTAAAGACTAACTACGATCATACAACGGTCATTCAAGGTCTCTTTTGGTCATCTAACGATCGTTTAAAGTTATTTGAGGTCATTTTTAGTAAGCAGTGACCAGTCATTTAAAGTTCTTTAAGGCCATCCAATGATCATTTAAAGTAATTCAAGGTCATTTAAAAATTTCGAATGATCAGCAAATAGTCATTCAAAACTATTAAAAGTTATTAAGAATATTTCAGGTAATTCAAAAATTATTTAATGCAATTAATCGATACAAGCTATGTCAGGTCATCTAAGAACTAGTTACGATCATATAACAGTCATTCAAAGTCTCTTATATTCATCCCATAATCGTTCAAAGTCATTTGAGGTAATTCTAAGTAATCAATGACCAGTCTAGATCATGTAATACTCATTTAAGGTCATTTAAAGCTTTTTAAGGCCATCCAACAATCATCAATCATATTCGAGGTCATCCAACAATTTCGAATAATCAGCCAATAGACATTCAAAACTATTAAAAGTTATTAAGCATATTTAAGATAATTAAACAACCATTTGTTGTAATCAATCATTACAAACTATGTAAGGTCCTAATGGTCACCTAATGGTCATTCGGAACTATTAGAAGTTATTCAAGAACACTTCAGGTAATTCAACAACCATGTAATGCAATTAATCGTTACAAACTATGTCAGGTCATCTAAGGACTAGTTAAAATCAGATAACGGTCATTCAAGGTCATTTATGGTCATTCAACGATCGTTCAAAGTCACTTGAAGTTATTCTAAGTAATCAATGACCAGTTTAGATCATGTAATGCTCATTCAGGGTCATTTAAGGTTCTTTAAGGCCATCCGACGATCATTTTAAGTCATTCGAGGTCATCCAATGATTCCTAATGGTCACCTAATGGTCATTCAAAACTATTAAAAGTTATTCAAGAAAAGTTCAGGTAATTCAACAACCATTTAATGCAAGATTATGTAATTCTCATTCAAGGTCATTTAAAGTTCTTTAAGACCATTTTAATTCATTCGAGGCCATTCAAAAATTCTTAATGGTCACCCAACGGTCATTAAAAACGATTCAAAGTTATTCAAGAATATTTAAGGTAATTCAAATCAATTATTACAAACTATGTTATGTCACTTAAGGACTAGTTAAGATTATATAATAGTCATTCAAGGTCATTTATGGTCATCCAATGATCGTTCAAATTAAGAGATTTTGAGATCATTCTAAGTGAACAATGATCAGTTTAGATCGTGTAATGCTCATTCAAGGTCATTTAAAAGTTCATCCAACGTTCATTTAAAGACATCCGAGATCATCCAACAATTCCTAATGATTACCCAAATGTCATTCAAAACTATTAAACGTGATTTAAGAGCATTTAAGGTCATTTAAGTACTAGTTAAGATCATTTAACAGTAATTCAAGTTATCTTATGGTCATCCAACGATCGTTAAAAGTCATTTGAAGTAATTCTAAATAATCAATGACCAGTCTAGATCATGTAATGGTCATTAAAGATCAGTCTAGATCATGTAATGCTCATTCGAGGTCATTTAAAGTTCTGTAAGGTCATCCAACGTTCATTTAAAGTCATCCGAAGTCATCCAACAATTGATAATGATGACCCAACGGTCATTCAAAACTATTAAAAGTTATTTAAGAGCATTTAAGGTAATTCACAAACAATCGATGTAATCAATTATTGAAAATTATGTAAGGTCATTTAAAGACTAGTTAGCAGTCATTCAAGGTCTCTTATGGTCATCAAACGATCATACAAAGTCATTTAAGGTCATTCTAAGTAATCAATGACCACTCTAAAACATGTAATACATATTCAAGGTCATCCAACGATTATTTAAAATCATTTAAGTTTTTCCAATGACCAACGGTCAAGTTATTCAAGAACATTTAAGGTTATTCAACAACCATTCAATGTAATCAATCATTACAAACTATGTAGGGTCATTTAACGTCTTATTGTCATCCAACTATCATTTAAAGTCATTAGAGGTCATCCAACAATTCCTAATGGTCACCGAACCGTCATTAGAAGCTATTGAGCAACTATTTAATGCAATTAATCATTACAAACTATGCCAGGTACACTAAGAACTACTTACGATTATATAACAGTCTTTCAAGGTCTCTTATGGTCATCCAACAATCGTTAAAAGTCAATTGTGGTCATACTAAATAATCAATGACTAGTCTAGATCATGTAATTCTCATTCAAGATCATTTAAAGTTATTTAAGGCCATCCAATGATTATTTGAAGCCATTGGAGGTCTTTTATGGTCATCCAATGATCGTTCAAAGTCATTTGAGGACATTCTAAGTAATCAATGTTCAGTCTAGATGATGTAATGATCATTTAAGATCATTTAAAGTTATTTAAGGTCATCTAACGATCATTTAAAGCCATTCGAGGTCATCCAACCATTTCAAATAGTCTTTCAAAACCATTAAAAGTTATACAAACTACATAAAGTCATTTATGGACTAGTTAGCAGTCATTCAATGTGTCTTATGGTCATCCAAACATCTTTCAAAGTTATTTAAAGTTATTTAAACATCATGTAATGTTTATTCAAGGTCATTTAAAGGCCATCCACCAATTATTTATAGTCATTCTGGGTCATCAAATAATTTTAAAAAGTCGTTCAAAACTATTAAAAGCTATTCAAAAACATTTAAGGTAATTCAACAACCATTCAATCCAATGATCGTTCAAAGTCATTTAAAGACATTCTAAGTTGATCATGACCAGTCTAGATCATGTAATGCTAATTTAAGATCATTTAAAGTTCTTTCAGGCTATATAATAAAGTCATTCGAAGTCATCCAACAATTCCTACTGGTCACCTATCAATCATTCCAAATTATTAAAAGTTAATCAAGAACATTTAAGGTTGATGTAATCAATCATTACAAACTATGTAAGGTCATTCAAGAACTAATAACGATCATATAACAGTCATTCAAGGTCTCTTATGGTCATCCAACGATCGTTAAAAGCCATTTGAGATCATTCTAAGTAATCAATGACCAGTATAGTTTAATGTAATACACATTCAAAGTCATTTAAAGGTTTATAAGGTCATCCAACGATAATTTAAGTCATACGAGGTTGTCCAATAATTCCCAATGGACGCCCAACGGTCATTCAAAACCATTAAAAGTTATTGAAGAATATTTGAGGTAATTCAACAACTATTCGATGTAATCAATCATTACAAATTATATAAGGTCATTTACGGACTAGTTGCGATCATATAGCAGTCATTAAATGTATCTTATGGTCATCCAATGATCATTCAAAGTCATTTGAGGGCATTCAAACTAATCAATGACCAGTCGAGGACATGTTATGCTCAATTAGGGTTTTTTAAAGTTTCTTAAGGCCATCCAATGATCATTTAAAATCGTTTGAGGTCATCCAACAATTCCTTATGGTCACCCATTGGTCAATTAAAACTACTAAAAGCTATTCAAAAATATTTGAGGTAATTCAACAACCATTCTATGTAATCAATTATTGCAAACTATGTAAGGTCATTTAAGGACTAATTGCGATCACTCAAGGTCATTTGAGGTCATTCTATGTAATCAATGACCAGTCTAGATCAGTCAATGTTTACTAAATGTCATTTAAAGTTCTTCAAGGCCATCCAACGATCATGTAAATTTATTCTAGGTCGTCCAACAATTCCAATTGGTCACCCAACTGCCATTCAAAACTATTAGAAGTTATTTAAGAAGATTTAAGGTAATTCTAGAATAATGCGATGTAGTCAAACATTACAAACTATGTAAGGTCATTTAAGAACCACTTAAGATCATATAAGAATCATTCAAGGTTTCTTATGGTCATCCAATGATTATTCAAAGTCATTTGAGGTCATTCTAAATAATCAATGACCAGTCTAGATCATGTAATTCTCATTCAAGATCATTTAAAGTTATTTAAAGTCATTAGAGGTCTTTTACGGTCATTTAATGATAGTTCAAAGCCATTTGAGGCCATTCTATGTAATCAATGTCCAGTCTGGATGATGTAATGCTCATTTAAGATGAAGATGAAGTTATTTAAGGTCATCTAACGATCATTCAAAGCCATTTGATTAAGATAGTTTACGTTAATTTAAGGCAACAGAAGGCTCATTCAAAATCTTCATTTAGTTAAAGGTATTGAAGGTCATCTAACTATCCTTCAAGGTCGTTCAACACTGATTAAAGGTTTCTTAAAGTTATAAAATAATTTAAGATCTTCAATAATCACTCGACATCGTATTATGGTCATTCAAGTTTCTTTAACGGCATTCAAAGTTTTTCTAGGTCATGCAAAGATCATTTAAAGTAATTACAGATCATACGACGATCTGGATCAATCAAGATCATTCATATTTTGCTCGATCTTTCAAGATGATTCAAGGTCGAATATTAAAACTCCTTCAATTTTATTATTATAAAACAATTTTCTAAGCTTAAAAAGCCATACACTTTTAATATAATTGTGTTAGTTTCTATTTCTATCTCGGTGTTGTATTTTAAACGTTTTATAAAATGAACATTCCTGTGCGGACGTGGCGAGATCATTTCAGGTAACCAGAAATTTCCTTGAAAGGGCAGTCTTTATCTACTTCGCTTTTACGCTTTGTGCGGGCGGACTCGCTTCCGGCTTTGTCACCGGCTAATATGATTACTTTATCGTGTCGTTTTCTTTCGTTCCATTTCCAGTCGGGAATGTGTTCGCTTCACGGCGGCTGCGGATCTCGCAGAATTCCAGCCCTCGGTTGGCTTTGAAGGAAGGATTGTCTCGCACAGGGCCAAGAAAAACAATGGACTGTTATTGCCTCGCTAATTAATTCCTTCCCACAAAGAATCATTTGTAAGTGAAGGCCAATTAATTCATAATACAAGGTAGTTCAATGCAATAAATGATTATTTAGACAGTTTATAATATTATTTTGCAAGTAGATAAATTGAAGAAATCGTTCGTCCAAAAAATATTATTGATGATACAATTATTTATACAAACCACAAACTGTTTTTAATATAAATCTCTCGGTCGTTAACTGTACACAGCCACGGGGCGAAATAATGATTTCGTATTATCGCAATTCCTTCTGTTGTTTCCAAAGCCCAAAAAGCCTGTTATTGTTGGTGATAAATGAGGGATGCGCGCCCCCTCTCGTGCTCGCAATGCGGAGTCCACGACTTGATTTATCGCCTGAGGAGACGTACGACGCACACACACACACCCACATATATATACGCAAAAAAAGGGGGGAAATAAAACGGAGGAACTCATCTTCATCCCGGTCATTATTGTGCGGCGAAAACATGCCTTTATTTGCCATCGGCGCTGAATTGAATCAGCGCAGTATTGGGCCTCCGAGTAGATGAGGGGGTTGTAATCGCCGTCTCGTGCCCTCATTAAGTACGGATGAAATTTTTGTTGGCAACGGTTCCGTCTAGACTCGTTTCTAGAGAATGGCCTTATTTTACAAAATCCACAAACATATATCCATGTGTAAAATTTTGGACGTTGGCCAATTTTTAGAAAGGTGTGAATCAAAAATTTCTTAAGAAGAACTTATAAGTTATTACCAAACGTATTTTCATTCATTTGTTTTATTGGATAATAAATCTACAAACGTATTTCTGAAGAAAGACACTTTTCGATAATCAAGTGTTTAATTTTGACGTCCGCCATTGTACTCCCAGTCAAGTTAGAAAGGTGTGGATTGCAAATTTCTTAAGAAGAACGTATTAGTTATTACCAAACATATTCTCATTAATTTGTTTCATTACGTAATAAATTTACAAACGTATTTCTGCAGAAAGTCACTTTTCGATAATCAAGTGTTTAATTTTGAAGTCTACCATTGTACTCCCAATCAAGTTAAAAAGGTGTAAATTGAAAATTTCTTAACAAGAACCTATTAGATATTACCAAACGCAATTTTATTCATTTGTTTTATTAAATAATAAATCTACAAACGTATTTCTGAGGAAAGTCACTTTTCGATAATCAAGTGTTTAATTTTGACGTCCGCCATTTCTCTCCCACTCAAGTTAGAAAGGTGTTAATCAAAAATTTCTTAAGAAGAACCTATTAGCTATTACAAAACACAATTTTATTCATTTGTTTTATTAAATAATAAATCTGCAAACGTATTACTGAAGACAGTCACTTTTCGATTATCAAGTGTTTAATTTTGACATCCGCGATTTCTCTCCCACCCAAGTTAGAAAGGTGTGAATTAAAAATTTCTTAAGAAGAATCTATTAGCTATTACCAAGTGCAATTTTATTCATTTCTTTTATTAAATAATAAATCTACAAACGTATTTCTAAAGAAAGTCACTTTTCGATAATCAAGTGTTTAATTTTGACGTCCGCCATTTCTCTCCCTCTCAAGTTAGAAAGGTGTGAATCAAAAATTTCTTAAGAAGAACCTATTAGCTATTACAAAACACAATTCTATTCATTTGTTATATTAAATAATAAATCTACAAACGTATTTCTGAAGAAAGTTACTTCTCGATAATCAAGTGTTTAATTTTGACGTCCGCCATTTCTCTGCCACTCAAGTTAGAAAGGTGTGAATTGAAAATTTCTTAAGAAGAACCTATTAGCTATTACAAAACGCAATTTTATTCATTTGTTTTATTAAATAATAAATCTACAAACGTATTTCTGAAGAAAGTAACTTTTCAATAATCAAGTGTTTAATTTTGACGTCCGCCATTTCTCTCCCACTCAAGTTAGAAAGGTGTGACTTGAAAATTTCTTAAAAAGAACATATTAGCTATTACCAAACACAATTTTATTCATTTGTTTTATTAAATAATAAATCTACAAACGTATTTCTGCAGAAAGTCGCTTTTCGATAATCAAGTGTTTAATTTTAACGTCCGCCATTATTTTCCCACTCAAGTTAGAGACGTGTAAATTAAAAATTTCTTTAGAAAGACATATTAGTTATTACGAAAAATATTTACATTTGTTTTATTGGATAATAAATCTACAAACGTATTTCTGAAGAAAGTCACTTTTCAATAATCAAGTGTTTAATTTTGACGTCCGCCATTTTTCTCCCACTCAAGTTAAAAAGCTGTGGATTTAAAATTTCTTAAGAACAACCGATTAGTTATTACCAAACATATTCTCATTCATTTGTTTTATTAGGTAATAAATCTACAAACGTATTTCTGGAAAAAGTCATTTTTCGATAATCGAAATATTACACTTGTTTTTCGGAAATCGCACTATATTCAGAGGCGATAAAAACATTCAAAAACAATTGACACAAACTGAAAATTTTCAAAATTCACTCAAAATCAATTGAAGTTTACATCACAGATTAGAATCAAACGAATTATTTATTAGTTTTTACAATAATCGCACGAGAATATTACACTTGTTTTTCGGAAAGCACACTATTTTCAAAGGCGATAAAAAAATTTAAAAACAATTGACACAAACTGAAAATTTTCAAAATTCACTCAAAACCAATTGAAGTTTACATCACAGATTAAAATCAAACCAATTATTTATCAGTTTTTACAATAATCGTACGAGAATATTACACCTGTTTTCGGAAATCACACTATTTTCACAGGCGATAAAAAATATAAAAACAAATGACACAAACTGAAAATTTTCAAAATTCATTCAAAATCAATTGAAGTTTACATCAAAGATTAAAATCAAACCAATTATTTATTAGTTTTTACAATAATCGCACGAGAATATTACTCTTGTTTTTCGGAAACCACACTATTTTCAGAGGCGATAATAAAATTTAAAAACAATTGACACAAACTGAAAATTTTCAAAATTCACTCAAAACCAATTGAAGTTTACATCACAGATTAAAATCAAACCAATTATTTATCAGTTTTTACAATAATCGTACGAGAATATTACACCTGTTTTCGGAAATCACACTATTTTCACAGGCGATAAAAAATATAAAAACAAATGACACAAACTGAAAATTTTCAAAATTCATTCAAAATCAATTGAAGTTTACATCAAAGATTAAAATCAAACCAATTATTTATTAGTTTTTACAATAATCGAACGAGAATATTACACTTGTTTTTCGGAAATCACACTATTTTCAGAAGTGATAAAAAATATAAAAACAATTGACACAAATTGAAAATTTTCAAAATTCACTCAAAATCAATTGCAGTTTACTTCACAGATTAAAATCAAACAAATTATTTATTAGTTTTTACAATAATCGTACAAGAATATTACATTTGTTTTTCGGAAATTACACTATTTTCAGAGGCGATAAAAAAATATAAAAACAATTGACACAAACTGAAAATTTTCAAAATTCACTCAAAATCAATTGAAGTTTACATCACAGATTAAAATCAAACCAATTATTTATTAGTTTTTACAATAATCGCACGAGAATATTACACTTGTTTTTCGGAAACCACACTATTTTCAGAGGCGATAAAAAAATATAAAAACAATTGACACAAATTTAAAATTTTCAATATTCACTCAAAATCAATTGAAGTTTACATCACAGATTAAAATCAAATCAATTATTTATTAGTTTTTACAATAATCGTACGAGAATATTACACTTGTTTTTCGGAAATCACACTATTTTCAGAGGCGATAAAAAAATATAAAAACAATTGACACAAATTGAAAATTTTCAAAATTCACTAAAAATCAATTGAAGTTTACATCACAGGTTAAAATCAAACCAATTATTTATTAGTTTTTACAATAACCGCACGAGAATATTACACTTGTTTTTCGGAAATCACACTATTTTCAGAGGCGATAAAAAATATAAAAACAATTGACACAAACTGAAAATTTTTAAAATTCACTCAAAATCAATTGAAGTTTACATCACAGATTAAAATTAAACCAATTATTTATTAGATTTTACAATAATCGTACGAGAATATTACACTTGTTTTTCGGAAACCACACTATTTTCAGAGGCGCTAATAAAATATAAAAACAATTGACACAATTTGAAAATTATCAAAATTTACTCAAAACTAATTGAAGTTTACATCACAGATTAAAATCAAACCAATTATTTATTAGTTTTTACAATAATCGCACGAGAATATTACACATGTTTTTCTGAAATCACATTATTTTCAGAGGCGATAAAAAAAATATAGAAACAAATGACACAAATTAAAAATTTTCAAAATTCACTCAAAATCAATTGAAGTTCACATCACAGCTTAAAATCAAACCAATTATTTATTAGTTTTTACAATAATCGCACGAGAATATTACACTTGTTTTTCGGAAACCACACTATTTTCAGAGGCGATAAAAAATGTAAAAACAATTGTCACAAACTCAAAATTTTTAAATTCACTCGAAATTAATTGAAGTTTACATCACAGAACAAAATCAAACCAATTATTTATTAGTTTTTACAACAATCGCACAAGAATATTACACTTGTTTTTCGGAAATCACACTATTTTCAAAGGCGATAAAAAAATATAAAAACAATTGACACAATTTGAAAATTTTTAAAATTCACTCAAAATCAATTGAAGTTTACATCACAGATTAAAGTCAAACCAATTATTTATTAGTTTTTACAGTAATCGTACGAGAATATTACACTTGTTTTTCGGAAACCACACTATTTTCAGAGGCGATAAAAAAATATAAAAACAATTGACACAAACTGAAAATTTTCAAAATTCACTCAAAATCAATTGAAGTTTACATCACAGATTAAAATCAAACCAATTATTTATTATTTTTTAGAATAATCGCACAAGAATATTACACTTGTTTTTCGGAAACCACACTATTTTCACAGGCGATAAAAATATATAAAAACAATTGACATAAACTGAAAATTTCCAAATTCACTCAAAATCAATTGAAGTTTACATCACAGATTAAAATCAAACCAATTATTTATTACTTTTTACAATAATCGCACGAGAATATTACACTTGTTTTTTTGGAAATCACACTATTTTCAGATGCGATAAAAAAATTTAAAAACAATTGACACAAACTGAAAATTTCCAAAATTCACTCAAAATTAATTAAAGTTTACATCACAGATTAGAATCAAACCAATTATTTATTAGTTTTTACAATAATCGTACGAAATATTACACTTGTTTTTCGAAAACCACACTATTTTCAGAGGCGATAACAAAAATATAAAAACAATTGACACAAACTAGAAAATTTTCAAAATTCACTCAAAATAAATTGAAGTTTACATCACAGATTAAAATCAAACCAATTATTTATTAGTTTTTACAATAATTGCACGAGAATATTACACTTGTTTTTTTTGGAAATTGCACTATTTTCAGAGGCGATTAAAAAATATAAAAACAATTGACACATTTGAAAATTTTTATAATTCACTAAAAATCAATTGAAGTTTACATCACACATTAAAATCAAATCAATTATTTATTAGTTTTTACAATAATCGCACTGAAATTATTACACTTGTTTTTCGGAAATCACACTATATTCAGAGACGATAAAAAAATATAAAAACAATTGACACAAACTGAAAATTTACAAAATTCACTCAAAATCAATTGAAGTTTACATCACAGATTAAAATCAAACCAATTATTTATTAGTTTTTACAATAATCGCACGAGAATATTACACTTGTTTTTCGGAAACCACACTATTTTCAGAGGCGATAAAAAAATATAAAAACAATTGACACAAACTGAAAATTTTCAAAATTCACTCAAAATCAATTGAAGTTTACATCACAGATTAAAATCAAACCAATTATTTATTAGCTTTTACAATAATCGCACGAGAATATTACACTTGTTTTTAGGAAATCACACTATTTTCAGAGGCGATAAAAAAATATAAAAACAATTGACACAATCTGAAAATTTTTAAAATTCACTTAAAATCAATTGAAGTTTACATCACAGATTAAACTCAAACTAATTATGTATTAGTTTTTATAATAATCGCACGAGAATATTACACTTGTTTTTCGGAAACCACACCATTTTCAGAGGCGATAAAAAAATATAAAAACAATTGACAAAATTTAAAAATTTTCAAAATTCACTCAAAATCAATTGAAGTTTACATCGCAGATTAGAATCAAACCAATTATTTATTAGTTTTTACAATAATCGCACGAGAATATTACATTTGTTTTTCGGAAACCACACTATTTTCAGAGGCGATAAAAAATATAAAAACAATTGACACAAATTGAAAATTTTCAAATTTCACTCAAAATCAATTGAAGTTTACATCACAGATTAAAATCAAACCAATTATTTATTAGTTTTTACAATAATCGCACGAGAATATTACACTTGTTTTTCGGAAACCACACTATTTTCAGAGGCGATAAAAAATATTTAAAAAAATTGACACAAAGTGAAAATTTTCAAAATTCACTCAAAATAAATTGGAGTTTACATCACAGATTAAAATCAAACCAATTATTTATTACTTTTTACAATAATCGCACGAGAATATTACACTTGTTTTTCGGAAACTACACTATTTTCAGAGGCGATAGAAAAATATAAAAACAATTGACACAATTTGAAAATTTTCAAAATTCACTCAAAATCAATTGAAGTTTACATCACAGATTAAAATAAAACCAATTATTTATTAGTTTTTACAATAATCGCACTAGAATATTACATTTGATTTTCGGAAACCACACTATTTTCAGAGGCGATATAAAAATATAAAAACAATTGACACAATTTGAAAATTTTCAAAATTCACTTAAAATCAATTGAAGTTTACATCACAGATTATAATCAAACCAATTATTTATTAGTTTTTACAATAATCGCACGAGAATATTACACTTGTTTTTCGGGAATAACACTATTTTCAGAGGCGATAAAAAATATAAAAACAATTGACACAAACTGAAAATTTTCAAAATTTACTCAAAATCAATTAAAGTTTACAACACAAATTAAAAACAAACGAATTATTTATTAGTTTTTACAATAATCGCACGAGAATATTATGTTTTTCGGAAATCACACTATTTTCAATTGCCACAAACTGAAAATTTTTACTCATTAATCAAACATTAATTTTGACATCCGCCATTTTTCTCCCACTCAAGTTAGAAAGGTGTGAATTGAAAATTTCTTAAGAAGAACCTATTAGTTATTACCAAACACATTTTCATTAATTTGTTTTATTGGATAATAAATCTAGAAACGTATTTTTGAAGAACTTACTTTTTAATAATTAAGTGTTTAATTTTGAATTCCAACGAAAAATATTAAAAAAAAAACTATTGCTATTACATAAGAAGCTAAAAATACATTTAAATTATGCCTTGTTTTTTTTTACTCACCACCACACGAGCTGTACGGCAATGATTTATATATTTACCCCGGCGCCTCCACCATAATATACATTGTCAGTGGTACCCGTTCGGGGCTCAAATTGCATGTTATTGCGCATGCAACATAATATCCCGTTATTACAACATCAAACGTATACATTTTAATTCTCTACAGTTATATTTCCACCCATTAAAAACAATCAAGGTCATCCGATATTCCACTCGATTAATTTTCAATACTATTAAACTCTCGACGCGTGCGTTTTATCGATTTTACAGTGTTAAATGTAAAACAATAATTTATCCTACGTACTGAATTAGGTAGAAAAAAATGTATGCAGTGATAAAAACTTCAAAAAATGTATTATTAACTGAGATTAAATTGTTTGTCGTATAATTATTTGCGTAATTAATTTTAATAGATCTTTTATTATTAAATATTAATGAAGGCGATTATAATGCAGATTCGTGGCGGAAGTGCATTAAATATCGTCAATATTAGAGCGGATTTGTTGCGTAATTAATAAGGGAGGCTTAATGGAGCGGAAAGTATAGCGGCATCAAAATATTGCGCTGGGGCTCTTTGCGATGTGGTTTATTGCGGCGGTGGCGGAGGGGGCGGCACTGGCGTACTACTAATGCACCCTGAGGAGATGTTGTGCTCGCGGAACGCTGTTTATTATATTCAATTTTAACGCGAAAACCGAAAACAAGTTGAAGTCGTGTTAGTGTTTAGGATTCATCTGCTTTATTTAATGTAATAACGAAAATATAAAAGATTTTCCTTTTGAAGAAAATACTTTTTTCCATCGGTTGTTATTATTGCGGTTTATAACAGTATTAAAAAAAAGGGGTGGATTATAGTATAGTATATAAATTCTTTGGGACGTTATTATTATGATTTGATTTGAAGTGTAATCGAACAAACAATTAAATTTTTTACAATCTGATGAATTACTCTATTAGATTTATATCATCTTATAAAATATATGCTGGTATAAAGTGTATACAATTTTTGTGTAGGTTTTAAGTTAGATAATTAAAAAAATGCATCCACATATGGAAACGATCGTCGCAATCGAATATTTGCATGCTGCAAATGATAAAACGCATCACCGTTAGCTCTAAGGTGATAAAATTCCCGTATCTCGACCGCGCACGGCGGTAATTCCCCGCCTGCCGTTTAATAACAGTTTAATAACAACCCTGTCCGCCTGCACGCCGAGTATCGATTCGGCTGTTTCATAATTTAAACCGGAATATTATTTGCATTAAAGATGCACATCTACGTTCCGTACCTGTGTACGTGCCCGTACATCCCCCGCGGAAATTAATAGGTCAACTCCCCCACACTTTGATGCGGATTCCCACACACCAGGTGAACGTGCCGGATTACCGTTGCTGGCTACGTGATGCCGAACCCTTTGTTTTCTAATAGGGGGACGTTGTGGTGGATTGGATTGTGTAATTGGAGCTTTTACAAAATTAATTTGAAAAAAATCAATAGTGATGAGTCTAATTACAAAAAACTCATGTCAACTATTGAAAATAATAAATTTGTACGTATTTATGATATTTTTTCTACTGTATTCCAATTAATGTCTTTCTTAAAACTAGTAATATTTATTAAGAAAATATGCTGCAAGACTTTAACTGTAACCTGTCTTAAATATTATATTTTCTTCCTTCATATATAAGAGTTGTAACTGTTTGATTAGATAACTCCACGAATTTACTACCTTATCAAACTATCCCAAAACTGTCTAAGCGCCATAATCTATAAATTCGAGGATGAATTATGTATTCAAGTACACTTACATCTACAGTCCGAAGGGAATTAGGTTTTATTGACAAATTAGTCTAAACCTGGCCGCCGGTTAAACGCAATACCGACGGAGTTTACCGTAGTGACACGGGCAATGAAAGCCGGGGTAAGATAGATCCACGACACGGACCACTAAATCACTGACCCTAATCCCTTACGCCATGTAACCACCCCCAGATAAACAGAACTTTTCACCTTCGCACCGGGTTCGATAAATCCCGAGAATCGTTCAAGAGCGAAATGATTACTGTAATTAAATATCATCGCATGCCCGAGATAACGTTATTGACATTTCGTGTAGTACGCGAGAGGCGTAATTAATTTCCACGTTAAAAGCAATTTACTAATCAATACTGTAAAATAATTCGATAGTGTAATTACTTTTAATTTTACATTCCAATACAAAAATCTCTTGAGGAATTGGTTTAAAACTTTTTTAATCTACTTATAAATAGCTATACTTGTTATCATATGAAAACAATTGATGTATCGCAATGAGAAACAAAATGGCGATGCTCAAAACTTACATTTAAGAAATTAAAAATTGCGTTCAGATATTGTAAAATTGAAATAAAAAATTAATCCCTTAAGGAATTGGTTTAAAACTTTTTGAATCTACTTAGAAATATGTATACTTGTTACCATATAATAATAATTGATGTGTCGCAATGAGAAACAAAATGGCGACGCTCAAAACATACATTTAAGAAATTAAAAATTGCATTCAGATATTGTAAAATTGAAAAAAAAATTAATCCCTTGAGGAATTGGTTCAAAACTTTTTGAATCTACTTAGAAATAGCTATACTTGTTATCATATAAAAACAACTGATGTATCGCAATGAGAATCAAAATGGCGACGCTCAAAACTTACATTTAAGAAATTAAAAATTGCATTCAGATATTGTAAAATTGAAAAAAAAAATTAATCCCTCAAGGAATTGGTTTAAAACTCTTTGAATCTACTTAGAATAAGCTATACTTGTTATCATATGAAAACAATTGATGTATCGCAATGGGAAACAAAATGGCGACGCTCAAAACATACATTTAAGAAATTAAAAATTGCATTCAGATATTGTAAAATTGAAAAAAAAATTAATCCCTTGAGGAATTGGTTCAAAACTTTTTGAATCTACTTAGAAATAGCTATACTTGTTATCATATAAAAACAACTGATGTATCGCAATGAGAATCAAAATGGCGACGCTCAAAACTTACATTTAAGAAATTAAAAATTGCATTCAGATATTGTAAAATTGAAAAAAAAAATTAATCCCTCAAGGAATTGGTTTAAAACTCTTTGAATCTACTTAGAATAAGCTATACTTGTTATCATATGAAAACAATTGATGTATCGCAATGGGAAACAAAATGGCGACGCTCAAAACTTACATTTATGAAAATAAAATTGCATTCAGATATTGTAAAAATGAAAAATAAAATGAATCTCTTGAGGAATTAGTTTAAAACTTTTTAAATCTACTTAGAAATAGCTATACTTGTTATCGTATGAAAACGATTGATGTATCGCAATGAGAAACAAAATGGCGACGCTCAAAACTTACATTTATGAAATTAAAAATGCATTCAGATATTGTAAAATTGAAAAAAAAATTAATCCCTCGAGGAATTGGTTCAAAACTTTTTGAATCTACTTAGAAATAGCTATACTTGTTATCATATGAAAACAATTGATGTATCGCAATGAGAAACAAAATAGCGACGCTCAAAACTTACATTTATGAAATTAAAAAATGCATTCAGATATTGTAAAATTGAAAATAATTTAATCCCTCGAGGAATTGGTTTAAAACTTTTTTAATCTACTTAGAAATAGCTATACTTGTAATCATATGAAAACTATTGATGTATCGCAATGAGAAACAAAATGGCGACGCTCAAAACTTACATTTATGAAATTAAAAAATGCATTCAGATTTTGTAAAATTGAAAACAAAAATAAATCCCTTGAGGAAATGGTTTAAAACTTTTTGAATCTACTTAGAAATAGCTATACTTGTTATCATATAAAAACAATTGATGTATCGCAATGAGAAACAAAATGGCGACGCTCAAAACTTACATTTATGAAATTAAAAAATGCATTCAGATATTGTAAAATTAAAAAAAAAAATTAATCCCTTGAGGAATTGGTTTAAAACTTTTTGAATCTACTTAGAAATAGCTATACTTGTTATCATATGAAAACGATTGATGCATCGCAATGAGAAACAAAATGGCGACGCTCAAAACTTACATTTAAGAAATTAAAAATTGCATTCAGATATTGTAAAATTGAAAAAAAAATTAATCTCTCGAGGAATTGGTTTAAAACTTTTTAAATCTACTTAGAAATAGCTATACTTATTATCATATGAAAACAATTGATGTATCGCAATGAGAAACAAAATGGCGACGCTCAAAACTTACATTTATGAAATTAAAAAATGCATACAGATATTGTAAAATTGAAAAAAAAAATTAATCCCTTGAGGGATTGGTTTAAAACTTTTTTAATCTACTTAGAAATAGCTATACTTGTTATCATATGAAAACGATTGATGTATCGCAATGAGAAACAAAATGGCGACGCTCAAAACTTACATTTATGAAATTAAAAAATGCATTCAGATATTGTAAAATTAAAAAAAAAAAATCCCTTGAGGAATTGGTTTAGAACTTTTTGAATATACTTAGAAATAGCTATACTTGTTATTATATGAAAACGATTGATGTAACGCAATGAGAAACAAAATGGCGACGCTCAAAACTTACATTTATGAAATTAAAAAATGCATTCAGATATTGTAAAATTGAAGAAAAAAATTAATCCCTAGAGGAATTGGTATAAAACTTTTTAAATCTACTTAAAAATAGCTATACGTGTTATCATATGAAAACAATTGATGTATCGCAATGAGAAACAAAATGGCGACGCTCAAAACTTACATTTAAGAAATTAAAAAATGCATTCAGATATTGTAAAATTAAAAAAAAAATTAATCCCTTGAGGAATTGGTTTAAAACTTTTTGAATCTACTTAGAAATAGCTATACTTGTTATCATATGAAAACGATTGATGTATCGCAATGAGAAACAAAATGGCGACGCTCAAAACTTACATTTAAGAAATTAAAAAATGCATTCAGATATTGTAAAATTGAATAAAAAAATAATCCCTTGAAGAATTGGTTTAAAACTTTGCTTGGTCTACTTAGAAATAACTATAGTTGTTATCATTGTGAAAACAATTGATGTATCGCAATGAGAAACAAAATGGCGACGCTCAAAACTTGCATTTATGAAATTAAAAAATGCATTCAGATATTGTAAAATTGAATAAAAAAATAATCCCTTGAAGAATTGGTTTAAAACTTTTTGAATCTACTAAGAAATAGCTATACTTGTTATCATATGAAAACGATTGATGTATCACAATGAGAAACAAAATAACGACGCTGAAAACTTACATTTATAAAATTAAAAAATGCATTCAGATATTGTTAAATTGAAAAAAAAAAAATAATCCCTCGAGGAATTGGTTTAAAACTTCTTTAATCTACTTAGAAATAGCTATACTTATTATCATATGAAAACAATTGATGTATCGCAATGAGAAACAAAATGGCGACGCTCAAAACTTACATTTATGAAATTAAAAAATGCATTCAGATATTGTAAAATTAAAAAAAAATTAATCCCTTGAGGAATTGGTTTAGAACTTTTTGAATCTACTTAGAAATAGCTATACTTGTTATTATATGAAAACGATTGATGTAACGCAATGAGAAACAAAATGGCGACGCTCAAAACTTACATTTATGAAATTAAAAAATGCATTCAGATATTGTAAAATTAAAAAAAAATTAATCCCTTGAGGAATTGGTTTAGAACTTTTTGAATCTACTTAGAAATAGCTATACTTGTTATTATATGAAAACGATTGATGTAACGCAATGAGAAACAAAATGGCGACGCTGAAAACTTACATTTATAAAATTAAAAAATGCATTCAGATATTGTAAAATTGAAAAAAAAAATTAATCCCTTGAGGGATTGGTTTAAAACTTTTTTAATCTACTTAGAAATAGCTATACTTGTTATCATATGAAAACGATTGATGTATCGCAATGAGAAACAAAATGACGACGCTCAAAACTTACATTTATGAAATTAAAAAATGCATTCAGATATTGTAAAATTAAAAAAAAATTAATCCCTTGAGGAATTGGTTTAGAACTTTTTGAATCTACTTAGAAATAGCTATACTTGTTATTATATGAAAACGATTGATGTAACGCAATGAGAAACAAAATGGCGACGCTCAAAACTTACATTTAAGAAATTAAAAAATGCATTCAGATATTGTAACATTGAAAAAAGAATTAATCCTTTGAGGAATTGGTTTAAAACTTTTTGAATCTACTTAGAAAAAGATATACTTGTTATCATATGAAAACAATTGATGTATCGCCATGAGAAACAAAATGGCGGCTCTCAAAACTTACATTTATGAAATTAAAAAATGCATTCAGATATTGTAAAATTGAATAAAAAATTAATCCCTTGAGGAATTGGTTTAAAACTTTTTAAATCTACTTATAAATAGCTATACTTCTTATCATATGATGTATCATATGATGTGTCGCAATGAGAAACAAAATAGCGACGATCAAAACTTACATTTAACAAATTAAAAATTGCATTCAGATAATGTAAAATTGAAATAAAAAAATAATCCCTTAAGGAATTGGTTTAAAACTTTTTAATCTACTTAGAAATAGCTATACTTGTTATCATATGAAAACAATTGATGTATCGCAATGAGAAACAAAATGGCGACGCTCAAAACGTACATTTATGAAATTAAAAAATGCATTCAGATATTGTAAAATTGAAAAAAAAAACATTCATCCCTTGAGGAATTGGTTTAAAACTTTTTTAATCTACTTAGAAATAGCTATACTTGTTATCATATGAAAACAATTGATGTATCGCAATGAGAAACAAAATGGCGACGCTCAAAACTTACATTTACGAAATTAAAAAATGCATTCAGATATTGTAAAATTGAAAAAAAAAATTAATCCCTTGAGGAACTGGTTTAAATCTTTTTGAATCTACTTAGAAATGGCTATACTTGTTATCATATGAAAACAATTGATGTATGGCAATGAGAAACTAAATGGCGACGCTCAAAACTTACATTTATGAAATAAAAAATGCATTCAGATATTGTAAAATTGAAAAAAAAAATAATCTCTTGAAGAATTGGTTTAAAACTTTTTTAACCTACTAAGAAATAGCTATACTTGTTATCATATGAAAACAATTGATGTATCGCAATGAGAAAGAAAATGGCGACGCTGAAAACTTACATTTATGAAATTAAAAAATGCATTCAGATATTGTAAAATTGAAAAATTAAATTAATCCCTTAAGGAATTGGTTTAAAACTTTTTGAATCTACTTATAAATAGCTATACTTGTTATTATATGAAAACGATTGATGTATCGCAATGAGAAACAAAATGGCGACGCTCAAAACATAAATTTAAGAAATTAAAAATTGTATTCTGATTTTGTAAAATTGAAAAAAAAAATTAATCCCTAGAGGAATTGGTTTAAAACTTTTTAAATATACTTATAAATAGCTATACTTGTTATCATATGAAAACGATTGATGTATCGCAATGAGAAACAAAATGGCGACGCTCAAAACTTACATTTATGAAATTAAAAAATGCATTCAGATTTTGTAAAATTGAAAACAAAAATTAATCCCTTGAGGAATTGGTTTAAAACTTTTTGAATCTACTTATAAATAGCTATACTTGTTATCATATGAAAACGATTGATGTATCGCAATGAAAAACAAAATGGCGACGCTCAAAACTTACATTTATGAAATTAAAAAATGCATTCAGATATTGTAAAATTGAAAAAAATTAATCCCTCGAGGAATTGGTTTATTTTAATCTACTTAGAAATAGCTATACTTGTTATCATATGAAAACAATTGATGTATCAAAATGGCGACGCTCAAAACTTACATTTATGAAACTAAAAAGTGCATTCAGATAATTTAAAATTGAAAAAAAATAAATCCCTTAAGGAATTGGTTTAGAACTTTTTAAATCTACTTGGAAATAGCTATACTTATTATCATATGAAAATGATTGATGTATCGCAATGAGAAACAAAATGGCGACGCTCAAAACATACATTTATGAAATTAAAAATTGTATTCTGATTTTGTAAAATTGAAAAAAAAATTAATCCCTTGAGGAATTGGTTAGAAACTTTTTAAATCAACTTAGAAATAGTCATACTTCTTACCATATGAAAACGATTGATGTATCGCAATGAGAAACAAAATGGCGACGCTCAAAACTTACATTTATGAAATTAAAAAATGCATTCAGATATTGTCAAATTGAAAAAAAAAATAATCCCTCGAGGAATTGGTTTAAAACTTATTGAATCTACTTAGAAATAGCTATACTTGTTATCATATGAAAACAATTGATGTATCGTAATGAGAAACAAAATGGCGACGCTCAAAACTTACATTTATGAAATTAAAAAATGCATTCAGATGTAAAATTGAAAAAAAAAATTAATCCCTTAAGGAATTGGCTTAAAACTTTGTGAATCTACTTAGAAATAGCTATACTTATTATCATATGAAAACAATTGATTTATCGCAATGAGAAACAAAATGCGACGCTCAAAACTTACATTTAAGAAATTAAAAATTGCATTCAGATATTGTAAAATTGAAATAAAAAATTAATCCCTAGAGGAATTAGTTTAAAACTTTTTTAATCTACTTAGAAATAGCTATAATTGTTATTATATGAAAACGATTGATGTATCGCAATGAGAAACAAAATGGCGACGCTCAAAACTTACATTTATGAAATTAAAAAATGCATTCAGATATTGTAAAATTGAAAAAAAATTAGTTCCTTGAGGAATTAGTTTAAAACTGTTTGAATCTACTTAGAAATAGCTATACTTGTTATCATATAAAAACGATTGATGTATCGCAATGAGAAACAAAATGGCGACGCTCAAAACTTACATTTATAAAATTAAAAAATGCATCTAGATATTGTAAAATTGAAAAAAAAATTAATCCCTTGAGGAATTAGTTTAAAACTTTTTTAATCTACTTAAAAATAGCTATACTTGTTACCATATAAAAATAATTGATGTATCGCAATGAAAAACAAAATGGCGACGCTCAAAACTTACATTTATGAAATTAAAAATTGCGTTCAGATATTGAAAATTGAAAAAAAATTAATCCCTAAAAGAATTGGTTTAAAACTTTTTTAATCCACTTAGAATTAGCTATACTTGTTATCATTTGAAAACGATTGTTGTATCGCAATAAGAAACAAAATGGCGACGCTCGAAACTTACATTTATGAAATTAAAAAATACATTCAGATATTGTAAAATTGAAAAATAAAAGGAGGAATTGGTTTAAAATTTTTTGAATCTACTTAGAAATAGCTATACTTGTTATCATATGAAAACAATTTATGTATCGCAATGAGAAACAAAATGGCGACGCTCAAAACTTACATTTAAGAAATTAAAAAATGCATTCAGATATTGTAAAATTGAAAAAAAAATAATCCCTTGAGGAATTGGTTTAAAACTTTTTGAATTTACTTAGAAATAGCTATTCTTGTTATCATATGAAAACAATTGATGTATCGCAATAAAAAACAAAATGGCGACGCTCAAAACTTACATTTATAAAATTAAAAAATACATTCAGATATTGTAAAATTGAAAAATAAAAGGAGGAATTGGTTTAAAACTTTTTTAATCTACTTAGAAATAGCTATACTTGTTATCATATGAAAACAATTGATGTATCGCAATGAGAAACAAAATGGCGACGATCAAAACTTACATTTATGAAATTAAAAAATGCATTCAGATATTGTAAAATTGAAAAAAAAATTAATCCCTTGAGGAATTGGTTTGAAACTTTTTGAATCTACTTATAAATAGCTATAATTGTTATCATATAAAAACGATTGATATATCGCAATGAGAAACAAAATGGCGACGCTCAAAACTTACATTTATGAAATTAAAAAATGCATTCAGATATTGTAAAATTGAAAATAAAAAAATAATCCCTTGAAGAATTGGTTTAAAACTTTTTGAACCTACTTAGAAATAGCTATACTTGTTATCGTATGAAAATAATTAATGTATCGCAATAAAAAACAAAAAAGTCACTCTTAAAATTTACATTTAGAAATTTTAAACAAAAAATTATATTGCATTGTAAGCTCACGTCCATGCAAATACGTTTAACGTCGTCCTTATTTAAATTTACCGTCCGTGTCGATGTTTACAGTGTAATATTTCACACATTCAAATATGATTACACGGATCGTTCGTTCTGTTATCCCACCAACTACAATACAACAACAACAACAACACGTACGCATTGCTGGCGTGTAAATAACAACCCCTACTCGTGAATAAACGTCACGAGATTATCACGAAACTAATATTACTGATTAGTTCTGTAAATAATTACTGAGCGTATTATTGATTTTGTTTTTCAATGTCGATTCTTATTGTCGAGATTCATACGCCAATTGAATACTTCAGCCCCGTCCCCCTTCTGTAGACTTAATACATTTGAAGTTCACGTTTCATTAGCTCCTACCGGAAGGCATCAACCCCTGGTCTCCAACACGCGATTATTCTTTTGTTGGGCGCGCACGAACGTTTTGTAGTGGCCTCACGATTTTTCAGATAATAAAATGGGGGAGTTGTAATGGTTCCCTCTAATTAGGGGTGTGATTCATTCTATATTTTCCACACTCGAGTTATAAGTTATAACTCAATCGATTTGATATTTTGGATTATCGTGTAAAGCAATTGCAGCCTTTTCTATAAACATAGTTACAATCAATACCCAAACCCAATTACGATGGGTGCGCCGCCCGAATCCACGCCAGAATTCGATATTTTCGCATTGTTTGGAAGGGAAACACGAGAATAACGTCGGCCGTATGCTGCAAATCCACGTTAATAAGACTAAAAATAACTTATTAGCTCCCATTGTCTCCGGACCTGAATGAAACGAATGAATGGACTGTGTTGGTTATTTTCAGACAGAAACTACAATACAACAAGGAGATGAGTTTATTTATTAATAGCCCTACGATTTGTTGATGGTTTACACACAGGTGGTTTTGGGAAATTCAATATTTAATTTGCGTAATCGGCAAAGTGATTTCGCACCTCGTTTCAGTGGTTGATTGATTAAATATTGTTAAAAGCTATTTGATAATTAATTTAATCTAATTAATTTAACCATTAAATACATATAAATTAGGATTAAGCAAAAAATATAAAAGATTTCAGTTTCTAGCAATTGCTTTTATATTTTATTATCGCCTCTGAAAATAGTGTGATTTCCGAAAAACAAGTGTAATATTCTCGTGCGATTATTGTAAAAAGTAATAAATAAATGGATTGATTTTAATCTGTAATGTAAACCTCAATTGATTTTGAGTGAATATTGAAAATTTTCAGTTTGTGTCAATTGTTTTTAAATTTTTTTATCGCCTCTGAAAATAGTGTGGTTTCCAAAAAACAAGTGTAATATTCTCGTGCGATTATTGTAAAAACATCAATAATTGACTTGATTTTATTCTGTGATGTAAACTTCAATTGATTTTGAGTGAATTTTGAAAATTTTCAGTTTGTGCCAATTGTTTTTATACTTTTTTATCGCCTCTGAAAATAGTGTGATTTCCGAAAAACAAGTGTAATATTCTCGTGCAATTATTGTAAAAAACTAATAAATAATTGGTTTGATTTTAATCTGTGATGTAAACTTCAATTAATTTTGAGTAAATTTTGAAAATTTTCAGTTTGTGTCAATTGTGTTTACTTTTTTTATCGCTTCTGAAAATAGTGTGATTTCCGATAAACAAGTGTAATATTCTCGTGCAATTATTGTAAAAACTAATAAATAAATGGATTGATTTTAATCTGTAATGTAAACCTCAATTGATTTTGAGTGAATATTGAAAATTTTCAGTTTGTGTCAATTGTTTTTAAATTTTTTTATCGCCTCTGAAAATAGTGTGGTTTCCAAAAAACAAGTGTAATATTCTCATGCGATTATTGTAAAAACATCAATAATTGACTTGATTTTATTCTGTGATGTAAACTTCAATTGATTTTGAGTGAATTTTGAAAATTTTCAGTTTGTGCCAATTGTTTTTATACTTTTTTATCGCCTCTGAAAATAGTGTGATTTCCGAAAAACAAGTGTAATATTCTCGTGCAATTATTGTAAAAAACTAATAAATAATTGGTTTGATTTTAATCTGTGATGTAAACTTCAATTAATTTTGAGTAAATTTTGAAAATTTTCAGTTTGTGTCATTTGTGTTTACTTTTTTTATCGCTTCTGAAAATAGTGTGATTTCCGATAAACAAGTGTAATATTCTCGTGCGATTATTGTAAAAACAAATAAATAATTGGTTTGATTTTAATCTGTGATGTAAACATCAAATGATTTTGAGTGAATTTTGAAAATTTTCAGATTGTGTCAATTGTTTTTATATTTTTTTATCGCCTCTGAAAATAGTGTGGTTTCCGAAAAACAAGTGTAATATTCTCGTACGACTATTTTAAAAACTAATAAATAATTGGTTTGATTTTAATCTGTAATGTAAACTTCAATTGATTTTGAGTGAATTTTGAAAATTTTCAGATTGTGTCAATTTTTTTATATTTTTTATCGCCTCTGAAAATAGTGTGGTTTCCGAAAAACAAGTGTAATATTCTGGTGCGATTATTGTAAAAACTAATAAATAATTGGTTTGATTTTAATCCGTGATGTAAACTTCAATTCATATTGAGTGAATTTTGAAAATTTTCAGTTTGTGTCAATTGTTTTTATATTTTTTTATCGCCTCTGAAAATAGTTTGATTTCCGAAAAACAAGTGTAATATTCTCATGCGATTATTGTAAAAACTAATAAATAATTTGCTTGATTTTAATATGTGATGTAAACTTCAATCGATTTTGAGTGAATTTTAAAAATTTTCAGTTTGTGGCAATTGTTTTTGTATTTTTTATCGCCTCTGAAAATAGTGTGATTTCCGAAAAACAAGTGTAATATTCTCGTGCGATTATTGTAAAAACTAATAAATAAATGGTTTGATTTTAAGCTGTGATATAAACTTCAATTGATTTTGAGTGAATATTGAAAATTTTCAGTTTGTGTCAATTGTTTTTAAATTTTTTTATCGCCTCTGAAAATAGTGTGATATCCGAAAAACAAGTGTAATATTCTCGTGCGATTATTGTAAAAACTAATAAATAATTGGTTTGATTTTAAGCTGTGATGTAAACTTCAATTGATTTTGAGTGAATTTTGAAAAATTTCAGATTGTGTCAATTGTTTTTATATTTTTTTATCGCCTCTGAAAATAGTGTGATTTCCGAAAAACAAGTGTAATATTCTCGTGCGATTATTGTAAAAATTAATAAATAATTCGTTTGGTTTTAATCTGTGATGTAAACTTTAATTGATTTTGAGTGAATTTTGAAAATTTTTAGTTTGTATCAATTGTTTTTATATTTTTTTATCGCCTCTGAAAATAGTTTGATTTCCGAAAAACAAGTGTAATATTCTCATGCGATTATTGTAAAAACTAATAAATAATTTGCTTGATTTTAATATGTGATGTAAACTTCAATCGATTTTGAGTGAATTTTAAAAATTTTCAGTTTGTGGCAATTGTTTTTGTATTTTTTATCGCCTCTGAAAATAGTGTGATTTCCGAAAAACAAGTGTAATATTCTCGTGCGATTATTGTAAAAACTAATAAATAAATGGTTTGATTTTAAGCTGTGATATAAACTTCAATTGATTTTGAGTGAATATTGAAAATTTTCAGTTTGTGTCAATTGTTTTTAAATTTTTTTATCGCCTCTGAAAATAGTGTGATATCCGAAAAACAAGTGTAATATTCTCGTGCGATTATTGTAAAAACTAATAAATAATTGGTTTGATTTTAAGCTGTGATGTAAACTTCAATTGATTTTGAGTGAATTTTGAAAAATTTCAGATTGTGTCAATTGTTTTTATATTTTTTTATCGCCTCTGAAAATAGTGTGATTTCCGAAAAACAAGTGTAATATTCTCGTGCGATTATTGTAAAAATTAATAAATAATTCGTTTGGTTTTAATCTGTGATGTAAACTTTAATTGATTTTGAGTGAATTTTGAAAATTTTTAGTTTGTATCAATTGTTTTTATATTTTTTTATTGCCTCTAAAAATAGTGTGATTTCTGAAAAACAAGTGTATTATTCTCGTGCGATTATTGTAAAAACTAATAAATAAATGGATTGATTTTAATCTGTGGTGTAAACTTCAATTGATTTTGAGTGAATTTTGAAAATTTTCAAGTTTGTGCCAATTGTTTTTATATTTTTTATCGCCTCTGAAAATAGTGTGATTTCCGAAAAACAAGTGTAATATTCTCGTACGATTATTGTAAAAACTAATAAATAATTGGTTTAATTTTAATCTGTGATGTAAACTTCAATTGATTTTGAGTGAATTTTAAAAATTTTCAAATTGTGTCAATTGTTTTTATATTTTTTTATCGCCTCTGAAAATAGTGTTATTTCCGAAAAACAAGTGTAATATTCTCGTACGGTTATTGTAAAAACTAATAAATAATTTGTTTGATTTTAATCCGTGATGTAAACTTCAATTCATTTTGAGTGAATTTTGAAAATATTCAGTTTGTGTCAATTGTTTTTATATTTTTTTATCGCCTCTGAAAATGGTGTGGTTTCCGAAAAACAAGTGTAATATTCTCGCGCGATTATTGTTAAAACTAATAAATAATTGGTTTGATTTTAATCTGTGATATAAACTTCAATTGATTTTGAGTGAATCTTGAAAATTTTCAATTTGTGTCAATTGTTTTTAATTTTTTTTATCGCCTCTGAAAATAGTGTGGTTTCCGAAAAACAAGTGTAATATTCTCGTGCGATTATTGTAAAAACTGATAAATAATTGTTTTGATTTTAATCTGTGATGTAAACTTTAATTGATTTTGATTGAATTTTTAATTTTGTCAAGTCTGTAGCAATAATTTTTATATGCTTTTATCGCTTTTAAAAATTGATTGCATTTAATAAATGTCATTTTGTAACGATCTCATACTTCCTTTTTATATTTACAAAATCTGGGAAGGAAATTCAGATGTTATGCCGCGTAGATACATTATTATCATATCTGTCTAATAAAACGGTAATTGATGCTGAAATAAGGAAGTAAATCGCTTCGGTAATGTGACGGTTTAATGCTATCGGAATGAAACATGTCCCGGCGCATCCACCATAATGCTAACGCTTTTATGCAGGGCGTGGGCGAAAGTATGTAAACCGGATTGCAGTCGTCCTCCTATCTGAGTTGATTAAACGCTAATTACGTTTGCAGATTTCCAGCGAAGATTGTGTTGCTCTGATGGATTTAATCTAATAATAGACGCGCTTTACAATTCTCGTACATTAACAACTGAAACCGTAATTTCATAATCTAATGTGCTGTATTGAAGGGATTTTTTGTGTTATAGATTATTTAATAATTAATTTAAATATTGTTTCGTGGCAGTTGTGGATTAGTAGATTTAAAATATTACATGTAACATACAGCATGAAAATCGGGCTTAAGGATTCAGGCGGTGTTTTCTAAAAATAGCCCAGCTCGAACACCGGCGCCGCCACCACCACTGCCACCACCTGGGGCCGTTTTCACAGGTATCTTTCGCTTAAACAAACAGAACCGCCGATGCGTTTCAACTTCAACCCCTGCGGAGCCAAGGGCGCGCTCCGTCACGGATCGTCCCTCATAAATATTTCACTCGCCTCATAAAACATGTCACTATGCCTTTACAGCACATCCTGAAATTTTCACATACACATTCAGTATAAAGCTGAACATAAAATTTTTATCGTTTACTATTTAATCAATATATAATGAATATTTGTAATAATTATATCCTTGGAATCCCTTTTCGGTGACTATTAAGGGGCGGTATCATCAGCGCGCGGCGGTCGCATTAAGTCGGACCGTTCGAATGCCCCGGCCATTATTATCTTGAAAGGGAGCTTTTTGCCCTGCCGAGGATCGGATCAAATATTCAAATTGTAGAATAAACGAGAGTCTTAAATGTATTCCCGGTTTGCAATTAAATTGAAGGATGCCTTTCGCGAATAAACGCTCCTATTTCTCAAAGAGGGAGTAATTGCTTTTTTTATTGCGTGAATTTTAATACATTCATTGCGAATATTTGTACATTTATAGATGAAAACATTAAATTTAATATTTTTAAAGATTCGCAAAAATATTGGGTATATTTTGAAGAAGTTTGAAGTTTTGAGATTTATAGCTACGTACAAAGACTTACGTTAATTCAAAGAAAAGATATAGCTTAGGATAGGAGTCTTTTGAAGAACCTTAATTTTTGGTCATATCTAGATAATCAGGTATTATCAAAAAATATTAGATAGCATTCTACAGACCTTATAAACATGTGGCACCAACAATGTCTGCTATCTGGATAAAAACAACGAGAGAAGCCTAAAAATCTGTTAACTGGGACATTTTATCACATAATACTTTCTACAGTCATCTACCATCTATCATCTGTTATCTAATATATGCAATCTGTAATTTATCCTCTGTCATCTGATAAATGTCACCTGTTAACTTCTGATGTTTATTACAATTGATAAAATTCCACCCTAATTTGTCAACGTTATCTATCATCTACCAAATATAAGCTGTTAACTAGTGAAACAAAACCAAGTTTTTAATTAACCCTGTAAATAAGCTGATAAGTTCAACATTTAATTGTAAATTGACAAATTGCTAATATCTGTCATTTGTCCTATGACAAAGTTAACTATTAACTTTTTATTTTTAATTATTAATTATATTATTCATCATATATTTTCAGTCTTCTATCATCTATCATGTGTGATTTGTTGTCTGTCATCTGTCAACTGTTTTTTTTTTTAATTGTGATCGTTAACTAACAACTTTCTACTGCCATTTGAAACTTATTATCTGCTAAATATCAGTTATTTCTACTTTTAATTGTTAATTAACAAATATTTACTGTCATTTGTCTGAAGTACTTTACTTTTGACTACTATAAACTAACAACTTTCCACTGTCATCTGCTATCTGTCATGTGTTAATTGTCACCTGTCATCTGTTTTCCGTCATTTAATATATGTCATCTGTAATGTGTTCTCTCATATCTGTTATCTGTTTATTTTGTCAACCGTTTGCTTCTATTGTAAATAATAATTAATAACTTTCCAGTGTCATTTGTTATTTCTTATCAGTCATCTGTCAACTGATAAATTTCAACTGTTAACCTTAACTATTAATTGTTATTTGACAAATTTATACCATCATTTATCATCTCTGATCTGTCATCTATCATCTGCTCTAACCAATAAAGTCAACTATTAAGTTTCGATTATATTTCATAGATTAGTTATCGTCTATTATTTGTAAACTATAAACTTTGTTAAACTGTTAATTTGAATGGAATTATTAAGCATGATATATTATGCTTTAACAGTTATTCAATATCAGTCATCTTTAGTCTGTCATCTGTCATTAGTGTTTTGTTAATGATTACAATTAACAGTTGAGTGATGATAGATGACAAATGAATGTATCATCACTCAACTGTTAATTCTAATCGTTAACTAAACACTCCCTACTGTCATTTCTCATTTTCCATCTGCCATCTGTCACTTGTCACCTGACATCTGTTCTCTACCATATAATATATGTCATTTGTACTTTATTCTTTGTCATCTATTACCTACTATCCTCCAGATGATAGATGATAGATGATATATGACACTGGAAATTTATCAAATACAATTTACAGTAAAAGTGAGCAGTTTACTTTTACTGTAAATTGTATTTGATAACTTTCCAGTGTCATATGTCGTCTACCATCTATCATCTGTAATATGTCAACTTTTAATTTCAACTTCTAATTGTTAATTGTCGTTTGTAAGTTATCATCTGTCATCTGCCGTATGTGCTAAACTATTAGCTTTTGTCTTTTACTTATAAAATAACACAGTTCCACTATTATTTATAATCTGTGATTTGTATTATTTAATTACATCATGTTCATCATAGTCAATTATCTATAAGACGTTAACTGCTAATTTAGATGTTTAATTATTAAGTAACAATCATTTGACATTTGTGGTCTTTCACTTTTTGTTATTCATCATTTGTCATCTATCATCTGCCATCCCTCACGTGTCATTTGTGATTTGTCATTTGTTAACTATTGTAATAGTCAACTAACAACTTGTAACTGTAGCTTGTCATCTGTCATCTGTCAAATGTCAACTGTTAACTTCTACTTTTAATTGTTAGTTACCAACTGTCTGCTGTCATTTATCTGGAAAATGTCAACTACCAATTTTGAATATTAATTTGTTATCTGTTCGGTCAACTAATGTATGTTATCTGTAAATTGTACTCTGTTATCTGTTAAATTACTTCTGCTAACTTCTATTATAAATTGCTGTTGATAACCTTCCAGTGTCATTTATCATCAGTCATCTATCATTTGTCACATGTCAACTAACCTTAATTCTGTAATTGTTAATTGTAAATGGCAAAGTCACACACTCATTTGTAATTTATAATCTGTGACAACATGTCACATTTTAACTGTTAATCATCTTCTATCATCATCATCAAATGTTAACTGTTAATTTAGATATTTTAATAAAACACTTTCTTTATTGATTTCGCACTATATTTCTAAATTATCAAGATGTATCTCGAAGTGAAGGCCTCAATCGTTAATCAACGATTTATGTTTAATTATTAACTAAAATATGTGAACTATGAACCTATAACTGTTATTTATCATCTATCATCTGTTATAGTACCTGTCATATGTCATTTTTCATCAGTCATGTGGCAAATCTTACCTGTTCACTTTATCTATTATTTATTAACTGACAAATTTCTACTATCATCCGTTATCTATTACCTGTCATCTGCTAGATTGACAGCGTACTGGTGGCAGATGATAGGTAACAGATAATAGATGACATTTGAAGTTTGTCAGTTAATAAAAAATAATCAACGTTTATTTGATGACCAGATGACAGTACATAGCGTCTGTTTTCTGTTCTAATATATGCCATCTTCTATATCTGTTCTCTACCACCTATAATCTGTCTATTTTAAAGTATCGCCTGTAAACTTTTGCTCTTTAACTGACAAATGTTTATTGTCATTAGTCATCTATCATCTGTCATCTATCATATGCCACTTGTCATATGACAATTGTTGCATGACAACTGTTAACTTTTTCATTCAACTGAAACTTGAATTATTAAACATTTCGCGGTCATATGTCTTCTATGATTTGTCAACCATCATCTGTTGTAACTGTTACAATCAACCGTTAACTTTCGAATAATTTTAAGCTGATAATTTTTATTTATCATTTGTGATCTGTGCTCTGTTATCTGTTAACTGATGTATATTATCTGCCTTCTGTTATCCGACATCCGCTACTTGTCATCTATCATCTGAAATATGTCGTCTGTAATTTATTCTCTGTTATCTATTAATTTATCTGTTCATCTGTTAACTTTTACAGTTATTGTAATTGTTACATTTTCAGTTTTTCATTTTTCATTTTCCATCTATCATCTGTCAAATTAGCAAATTTCTTATTTGTTATCTGTAATCTTTCATGTGCGGTATCTGGCAATATATATCATTAACTTTCGGATTTTAATTAGTAATTAATACATTCCTATTATCATCTATCGCCATCTGTTAAGTATTAATTTAGTGTTGAGGCACTTAGGCATTGAAAGTCTATTTTCAATATTAAATAAACCAAATCAGGCAGTGTCGTTATTTTAATATTTTTAAGTGTTAATTTAGATGTTTAATTATTAACAGACATTTTTCATATGTCATTTATCATCCTTTAAATGTTATTCATCATCAATAATCTGTTACCTATTACTTATATCTGTCATTTGTGAAATATTAACTGTTAACTTGTTAATTATAATCATGAACTAACAAATTTCTAATGTATTTTTCATTTGTTATCTGTCATCTGGCAAATATTAACTGTTCAGTTTGACTAGTAATTCCCATCTATCCGATAACAAATATTTTAATACAGATAATTATGGAGAGCATTTGTTCTGTGTCATCTAAGATCTGATCTCTGTCATCTAATATCTGTCATTTTTGAAATGCAAACTGTAAACTTTTAATTTTTATCTGGCACATTATATTATCATTTGTTATCTGTTATCATCTATAAAGATTCATACCAATTATCAACTGTTATGCATCATATTCCCACTGTTAAGTGTCACTTTTAATCGTAAATTGATAATTTCCCACTATTATTTGTTATCTGTTGTATCTGTTAATATGGACTGTTAAATTTCGACTAATTATTAACTAGGAACTGCCATAAAATGTTAGCTGTGATATGTCATTTGCCAATCATGATTTATTATTTAACTTTTATAAGTCTGTGTTTTGTTAACTGCTATATTTTATCTGTCTACTGTCATTTGACATTTGTCAAATGTACCATCTGCAATTTGTTCTCTGTTATTCTGTTAAATTTCAATTGTTATCTTCTACCAGTAATTATAATTAATAACTTTCTACTGTCATTTATCATCTCATATCTATCATCTGTCAAATGTTAATTGTTAACTTCAACTTTAAATTGTCAATTTAGCTATTAATCATCATCTATCATCTGTCGTCATCTGTCACATGTTACCTATAAATTTAGATATTTAATTAATAACTGACAATTTTTTGATCTGACATCATTTAATAAATTATTTAAATTCACTCTAGATATAACCGCCTTAAATTTACTAAAAGAAGAAGAAAACAAATCAAAAGTAGCCCCATTAATTAATTAATCTATTGATAGGATTGTTATAAGTGTAATTGTTGTGAGAATTACCTAATCTACAAAGTGGTTTAGGCCTTAAGAAGCTTTAAATGAAGAAATTAAAAAGCCGAATTAAATTACCAGTTATCAGACCATTTAGTATTCTAAATAATATATACAGATCAAACTTGATTCTACTAATTTCCAACGAATCAATATTAAGTGACAAACAAACAATATTGTAATTTAAATAATTGTAATTAAATTGGTGATTATACTTAAATGTAACATATGAAATGAATCTTTTTTGTACCCGCTCTACTTGTTCCTTATAAGGCGACCAAATAACCGACGCATATTCAACATTAGATCTAACTAAACCAAAGTATAGTATTTTTATAGTATTATAATTAAACCTATTACCGTTTCTAAATAAAAACCCTATTAATTTGAACGCCTATTTTGTAATAATATCAATGTAGTAAGCAAATGTTATTTTAGTATCAAAGATCTTTTATCACATCCAGTCTATCCAAGACAACATTATCTACAATATGATATAGTTTCAAGTCATCAGCAAATAATAAAAACATTCAACAATATCATTTATAAAACAAGAAATAGTACAGAACCTAGATGTGATCCTTGTGAGATGATACACTAATGATATCCGATAGATGATTATTAATCTTAACAACTTGAAACCGATTTGACAAAAAACAATTAACCCAATTAACAATTTGTTCAGTAAACCCTAAAGCTTTAAGTTTTCGAATTAAGACTTTATGCTGTACACGATCAAAGGCTTTCGAAAAATCAATCTGTATAAATAGTATCTACTTGCCTATGATGATAAAAAGTTTTCAAATTCTAACAAATTAATTATTGTTGATTTGCTTTCCAAAAACACCTGTTGTTAGCTACAAATAACGTGTTTAGACATCCAAGCTAACTGAGGTGCTACTAATTTATCTAAAACTTTAGGTATACATAATTCCAAAGAAATACCACGATAATTAATTATGTTTTTAAAAGTATGATTTATGTGGTTATTGTTCCATGTATCAAGAAAGCAAGAGTTAGTAACCGATGACTGAAACAATAAAATGGATTGGTTTTGCCATTGTAATATATTGCTAAAAACTGACCAGGAATTCTATCAGGACCCACAATTTTAAAATCTATGAACAGACTGTTTTAAATTATTTAAAAATAATCAAACCTAACATCAAAATGGGTCCAGATCAAGTTCCTACATTTTTTTCTTAAAGATTGCGCTTTATAATCTGTTATCTGGTAGATAGATAGATGTTATATAGGTGGCACCAGCGCCTGTTCCACCGCGACCTTTTCAAATTTATTGTGGATCCCTATCTATCTTAGATGACCAGCTCTAGCTTTGCCTCTTTGATTAGTCCTATTAGCCCTGGGCTTGGGTATAGGTCTTCGCGCTTGGGTTTGTAGTGCTCAGATTTTAATATCTAATCCTTGCTAGACCCTCGCAATGGCATAGGGTATGGAACGAGTCCTCTTTTTCCTCTAGACAGAATCTGCATGGTGCTTCTTCCACCAGGCCTATTTTGCTATGTTTGTTGAGCTTGCAGTGTCCTGCCATCAGACCTACTATTGTTTTGACCATTTTCCTGTCTGGGTTCAGAAGTTCAGATTGTTTGGGCCTGTGTCTCCACCCATTAATTATGAACCATTTGACTTGTTACTGCTTTTGATCAGCCTTATTTGGCCAGTTCGTCTGCTTTGTCATTTCCCGGATGTACTCCGTGTCCTGGGACCCATGTGATTCTTACTTTTTTGTGACTATCAAGATCATTAAGAGCACATATACAATCCCACAATATATTCGACTTGTGTGGAGCTTAGTGCACTTAGTAGCGCCTGGCTGTCGGAGAATATAGCTGACCTACTTTAGGTATCTTGTCTTGCTATTTCTCTTATGCAGTAGTGAAGAGCTATGGCCTCTGCTTGGTACATTTCATCTACTATTTGTCATTTGTCATCTACCCTCTGAAAATTGTTCGAATTAAAATCGTTAACTAACAAATGTCCAATCAATGTTTTATCTATGGTCTGCCATATGTCATATGTCAACTGACAAATATTAACGGTTCACCTTGACTATTAATCGTTAACGTCATCTGCCATCTGCTGTATCTGTCAAAGTCAATTGTTAATTTTTGAATTTGAATTATTAATTGATAATTTTTCATCATCTGTGATTTGTACCATGTCATGTATCAATTTTTATTTTGTTATCTATCATCTATCATCTATTGTTTGTATCACACAACTTTTAATTATTAACGACAATTGTTATTAATCATCTTCCATCTCTTATCTGGTATTTATTATACGTATCTGCCATTTGACATCTTTCAAATGGCATCTGTTAATTTCCACTTTTAATCGTTAAGTGACAAGTTTTGATTGTCTTTTTCTTTTAACTGTTATTTATTATTTGTCGTCTCTTATCAATTAGCTATTAGCTTTTATCTACATTATATCATGTGGCATATGTCTTTTGACCAGGTGGCCAAATATTAAGTGATATCTTTGAATATTAATTATTAACTGGCCACTTTTTACGGTCATTTATCATCAAATATTTATCATCTGTCATCGTTTTTACAAGACCATTTTAATTAATTTATTTTTTTGAACAGTAAAATCTCATCAGTGCGGTCGTGAATTAAGAGACTGAAATCCAAATAAGAAAATTATATATATATATATATATATATAGTTATGTAAATTTACATGAATGTTTAAATCTTGATTTTTCTACTTGTTTTGTAACATTGAGCAACTTCTAATACTTATAATAGATGCTATAATATAATTGTATATTTATAAGAATTTAATTCTACGTACTAATGATTTTATAATATTATATTATAAACCGGTTTCGAATAGTTTGTCTCATCTATACAATTTTAACGTAATAAAAAAGACGCAAATAAAAATGTAATAATTCTTTTTTATAAATTAGCGAGAATTAAATTAAATAATCAAATTACAGAGGAATTTTTAATATCTTAATAAATAAATCGTCACTTTAATTAACTACCTATTATTAACATAATGCTTTACAAATGAGAAACAAATAGAAAATAACTTGATAAACACACTTGTAAAATTAAATCTCATTTACAAAATTTTAATGCAACCAACTTGTTTTTTTGTGATTATACTTTATCCAATTAATAATACAAATTGTAATAATTCGAAACTAGACTGTAACAAGTAATAATTGTAAAATATTAAGGCTTGTTTTTTTAAATTCTGGTAAATTTATTTTTAATATCTATCATTATCTTCTAAATTAAATTAAGATTGCAACGACGAAAAAAATTATTCGAAATCAGTTGATGATTGAGCGTAATTTAAAACAGGAAACGGAATTTTATAATTATTGATGATTTGTTCGATGAGAAAAAATATTTATAACCGGTTGATGATTGAGCGTAGTTGAAGACAGGTAAATGAAGTTTTATAATAATTGTTGGTTTATTAAATACTTTAATAATTAATGATTTAATTAAAAAATTAACAAATACATATTTACCTTCGCATTTATATAAATCACCCCACATTTATATAATTTAAAAAAATAATTATAAAACACACCTGAGGTTATCTCCTGAAGATTAATACCACACACTTGGGTTTATGACGGAACAGACACTAAACAGATCGCGCGGGACTGTGCGGGGTTGGGTTTATTCCGCGTTGATATATTATGTGTGTGTGTTTCTTTTTATCCCCCTTGCGGGCGCGTAACGCGGTGACTCGGAGCGACGGCGACGGCGACGTCTCTTCCGAAACTGGACGCGCGTCTCCGACGAACGCCGGTTCGGCATCGGTCGCCTCCGGATCGACCCCAAGACCTCAGCTTGGTCCGGGGGAGTGCACGTCCCGCCGGTGTGCGCGCACCCCCGACGCCCCACACACACACACACACAAGAACACACACACGCGCCGGGTGGAAATAAAAAAAGAATTAGAGGCGAAATAACGAAAGCGCTTCCGGTCGGTGTGCGGAAAAATTTTTCTACAGTTTCCGATTGTAATCAAACATTTACTGGTTTTACATAAATCTACAAGGGTAATAAATACTAATTCTAAAAACTGCAAAAAGTTTTTGATTATATTCAAATCCACAAAATACTATGCCAAAATCTAAATAATTATATTTCTATAAATTTGGGTTTAAAATTGTAACAAAGTAACCAATCTTAAAATTTGCTTCTAAATTTTAAAAACACATTTAGAGTTAATGTATTTATAATATTACCAAAAAACAATTGCCCTATTGTAGCTAGAAACAAAATGGCAGCACTCAAAACTTGTTTTAAAGGAAATAAAATTGCAATCAGCGATTTAAAAAATTATAACAAAATAACCAATCATCGAATTTGCTTCTAAAATTTAAAAATACAATCAAAGTTAATGTATTTTTAATATTTCCATAAAACAATTGCCATATTGTAGCTAGAAGCAAAATGGCAGCACTCAAAACTTATTTTATGGGAAATAAAATTGCAATCAGCGATTTAAAAAATTGTAACAAAATAACCAATCATCCAAATTCCTTCTAAAATACAAAAATACAATCAAAGTTAATGTATTTTTATTATTTTCAAAAAACAATTGCCATATTGTAGCTAGAAACAAAATGATAGCGCTCAAAACTTGTTTTATAGGAAATAAAATTGCAATCAGCGATTTAAAAAATTGTAACAAAATAACCAATCATCGAATTTGCTTCTAAAATTTAAAAATACAATCAAAGTTAATGTATTTATAATATTTCCATAAAACAATTGCCATATTGTAGCTAGAAACAAAATGGGAGCACTCAAAATTTGTTTTATAGAAAATAAAATTGCAATCAGCGATTTAAAAAATTGTAACAAAATAACCAATCATCGAAATTGCTTCTAAAGTTCAAAAATACAATCAACGTTAAAGTATTTTTAATATTTCCATAAAACAATTGCCATATTGTAGCTAGAAACAAAATGGCAGCACTCAAAACTTGTTTTAAAGGAAATAAAATTGCAATCAGCGATTTAAAAAATTGTAACAAAATATCCAATCATCGAATTTGCCTCTAGAATTTAAAAATACAATCAATGTTAATGTATTTTTAATATTTTCATAAAACAATTGCCATATTGTAGCTAGAAATATAATGGCAGCGCTCAAAAATTGTTTTATAGGAAATAAAATTACAAACAGCGATTTAAAAAATGGTAAGAAAATAACCAATCATCGAATTTGCTTCTAAAATTCACAGTTACAATCAAAGTTAATGTATTTTTAATATTTTCATAAAACAATTGCCATATTGTAGCTAAAAACAAAATGGCAGCACTTAAAACTTGTTTTATAGGAAATAAAATTGCAATCAGCGATTTAAAAAATTGTAACAAAATAACCAATCATCGAATTTGCTTCTAAAACTTAAAAATATAATCAAAGTTAATGTATTTTTAATATTTTCATAAAACAATTGCCATATTGTAGCTAAAAACAAAATGGCAGCACTTAAAACTTGTTTTATAGGAAATAAAATTGCAATCAGCGATTTAAAAAATTGTAACAAAATAACCAATCATCGAATTTGCTTCTAAAACTTAAAAATATAATCAAAGTTAATGTATTTTTAATATTTCCATAAAACAAATGCCATTTTTCAGCTTGTAACAAAATGGCAGCACTCAAAACTTGTTTTATAGGAAATAAAATTGCACTCAGCGATTTAAAAAATTGTAACAAAATAACCAATCTTCTAATTTGCTTCTAATATTCAAAAATACAATCAGAGTTAATGTATTTTTAATATTTCCATAAAACAATTGCCATATTGTAGCTAGAAACAAAATGGCAGCGCTCAGAACTTGATTTAAAGGAGATAAAATTACAATCAGCGATTTGAAAAATTGTAACAGAATAACCAATCCTCGAATTTGCTTCTTAAATTCAAAAATACAATCAAAGTTTATGTATTCTTAATATTTCCATTAAACAATTGCCATATTGTAGCTATAAACAAAATTGCAGCACTCAACACTTTTCTTATAGGAAATAAAATTGCAATCGGCGATTTAAAAAATTGTAACAAAATAACAAATCTTCGAATTTGCTTCTAGAATTTAAAAATACAATCAAAGTTAATGTATTTTTAATATTTCCATTAGAAAGTTGCAATATTGTAGCCAGAAATAAAATGGCAGCACTCGAAACTTGTTTTATAGGAAATAAAATTGCAATCAGCGATTTAAAAAATTGTAACAAAACAACCAATCCTCGAAGTTGTTTCTAAAATTTAAAAATACAATCAGAGTTAATGTATTTTTAATATTTCCGTAAAACAATTGTCATATTGTAGCAAGAAACAAAATGGCAGCACTCAAAATTTGTTTTATAGGAAATAAAATTGCAATCAGCGATTTAAAAAATTGTAACAAAATAACAAATCTTCGAATTTGCTTCTAGAATTTAAAAATACAATCAAAGTTAATGTATTTTTAATATTTCCATAAGAAAGTTGCAATATTGTAGCCAGAGATAAAATGGCAGCACTCGAAACTTGTTTTATAGGAAATAAAATTGCAATCAACGATTTAAAAAATTGTAACAAAATATCCAATTTTGGGATTTGCTTCTAAAATTTAAAAATGCAATTAAAGTTAATGTATTTTTAATATTTCCATAAAACAATTGCCATATTGTAGCTAGAAACAAAATGGCAGCACTCAAAACTTGTTTTATAGGAAATAAAATTGCAATCAGAGATTTAAAAAATTGCAACAAAATAACTAATCATCAAATTTCCTTCTAAAATTTAAAAATACAATCAAAGTTAATGTATTTTTAATATTTCCATAAAACAATTGCCATATTGTAGCTAGAAACAAAATGGCAGCCCTCAAAACTTGTTTTATAGGAAATAAAATTGCAATCAGCGATTTAAAAAATTGTAACAAAATAACCAATCCTCGAATATGCTTCCAAAATTAAAAAATACAATCAAAGTTAATGTATTTATAATATTTCCATAAAACAATTGCCATATTGTAGCTAGAAACAAAATGGCAGCACTCAAAACTTGATTTATAGGAAATAAAATTGCAATCAGCGATTTAAAAAATTGTAACAAAATAACCAATCATCGAATTTGCTTCTAAAATTTAAAAATACAGTCAAAGTTAATGTATTTATAATATTTCCATAAAACAATTGCCATATTGTGGCTAGAAACAAAATGGCAGCACTCAAAATTTGTTTTATAGGAAATAAAATTGCAATCAGCGATTTGAAAAATTGTAACAAAATAACCAATCGTCGAATTTGCTTCTAATATTTAAAAATGAAACCACAATTAATGTATTTTTAATATGTACATAAAACAATTGCCATATTGTAGCTAGAAACAAAATGGCAGCACTCAAAACTTGTTTTATAGGAAATAAAATTGCAATCAGCGATTTAAAAAATTGTAACAAAATAACCAATCTTGGAATGTGCTTCTAAAATTTAAAAATACGTATAAATTAATGTATTTATAATATTTCTATAAAATAATTGCATATTATTACTGCGCATTCTCTTCTGAAAGAGACTTGAAATAAAAATAAATGTCAACACGTTAAATTTCAATCAAATGCCTAATGTTTAACGTCAATAATTTTTCAATGACATATCTATCAAGTCCATTTTTTACATAAACCATTTATAAACTTCTAAACTATAGCTTCAAGTTATAAAGAAAGGTGAGTGTGCTTTAGACTTCATAATAGGATAGTTATTAAACTTCGTTTACCACAACTACAATAATTAATCTTTTTAGTTTTCTTTATATAACTTTGGCATTGTTTTCAATAATAATTTTTCTTATTGAAGGTCTAATCATGAGGATTCCTTATATAATCAACAAGAACGTCCTGATTGGATTCGATCCATCGCCTGAGACGTTGAATTTGCTCTACGAACAGAACAGGGTTTTGATATCGGAGCAGTTCGAAAGGGACGGAATTGTCGTGCCCACTTTGGTAGCCCAGTGCATTCTGACGATTGCAAAAAATTTCGAAGAGACTCCATGGATTAATGATTTGGTCCTTTGCGCAGACAGGGATTATCTTTTGGAGATTTTACCCACCGATTTACCGCTCCCGTTGATGATTCCATTAATTGAGGTAAGTGTTTTCAATCGAAAAACATAACATATTATAAAAGTTTTTTTAAGAAGAACTTCCACTGAATTGAAAAATTGACTATATTTTAACCACAAATAATTTTGTGTAAGGTGTTAAATAAGGATTACCACGTTGTAATGGTCGCAACCATTCTTTTTATTAAGAAGAACTTTAGTGATTTAAAACTAAATTAAACAAAGAATTTACAAGTATTGAAGTTTCTATTTTATTAGAAAAGAAAGAGTAATATTTGGCAATTATAAACGAAAAATGATATCAAACAAATGTCTACCATATGTACGGTTATAGATATTGATTTTTTCATCCAAATTTTTGGTAGAATGGCTGTTTTATTTCGTTAATCACATCACAGATTTTAAGATTTAAGCCTGGAAGCAATTTGATTTTCTTTGTATATACTTTGTCTTTAACATAGCCCCAAATAATCCAGTGTTGTTAAATCACATATAGCTTAACAGCTGAATTTCGTGAAATTATGCAAATTTTGTTTCCAATAAATTTACTGTTTGAATTGATTTTATTAATGATTGCTATATCCTTAAAAATACCTGATTATCTGTTATCATCGATTATTTTTATTTGTATAGATAACGAACATAATTTCTGCGTATATTTTTACGCATAAAAGTATGTAAATAGGAGATAAAGTTGGCTAAATATATTATTACCATTTATCCCGATGATGAAGTGGCACTCGACAAAACATTTCCGCTTATTGATCATCATCCCATTAATATTTAGACTGCATCCGTGTATGTGCGGCTGTTTATAGGTCGACATATGTGTAATTGATGTTACCGGTTTTTACAAATGATTAATTAATTCCTTTTTGTGAAAATCAACCGACATCTATAAAATCAGTAAAAATATATTTATTTAATGTAGTTACTTGAGTACGTGAAGGTTAAATATCACTTAATTAAAAACACAGTTATATTTCTTTCTTCACTTTTTATTTTTTCACAGCTAAATGTACAAAAGTTAGCTATTGATAATGGGTACATAGTGCCCGAAATGTACATTTAGCTGTGAAAAATTAAAAAGTGAAGAAAGGAATATAACTGTGTTTTTAATTAAGTGATATATTTATTTGTTTGAATTTTATCGCCGTCATATATATCTCTTCCTATCAGGGACGTACCACCCTTAAAGACTTGTTTATTAAATATCTAGATAATATTAAAATATACTTTTAGTGAATAGACAAAGATGTTTGTTAAATAACTTTATAACACTTGTGTTTATAATCAAGTAAAATTCAATTAAACTCTTGTGTATGTTTTAAATGTTGGGGTGTATTATAGTGGCCACCCACCCACCCTACATATATATTTAAAATTTACTCACTGATACACTTTTGGTTTCCAATAATCTCAACAGTAATACTACTATAGATATCTTAAAGTAAAACAACTAACAGTGATTGACGATTAAAAAAATATATGTAGGGGGGGTGGGTGTTCACTATAATACCCTCCAATTAGTAAAACATACATAAGTGTTTCTAATCTTATCTAATTTATATTTAAAAACTGTCCACCCATCATGCATAAAAATTTTAATAATTTACTCACTCAAAAATTTTACCTTTTGAATTTATTTTTGGTTCCAAAAAATTTTGTAATTATTTTTACCCCAAACCGCGAGACAATCAGTAATTAATAGTTATATGTATATGTAGGGTGGGTGGGTGGCCTCTATCCTACCCTCCAATCAGTAAAACATCATCAAAAATTAGTGAAAAATTTGTATGAATAAATCTCAAAAATTTGCAATATTTTACATCATTAAAACCCTCACTTATGTTTTACTCTTTAAAGGGTGGGACAGACACCATCCACCCTACGTATACACGATAACTATAAATACAATTATTGATGATTTTGCTGTTTAAAAACCAATAAAACCTTCTATACAATAAAAAATAAAGCAGAATTTAAATTTAAGTTTAAATATAAATGACTAATCTCATTTAAGCTTGATTTAAAGCCTATCCATTTAACATGTATATAATTTTTATTAATTTACACACTCAAAAAATTTTACTCTGTCAATTTTCTTTTTCTATAATATTTTCTTTCAGTTTTCGAAAATATAATAATAATACTTTTTTCGAGAAACTTCTGCCATTTCTTAAAATATCTTATCAGAATTTTGCACTAATTTGTATGTCAGATTTCAAGTATTTTAATACATTTTGCTTTATATTATCCAAATCTCAGGAAAGTATTTCTTAAATTGCAAGATTTTCTTTCCAGAGTTTTTCAAATACTTTAAAAATTATTTCTAATTAGGATTTCTAGAATTTTCCAGAAATTAATCTTTCTGATTTTTAGAACTTTCTTCTATTTTTATTTATCACCATTTCTTCAATTTTTCTAGTTTCAGGATTTTTTTCAGTAATTTGTAAAGAACTCTACATAATTTTTTTTTAATTTAATGAGAATTTATCACTGTTTTTAACTCTTCTAAAATGTTTTTGTTATTCGTCTTTAATTTCTCAAAAATTTTATATATTTCTTGCTTTTTGTCATCTTTATTTTTCAAGAATGCATTTTTTCGGTAATTTTAGAATTTTGCATATTAATATTTCTTTAATTTTATAAGAATTCTCTACTTTTAAAATTTTTTATGTTATTAATATTTTAAATATTTTGTGCTTTTATGTTATTTGAATTATCTAAATTTTACTTTTATTTTTAGATTTTTTTTTTTCAGATTTTCCAAGGATTCAATAATCCTGCACAAATTTTGCTTCTAGATCTCTAGAGCTTTTCAGCAAGTTTCGTATAGTTTGGTTTTTGTGAGTTTGTGAAGATAAATTTAATTAAATTAATAAGCACTAAAAAGTAAGAGTATTAAAACATTGATAATGGTCACTTTGTGTCCGAAATATATATCTGTGAATTTAAATAAAATTTGTGAAGAAAGGTTTTTAGTGCTTATTAATTTAATTTAAATTTCGTATAATTTTTTACTATTTTTTAAAATTAAATTATGAGAATTTTATAAGAATTTTTCTTTTAAATTGCAAGAATTTTGTTAAATTGTTCTAATTTGTTTTATCAATATTTCTATATATAATAAAGAATTTCCCAAACGTTTTATAATTTTTTAGCTTTACATTTGTGTAATTTTCTAAATTTTCCAGAATCTCTCTTCTAAATCTTTCCAATTCCTAGAATATATATATCCTTAACATTTTCTTTGGGATTTATAGAATTTTCTTTCAATTATAACAGAAGTTATCACTTTTTTTAAAATTATCTTATCAAAATTTTTTAAATAATTTTTTATCAGAGATTTTTAATTTTTTCCTCTAATTTTTGGTATTTTTTCCTGCATTTATCTACCGATTTTGTAAGAATTTTTTCTTATTTTGTAAGAACTGTTCTCTCATTTTCCTAGAATTCCAAAAAAATTGACACATCATTCTCGTCAGTGTTGCTTTTATTCTCTTCCAATTTGCAATTTTACTCCTCATATCTGAAACTCATGGCACGTTTTTTCCATTTTGATGATTTTGACTTCATTGACTTGTTTTTATTTGTAAAATACGAGTATTTCTTTTAATTTTTTAGATTTCGTACAATTTTCTTTCTTTTTTGAATTCTACATAATTTTTAAGGAATATCTCTTCGAAATTGTAAGAGATTTTTTGTTTTCCTTTTGAATTCCCAAAATATTGTGGATTTTTTTTTAGAGATTCAACAATCTTCCATTATTGTTTTGAGGATTTATAGAATTTTTAAGCAATTTTTCTTTCCTTGTTATCACCATTTTCTGAATTATCTTATGGCTATTTTCTAAAGATTTCTAAAGTACAATAAATTTCTTAAATTTTTTATTAGTAATACTTTAATTCTAGAAATTAAATTAAATTTTCATTTGCTGAATATTTCCAAAAACCTCCTCTAAATTGTAAGATTTTTTCTTTCAATACTCTTCAAACAACTTTTTCTTCTGGTCTTCAAGATTTTTCGATAACTATTTTTCTATTTTACAAAAAAATATTACCATTTCTGAATTATCTTATCAGAATTTTTTAGGAACATTTTTGGGAATTTCATTTTTAAGGATTTTTAAACATTTTTCTATAACCTTTTGATAATTTTTTCCATACAATTCTAACGTTTCTATTGAATTCTAAATAAATTTTTAATTCTCAAAGTTTTCTTAGGGTTTCTCTTTCTGGTTTATAAAATGTATCAGATTAGAAGTTTCTAGAATTTTCCACATACTTTTCTGAGAAATTGTAGCTTTATATTATCAGATTTTTTTGTATTATATTTTCTCAATTCTAATGATTATTAGAATATTATAGCCTTTTTTTCCAGATTTCTTCTAATAATTATTCATAAGTATTTCTGTACTATTTTTTTTCCGATAATTTATCAATATTTCATCAATTATCTTTTCGGATTTATTTTTATTTTCGTAGTTTTACAAAAAAAAAAAACAATTCTGGTATCTCTAGAAATTTCACAGAATCTAAAGATTCTAGTAATCGTAAAAGTTCCTAAAGATTTTCTAGAAATGCAAGAGTCTAAAGTTTCTAAATATTATACCGATTCTAAAGATAATAAATATTTTAAAGGTAATAAAATTCTAAAGTTTGTAAAGATTTTAACGGCCGTAAGGATTCCTAAATACTATTCCACAATCCAATTTCTTAATATTAACAAATTATTCTTCCAAAATTAATTACACAAAATAAAGAAAATACTTGATTTATTAGGTTATTGCACTTTAAATTAAATAAAATCTGCGATAAGTGCGATAGTAAACACCCTCGACCAACCCTACTACACTAAAACTCAAGTTAAAACACTATGTTTATTTAACATCAACACTAAGTTTAATATTATTTTTTTAGAGAAATCAAACGTGCAATAGTGATTGTAATTATTTGTATATGTAGGGTGGGTGGGTGGCCACTATCCTACCCTCCAATATCTTTGCCGTCAAAGCTATTATTTTAAATAATTATTGCATAGAAGGACTGAAAGACCGCTGGTCGATGGCCATTTAACAAACAAACTAACTCACTAACATTCATTGTATCATACACGTTATATATTTAGTTTGTTTGTATATTTTTTTGTTAATAAAGATGTTGTATAAAATTAAAAATCACTATAAGACATCCTACAGATTTTAAACATTAATTTATAGTTTATACTAAAATTATGTTTAAATGATTGATTATTAATTCACTATATAAACGCATGGAATATTGAAATAGGTCGGAAATACGATACAATCAAATAATTTTTGTTTAAGGAATTGAATAAAATGAAAAATTTAATTATAAAACTTTGCTTGTTTTTAACTATTTACAATAACAAACTCTTGTTAATAGTTTGGTAATTGGAGGGTGGGATAGTGGCCACCCACCCCACATATTCATTCAAACTCAAGCTAAAATACTGCGTTATCATCAACATGTTTCAACATAATTATTATTTTTTTGGGGATAAATTAAAAACTTGAAGTAATGATTATAATTAAATATATATATAGGGTATCCACTATTGAACCCTCTAATTTCTTATCGTTAACAAACAATTTTCTTAAAATTATTACACAAAATAAATAAAATACTTAGTAATTAATTTGGCTGTTTAATGCACTTAAAATTAATTCAAGTCTTGGTTTATTATTAAGAATTGAAGGGTGGGATAGTGGCCACCTATTCACCCTAGATATACATTGAAATTTGATCTAAAAACTATGTTTAATCTACTTTTACATCAACACTAGATTCTTATTGTTTTCTTTTTGGGAAACTAAACGTGAAATAGTGATTGTAATTATATGTACATGTATATGCATGAAGTCCACAATCCCACCCTCCACGTTTTTAGCATTAACAATTTATTCGTCTAAAATTAATTATTCAAGATAAACAAAGTAATCAGAAAGTAATTGATTAATCTGGTTGATGTATTCCAAATTAAATCTTTGTTTTCTTGTTAAGGAATTGAAGGGTGGGAAAGTAGTCACCCACCTATCCCACATATACATTGAAACTCAATCTAAACCACCAATTCATTCTAAAAATCAACAAATTCTTAAATTAAAAAAATAACGATTTAAGTATTGTCTAGAGGTACAAGTTTCTAACTATTCAATAGAATTTAAAGAATCGAAAGTTTTTAAAGATTGTAAAGATTCTATAAATTCTAATAACCCTTAAGATTCTAACAATTCTTGAAATTGTATAAAGCATCTGAATATTCCAATGATTGCACATTCTAAAGAATATAGATTCTAGTAACCGGCAGGATTCTAAATTTTCTAAATAGACTAAATAATAAAATAAATTCCAAAAGTTCTAACAATTCAATATAGTTAAAAAAAGTCTGAGGATTATAAAGATTTTAATTATTCTAAAAATTCATTTTCAAAGATTCTAACAAAATTTCTACAAATATTAAAGGTAGTAGATAACTTAAAAACTCAGACTCCAAAAAAAAGAACAAGAAATTTAGGATTCCGAATATTATACAAATAAAAGATTTCCCAAGCTGTAAAAATTCTAATTATTCTAAAAAAATATTTAGAATTTAATGAGTTTGAAAATTCAAACGATTCAATAGAAAACTAAATATTTATTTCTTATGGTGTTGGCAATCAAAATCCCAATATTCTAATTAAATCTAAATTAAATATTTCAAAAATTCTTCTAAAATTTCTAAAGGTTCTAAAGATTTAAAAAATCTAAGATTCAATAATTTAACTCAAAGAAAGTGTTATAAAGATTCTAACCATTCTAAAAATCAACAATTTCTTTAAAAAAAATAAAAAATAATTAAATGAGCCTTAAGAAATATTCTATCAATATTCAATTCTCAAAAGAATATAAAGTTTCTGAAAATACTAAAAGTTCAAATGATTCTAACAATTTTGAAAATTCTCCAATTTGTATAATTGCTTATTATTATTATCATTTTAATATTCTGAAGATTCTATATTTTTTTTAATGTAAGAATTTCAGAAATTCTGTAGAATTTAAAGATTGTAAAGTTTCTAAGGTTTCTAGCCATCATAAAGTTATATAGATTCTAAAAAATTTTAATTTTTTGATTATTCTAAATATTCCAAAGTTTCTTAACATATAACCAATTCTAAATATACTAAAGGTTATTTTTAAAACTTAAAGATCTAAAGATTCAATATTTTAATTTTAAGAGTCATAAAGATGAGTTATAAAGATTCTAACCATTCTAAAAATTCAATAATTTCCTAAAAAAATAAAGAATTAAATGAGTCTTAAGAAATATTCTATCAATACTCAATTCTCAAAAGAATCTAAAGTTTCTGAAAACACTGAAAATTCAAATGATTCTAACAATTTTAAAAATTCTCCAATTTGTATAATTGCTTATTATTATTATTTTAATCATTCTCAAGATTCTATAATTTTTTTAATGTAAGAATTTCAGAAATTCTGTAGATTTTAAAGATTATGAAGTTTCTAAGGATTCTAGCGATCGTAAAGTTATACAGAAACTAAATGATTTAAATTTTTTTAATATTCTAAATATTCCAAAATTTCTTAACATATAACCAAGTCTAAATATAGTAAAGGTCGTCAATATTTTTAAAATGTAAAAATATAAATATTCATTACTTCAATTTAAAGATGAGTTATAAATAAGGATTTTAAAAATTCAACAATTTCAAAAATTAAAGAAATTCTAAGAAGTATTCTACAAACACTATAGATTCTAAGCAATTAAAACAATTCTAAAAATTTTAAAGATACTATGATTATTTAATGGAATGTAAGGATTCCGAAGATTCGAAAGATTAAAAATATATAATTCCTTTACGTTGTAGAAAAATTTTTCGTGTTTTTTTCTAATTATTCGAAAGATTATACAGATTTTGATAATTCTAAAGATTTTATAACAAACTCTAAAAATTCTAAACATTCAAAATGTTTTAAAGATTCTGAAAATTCTAAAATTTAAAAAGAATCTATTAATTTTAATATGTGTTAAATTTGTATAAAATTTAAATATTTTACGACTTCTAAAGATATTAAAAATTCTGAACGTTCTAGAAAATTATACAGTTTCAAATAATTCTGTTGATTCTTTAGATGATAAAATTTTAAGAATTATACAAGTTTAAAGATTATAGAGATTTTAATGATTGTAGAAACTTTGTAACTTTTGTAGTGCAATGAATATTATTTGAATTATTTCTTAAATAACGAATGCATTCATTAAAACACTTTTGTATATTCTAAAGGTTGGATGGTGTGTTAATGGCCACCCACCCATCCTACATATTTATAAAAAATTAAATCGCTGAAATAATTTTGGTTTCCAATAACTTTAATCGTAATAATGATATAGGCTTCTTAAAATCAAACGACTGGCAGTGATTGAAGTTTAAAAATTATATGTAGGGTGGGTGGGTGGCCACTATCACACCCTCCAATTCATAAAACATACACACGAGTTTCTACAATACAATTTATGGTCTTTGAGTACAGTGGTACCTCGACATATTTATACATACATATTCTATAAAAACATAATAAAAGAAAAAGTGAAGTGCTTACGGAAGCGCTTAATTTTCGTCACTGGTCTTCGCTTTTTTCATCAAGCTTTGCTCATTTTCACCTACAGATCGTTTAAATAAAACAGTCCAAGGAGATTAGTTTCTTCCTCCCTTTCAGGATATTGCGGAAATGAGTTAAGAAAGTTTCGTTGAACAACTCCGATGCACGACCAACATATGTCATTTTTGACAATAATAATTCCATCTATAAAAAGATGGAAAATAAGGCCAAATTAAGGCAAATATTAACAATTATGGTAAATAGTGCGAAAGGGGGACCCTCACTGCCTACCAGAAACAAGGGTTAGAGTGGAAGATCATCACAGCTGCATGAACTCCGCCCAGCTTCATCCATCGAAATTTTTTGTATGTATTGTATATTTTTGTATATTCGTATGTATATTTTTTTGGAAAGAAGCTAAAGTGTAATAAACATAAACATAAACATTTTTATCCACGAACTCTACAACTTTCTCCCACATTCCCAAGATCTTCTTTATATCTCTTGTAGAGATAACCTCCTCCATCTGTGGCTCCTCTTCAAAACTAATTTTTCCTCAAACGACCGTATATTGCTGCGAATATAGATTGTGTAACTCCTCGGTTGTCAGCTTCTAAGACTGTTCCTCGACTGGTTCGTTCACATCTCTTTCATCCACCTCCAGACCCATGGATTTTCCCAGAGAAATAATCCCCTCTACCACTGACACTTCGGGTTCCAATCCTTCGAAGGCTCTTTCAGCTACAGCCTCAAGCCACAGCTTCTTCCATGCAGAGGTGAAGGTCCTCGTTGTAACACCCAGCCACGCCTGATCAATAATTCTTAGGCATATCACGATGTTAAAGTGGTCCTTACAGAACTCTTGAAGGGTAAGGTTTGTGTTTTCCGTCACCTCAAAGCAGCGCCGAAAAATGTGCTGATTAATAGCCGCCGGAAGAATTCCAACGAAAGATTCTTCATGAGAATAGGCTGAATGGGTCAGAGTGGGAGAACATCTAGAAGAAATGAACTCCGCCCGGGTCTCTTCAAATAAAATTTTAGTAATATTATTTATAGTAGTATGTATTTTTGATTAATTTATGAAGAGAAACAAAGCAAACGATAAATAAATAAACTTCTTAAAATTAGAAATCACCTGTTGATTCATGGGTTGCAGGATAGGAGTGGTGTTGGGTGGTAGGTAGAGAACCTTTATAAACTTGAACTGAGTAAATCATCTTCGAGATTTGGTGGGTGAGGACGAGAAGTAGGGTAGGTTGTTTTCATGTAGATATTTTTTTACAGAAGAGTTTTAACTCTACAAAGAATTTCCTGGTGACCCACGCCTTCAGATTTGCCCTCCACATAACTTGCAGTTTTTCTTTTAAAATCTTATGTGACTTAAAGGCTCTGGGATTTTTCGAATGGTATACAAGCAGAGGCTTGATTTTGCAGTCGCCACTCACATTGGCGCAAAGTGTTAGAGTTGATCCTTCATGGATTTGTGACCTGGCATCGTCTTCTCCTCTGCCGTTATGTAAGTCCTATTCGGCATCCTTTTCCAGAAAAGCCCTGTCTTGTTACAGTTGAAGACTTGCTGGGGCTTCTATCAGTTCGGAAAACGTTTTGATGTAAACCTCAGCTGCCTTCATATTCGAACGACGGAGTGAATGTCGGTCCTTTTCCTAAAGTTGCCAAACCAGCCCCAACTGGCATTAAACGACTCTTCTGATTCCTCGTTTGTGTAAGTTTGTGGGATCTGCTACAGCAAATCACTCGTGCCTTCTCACATGTGATGCTTTGTGTTAAGGTTTCTCCTTGAAACTGCTTCTCTATCACCCCCACCATCAATAGTTCATCCATCTTTTCATGGAGAGAGGTTCGGAGCTTAGAAATTATTGTAACACCCTTAGCTGGCGTTATACCCTTTATCAACTCCTTCTGTTTAAGCACAGTGCATATCATTGATGTGCTACGCCCGTACATCCTCGTCAAGTCAATTACTCGCACACCTTGCTCATGTTTTTCTATGATTTCACGCTTTCAATTCAATAGACATCATCTTCTTCTTCGGACCCATGGTTATAAAAATAAATGTGATAATGTTTTGTAAATGTACAAAATGTAAAAAACGCGAACCCAACTTATCAGAAATGCTTAGAAAACGAGGGAAACAAGCGCACAGACTGATATTTCTCCTTGAGAATGACTTATAGTCGAAACTAGTCGCAGCAAAATAAATAACAAGTGAAATCACACCAAGTGTTTTTAATTCAGATTGAGGTCTAGTCTGATGTGGGAGAAACTGTTAGACGCTGCACACGACCCCAACATGTGCCCCGCAGGGTGGTATTGATCAAAATTACATGAGCTAAAGTAAAATAAAATGTGAATCAAAAATTGTGTTTATATTTTAAATACAACTTATGGTTTTTGAGTATTTTTAACTTGCCATAACCTCAAAATTAATGAATATTTCATGTTAATTTTATAATCGCTGTATCTTTTTTGTTAATTAAAGAATTTTAACGTAATAAACTTAAATGAATAGCTATATAATATAATAAACTATTTGGATTATAATATACTACCAATATTTTTTATAAATACTTTTTATTTGATTTTTAATTTCATAACTACTTTCAAGTACTTACACTATTTCAAGGCCATATAGAATGATTATTTCGAAGGTGATATTAATCAAAATCGCACGAGCTAAAGTAAAATAAATTTTGAATTAAAAACTGTTTTTATATTTTAAATACAATTTATGATTTTTGAGTAATTAACTTTTTTAACCTGACAAAACAGCAAAATGAATGTATTTTTCATGTTAATTTTGTAATCGCTGTATCTTTTATTGTTAACTAAGGAATTTTAACGTAATAAACTGAACTGAATAGTTTCATAATATGAGAACCTATTTTAATTATAATATATTACTAATACTTTTTATAAATATTTTTAATTTGATTTGTAATTTCATAACTACTTCCACATACTTACACTATTTCAAGGCCCTACGGAATGGTTATTTCGAGGGTAGAATTGATCAAAATTACACGAGTTAAAGTAGAATAGATTGTAAATTAAAAACTGTTTCTATATTTTAAATACAATTTATGGTTTTTGAGTATTTAATTATTTTAACCTGACAAAACAGCAAAATAAATGTATTTTTCATGTTAATTTTGTAATCGCTGTATCTTTTTTGTTAAATAAAGAATCTTAACGTAATAATCGTAACTGAATAGCTTGAAATCATAAGAAGCTATTTCGTTTATAATATTTACTAATATTCTATTTTATATTTTTTATTTGATTTTTAATTTCCTAATTACCTTCACGTATTTACACTAATTCAAGGCCATATAGAATGGTTATTTTGTGGGTAGTGCTGATAAAAATTACAAGAGTTAAAGTAGAATAGATTGTGAATCGAAAACTGTTTTTATATTTTAAATACAATTTATAATTTTTTAGTAATTAATTTTTTTAACCTGACAAAACAGCAAAATAAATGTATTTTTCATGTTAATTTTGTAATCGCTGTATCTTTTTTGTTATTTAAGGAATTTTAACGCAATAAACTTAACTGAATAGCTTGATACTATAAGAAATTACTTTAATTATAATATATTACTTATTTTTTTTTGTAAATATTATTTATTTGATTTGTAATTTCATAACTACTTCCACAGACTTACACTATTTCAAGGCCATACAGAATGGTTATTTCAAGGGTAGTATTTATCAAAATTACACCAGTTAAAGTAGAATAAATTTTGAATAAGAATCTGTTTCTATATTTTAAATACGTTTAATGGTTTTTGAATATTTAATTTTTTAACCTGACATAACCTCAAAATGAATGTATATTTCAGGTTAATTTTGTAATTGCTGTATCCACTTTGTCAATTCTTTTTTCAATTAAAGTTGTTGTAAACCGCGAGGCGATCATTAATTAAAGGTAATATGTATATGTAGGGTGGGTGGGTGGTCTCTAACCCAAAAATTATTTGAAAAATTTGTATGAATAAATCTCTAAAAATTGCAATTATTTTGTGTTTATTTATATTTTACAACTTTTAATTAAAACCCTTGCTAGTGTTTTACTGATTGGAGGGTAGGATAGAGGCCACCCACCCACCCTACATATACATGATATTTTTAATTGCTAATCGTTGATGATTTTGCAGCTAAAAACAATCACACCCTTTATGTAAAAAAATAAAGCATAATCCAAATTTAAGTTTAAATACAATTGAACTTCTATAGTCAATCTTATTAACGTAATTTTAAAGTCTGCCCACCCATCATGCACCAAATTTTTACTAATTTACTCACTCAAAAATTTTACCTTTTGAAATTCTTTTTATTTCAAAAAGATTTGTAATTAATTTTACTCCAGACCGCGAGACGAAAAATAATTGATATTTATTTGTATATGTAGGGTGGGTGGGTGGCCTCTATCCCACTCTCTAAAAACATCATCAAAAATTATTTGAAATATTTGTAGGAATAAATATCTAAAAATTGCAATTATTTTGTGTTTATTTATATTTTACAACTTTTAATTAAAACCCTTGCTTATGTTTTACTGATTGGAGGGTGGGATAGAGGCCATCCACCCACCCTACATATACATGATAACTTTTAATATTAATTGTTGATGATTTTGCTGCTTAAAACCTTGTATGTAATTAAAAATAAAACAAAATCAAAATATAAGTTTAAATATAAATGATTTTCTATGGCTAATCTTATCTAATTTAGATTTAAAGTCTGCCCACCCATCACGCGTCAAATGTTTACTAATTTATTCGCTCAAAAATTTTACCTTTTGAATTTCTTTTTTATGCAAACAGTTTTCTAATTAATTTCATTAGATACAGCGAGACGATAAGGAATTAAAGTTTATATATGTATGTAGGGTGGGTGGGTGGCCTCTATCCCACCCTCCAATCAGTAAAACATCATCAAAAATTATTTGAAATATTTGTATGAATACATCAATTTAAAATACCATTTTTTGTGTTTGTTTATATTTTACAACTTTTAATTAAAACCCTTGCTTATGTTTTACTGATTGGAGGGTGGGATAGAGGCCATCCACCCACCCTACATATACATGATAACTTTTAATATTAATTGTTGATGATTTTGCTGCTTAAAACCTTGTATGTAATTAAAAATAAAACAAAATCAAAATATAAGTTTAAATATAAATGATTTTCTATGGCTAATCTTATCTAATTTAGATTTAAAGTCTGCCCACCCATCACGCGTCAAATGTTTACTAATTTATTCGCTCAAAAATTTTACCTTTTGAATTTCTTTTTTATGCAAACAGTTTTCTAATTAATTTCATTAGATACAGCGAGACGATAAGGAATTAAAGTTTATATATGTATGTAGGGTGGGTGGGTGGCCTCTATCCCACCCTCCAATCAGTAAAACATCATCAAAAATTATTTGAAATATTTGTATGAATACATCAATTTAAAATACCATTTTTTGTGTTTGTTTATATTTTACAACTTTTAATTAAAACCCTTGCTTATGTTTTACTGATTGGAGGGTGGGATAGAGGCCACCCACCCACCCTACATATACATGGTATTTTTAATTGCTAATAGTTGATGATTTTGCAGCTAAAAATAATCAAATCCTTTATGTAATAAAAAATAAAGCATAATCCAAATTTAAGTTTAAATATAATTGAACTTCTATAGCTAATCTTATCAATGTAGATTCAAAGTCTGTCCACCCATGCACCAAATTTTTACTAATTTACTCACTCAAAAATTTTTAACTAATTTTATTAGATACATCGAGACGATAAGGAATTAAAGTTTACATATATATATAGGGTGGGTGGGTGGCCTATATCCCACACTCCAATCAGTCTTACTTTATTTATTTTATTCATTTTTAAAATTAAAAAATCAATTATGAATATTTCTTTAATTACTATTGATGATCTTAGTATGAGATCTAAATATACAAGTAGTAATTAAAAGATGGCATTTACAATTATCCCGGCGCAACCACCATAAATGCAACAACCTAAACACTAAAATTTATATTATTTTAAATCTTTTCAAATTGTTAATACGTTGTAACTAAGTTATTACAGTTCAATAACAAACTTGTCAAACGTCAGTTTAAACGGGGTGGGTTTTTTTAGGGCTTCGAGGTTTTAATTTCATTCATTAATTAATTATTACAATATCATCATGCGTATACCGTACATCATCAATTTAAACACGCACTACGCGTACCAACCGTCGAAGGAAACCTTGGGGTTGCTGTACGAACAGAACAGGAAGCTAATTTCGGAAAAATTGGAGAAGGAATATGCGGGGCCGCCGACCTTAGTGTCGTTGTGTATACAGTGCTTGGCGATTCATTTCGAGGTGCAGCCTATAATCAACAATCTGGTGCTGTGTGCGGACAGGGATTATCTTTTAGAGATTCTGCCCACGGATCTACCCCTAACTTTAATGGTGCCCCTATTAGAGGTTAGTCAACTAGGAGATAAATAATTGTAGTACGTTTATAATCGAGTTATATGTAAATGAATAGTAATTAAATATGATATAAGTCTTTTACGAGTTTGTAGAAAAATAATTTATAGTTTAAAAATAAGAAATGTTAGTTAGAATTAGTTTTATTAAAACTACAAAATAAATCACTTATTGAAACAACTACTTTCTTGGCTAATAGTAAAACAGATGTTGAATTATACAAAAGTAATTTTCGGATAGTTTGAATGTATTTACTGCTATTAAATAAACTTCACTAAATTTTTAATTAGCAAATTACTTTTGTATAATTCAAATAAAGAAAGTAGCTGTTTTAATAAGTGATGAAAATAATAAACAATAAGAAAAATGCTTGTTGTTGCAAAAACAACGTTCTATGCAAAGGTGTTACAAAGTTCTCTATACTAAATTATTAAAACCTGTAAAAACAACACAATAAGCATTCTTCTGACGTTTTTCCCGCTGAAGATGATGCATGAAGTGCATAGAAACTAGTTAGTTAAAGATTTCGCTAATTGGAAGTACATTATTATTTTAATCAGTTTTAACAAGATAATATGTATGAATTCATCTTCACAGTTTATTAGGTGTTTTCTTTCGTATAGTCTTAAAGTTATTTTCTATTATTTTAATCATCTTTCTTTCGATTGATTATTTCAAAAGGTCTTTATTATTTTTTCATTTCTCTTTTCTCCGAGGAGGATAAGGGGATCCGTCCGGTTGTCAGCCGAAATTTGTGCCGTCCTGTTGCTTGTGTTTCCCATCAATATTAAAGCGCCACCTGTTCACCCCCCACCCACCAAGCCACGCACGCATTCAGGCGACGGTGGGGTTGTAAATAAATAGGTCGACGGCTCAATTGGAAAATTGTTCCACACTACAAATTCCGCCCTGTTTTACCTTAAAAAATTTAAATCACGTTCGAAAAGAATTTTAAATGTATATGTGTATAATTAATTAACAAAAAAATCTTTCAGCCATACTCTCAGGGTAATTAGAAAAACAACAGGGCAAACACTTGTTGTGATCGTGTGATAAATGAGAGGCGTTCCGTTAATAAATTATTGTCGCGGCGGAATTTTTTTATGACACCTTAAAAACAGCTCGAGTTAAATATTCGAGTAACCCCCTGTGCGCCCCCCCCTTCCTCTCGCCCTCCTAAAACGTTTACAAATTACTTCCTGTCACGCACACCGCGACGGGAATCAAAGTTTTCGTTTAATGTATTATAATAGCTCTCAGCTGGCTTTCTAAAACTCGGCGTCTTTATCGTGAACATCTCGAGATAAGGCTGATTTAAGAGTGGTGATCGAGGTTTTATAGAAATGTTTATGTCTTGTGGTTAATTTAAGACTTTAATTGGTAACTCGCGCTTTAAATGATATCACAGACAAATTCTATTTTAGTCGAATAATATTTATATATTTCGGTAGCTGATATAAAAAGGCTTGCTTCTGAAAGAATTTTGACAGTGAAAGGTTTACAGAAAAGGCAAATAGGACATCAACAAAGTGTTTTAATTGTGGTGCTATTGGTCAGAGATCCAAAGATTGCGATCACAGATTCAAAGGGATAAAATGTTTCAAATGCAATACCTTTGGACACAAAGCAACTGAATGTAAACAAGAAAGGAATGTAAAAAAGGAAGGAACTAGGTCCAGTGAAGTGCTTTCGTTGAATCTGGTTAAAAATAAGACGAAGAAGGTGGAGATTAATGACTTTGATCAATATCATTCCCAGTAGAATTCACAAACTAATTGGATCCCCACAACTCAAGGAATTGAACGAAATCTTGACAGGATTTGGTAAGAATTATGTGAAACCTTCAGGTTACGCAGAAGTACAGATGCAAATTGATGATGTTAATTTCAATACCGTAGTTTATATAGTGTCCGATGATGTATCTAATTTAGATCTTATAAATGGAAATGATTATTGTATCAAATGGAGTTGAAGATTTCAAAGGGGAGCATCACGATCAAAAAGATTAGAAGCGGAGAAGTCCAACTATTCAGACAGAACTGAACGTGGACAGGATGATACCTGACATCAATAAAACGGAAATCAACAACATGATGGAAGAGTATAAGCCGAGGAAGACGAAGACAGTGGATCTATGAAGATTATCCTTCAGTAAGAGGAACCGGTCCACTCAAACGACAACCAAACGCTGAGAGAGAGATTGTTGACCAACAAGTGCAGGACTAGATAAATTCAGGAATAGTTGAACCCTGTATTTCAGAATACGCCAGTCCTGTAATCGTAGTTAAGAAGAAAGATGGCACATCGAGAATATGTGTGGATTACAGGAAGATCAACAAGTTACTGGTCAAGGACTGTTAATAGAAGATGTACTTGATACATTGCAAGACGCCAATATGTTTACGATATTAGACTTGAGGAATGTATTCATTCATATGGCAGTTGAAGATAATAGTCGAAAATACACAACTTATATTATACACAATGGCCCGTATTGGTTTACAAAAGTGCCATTTGATTTCTGTAACTCTCCAACGGTATTCAAAGATATGTGAAGACAGTGTTTCGAGACCTAACTAGAAGAAATTCCATGTGTATCGATGATTTTGTTATTCCTCCCAAAAGTCAGAGTGAAGGTGACGGTTGCAGTTGGTATTGCAAGTAGCGAGTGAGCATGGATTAGAAATCAACTGGAAGAAATGTCAATTCCTTCAATTGAAATCGTTAAGGTGCATCCAGCCGAAGAGAAAGAAAATTTCCAGAATCTAAAAATGTGAAACAAGTTCAGAGATTTTTGGTTTAACGGGATACTTCATCCCCCAGTACCCGAAAATGGCTAAACCATTAACAAATCTTCTGAAGAAGGAAGCAAGATTAAAATTTGAAGATGAAGAGAAGTCAGCGTTTGAATAGTTGAAGGAAGCGTTAACAGATGGCCCACTACTTCATATTTATAAACCCGGTTTGACGACAGAAATACATACAGACGCAAGTATAGATGATTACGGAGCAATTTTTCTACAAAGATGCTCTAAGGACAATCAATTCCACCCAATAATAATAATAATAATAATATACTTTATTCTCTCTTAAATTAACAAAACTTAATAAATAAGAAAGAATGTGCGTCATTAAGAAAAACAAAATTTAATTGATATAATATAAATACACTAGCTAAAATAATCATCTATACTATACAGTTCTTTTTCACATAACCATTTAAATAAATTCGATTTAATTTGTTTTGTATTTTGTTCTATTTTTAAATAGTCAGGTAATTTATTATAAAATAAAATGAAATTATATTCTAAGCCTTTTTCTGAAGCTGTTAATCTGTGCCTCGTCATATTATAATTACATTTATGTCGTGTTTCATAGTCATGACTTATTTCTTACATTTGAAATAATTGTTTATGTTTGTATAAAAAAGTTAAACATTCGTAAATGAATAATGAATAAATAGTGTGCAGATTATATTTTTTAAATATTCCTCTGCATGACATGTTGAACTCTAATCCATACATTATTCTAATAATTCGTTTTTGTATTATAAATACATGCGATGAGTATTTGCTTTGTCCCCATAGTCGTATACTATATCTGACGTTTGCAAGAAAGACGTTATAGTATACTATCATTAATGCCTGACTACTTACAATATATTTAAGTCTCCTAATAGAGTAGCATATTCCGCTTAGTTTTTTTCACACAATGTTAATATGTTCTTGCCACCTAAGAAATTCATCTATTTCTATTCCAAGTAATGTTACTAAGTTATTAACATTAAACTTATCACTATTAATACTCAGAATTTCGAGAGTGGGAGTGTTTTTATTTGTTCTAAATATGATACATTGCGTTTTATGTGAATTTAATACCAATTTATTATTAGAGAACCTTCTTGTAATTTGCTTAGATATATATTACATTCTTGGTTTAATTGCTTGTAATTATCTGCGCTAATTAGAACAGATGTATCATCAGCATATGTAATAATTTTATGTTTACTATTTATTACGTTAATATAATATCATTTGTATATACAATGAATAAAAACGGACCTAAAACATTCCCCTGCGGAATCCCCTTGACTATTGTTTTTGAATTTGAGTAAATAGGCGTGCCGTGTTGTTTTACTTTCACAATTTGCTGTCTGTTACTTAAATAAGATCTAAACCACGAAAAGGCAGTTCCCCTAACACCATATCTCTCTAGCTTATTAAGTACTATCATGTGATCTACACTATCAAACGCCTTCGATAAATCTAGAAACATACCACAGGCAATTTCTTTATTTTCGAAAATTGATAGAATGGTGTTTATACATTCATAAAGTGCCGTATCAACACTTTTTCCGGGTAAAAACCCATGCTTAGTTTACATTTCAGAAAGAATGCAAATAGACGTTTAAAAACTAGTCTCTAAATTTTTGAAAATGAAGTGAGTATACTGATGGGTCGGTAATTTCCCATATCATCAGGATCATTCTTTTTATAAATCGGGAGTACTAATGCCATTTTTAATATATCAGGGAAGATTCCTGAGCTGAAAGAGTCGTTCACGATTTTTAACAGTGGTTTCCGAGAAGCAGTTGAAGATTACATAAATAGGTATTTCATCAGAACCAGAGCAAAATTTATTTTTATTTTTCATGTTATTTATGACATTAAATAATTCGGCACTAGTAACGGGATATAAAAAGAATGAGACTGGATTTACCGGAAATGACAAATTAATATTGGTTTTACAATTTAATTGAGGTTGTGTGTTACAAATATTGACAAAAAAATTCAGTGAAACTGTTAGTCAAATCAATTATGTTATCATGTGAAGGTAATTTCTGTATATTTAATTTATTTCTCTCAGTATTTATTATTGGTGGCCTTGGGGGTATTTTTTGGGGGGGCATTTTCGATCTGTGTATCATAATATTCCCTTATTGCAGTTTGTAGTGCTATTTTATAGGCTTTTTGATAGGCCACATATTGATTTTATATGTTATATCAAATGTTGTTAACATTTGAAACAGTCATTTTTTCTTTTAGTTGTTTAATTTCTGTTGTTAACCACGTCTTTTTAGCAGAATTATTAATTTGTTTTTTAATACTGGGAAAATAAGCATTAAAATGAATATTAAATGTATTTAAGAAACAATTACATGAAGCATTAACATCTGTAGAAGTATGTATACCCTTCCAGTTTTCTCCACATAAAGAATCTATAAAGGCTGACATATTTTATCACTGAAATTTCGTGATTTTACATATTTCTTATTTGGTCTCTTTTCAGGGATTTTTAGTTGTGGCACTAAAGAAGAGTAGTCGGAGAAGCCTTGGAAGCCTTGATACTCTTGTATATTGTGTATTTTAGCACTAATAATAAAGTTATCTATATATGTGCTGCTTGATCTCGTAGTTCTTGTTGGTTCCTTTATTACCAAATGGGAACCATATGATTTAATTATATTAGTAAAGTGCATAGCAATATTGTTTAGTAACAACACATTTATATTAAAATCACCGCATATGATGAATGAATAATTTTGTTCATTTAATTTATTTAATAATTAATCCAATTTGTTTAAAAAAACATAATGGGTCACTAGAAGGCGCTCGATAAATGCAAACAATAACACAACTTAAATTACCTAGTTTAGTCAATGCTGCTCAATATTCAAACACTATTTTTTCCGCTCTTATGTTTAAATTGATTACAGTTGCGCCATCTATAGAATTGTGAAAGTATATAGCTGCGCCACCGTGTTGTTGAGTATTTCTACAAAATGAACTTATTAAAGTATAATGGATAATATTTGTATTGTTTAGCTCATGTTCGCTGAGCCAAAGCTCCGTAATACATGCTATTTTACATTGATTAAAATTTATTGTAGCCGCGAATTCATCGGTGCTTGTTCTTAAGCATTGAACGTTATGACAATATATTTTATAAATATTTTCTCCGCTAGAATAAATTTCGGTGTTTAGTTTTTTGTTACTTTTGGACGAGTATAGAATTTAGAGATGCAAGTACCTTGCGGCCAAATTTCTGTATTCTTAACTTTATTCAATTCAGTGATGGGTGTTTTGATTGCAGTTTTTCACAAATATATTCACGTATTTTACATTGTTTCAAGTGATCCGACACGTCCTTTTCGCTTGTCGAAGGTTCCAGACGCCAGACATGAAGATGCGTATATACGGGAACTGCTTTCATGCTGCTTGAGTTACCGCCCTTTCCAAATAGACGTGATGAGCGTCGTTTGTGAGATACGGTCTTGAAGCCTTCATTCTCAGATGATTGTGGCCCGGTGTCGATAACCTCAAGATTTGTAGTTTCTCCAGAACCATTGTTTACATTTCTTTGCGGTGTTATCATTTTATCAAGATTCATATTTACACTCGCTGCATACGATTTTGATTCGGGGATCGGTAATGCTACAGAATTACTTATATCTGGATTTATAATTTCCGAATTCTTGACGGCTCGATAATGCAATTTTTGCACTTCCTTTTCAAGATACGCAATCTTTTCATTTTGAAGCGCACGATTTTCCATAAGAATTTCATTCTTACTTTGCAATTCACTCACTAGAAGTTTTAACAATTCGATTTCTCTCACGTGGTTATTACACTCTTCCCTAATGCACTTGTGTTTTTCTAAGTAACTTGGGTGTAAAACTTTGTTGCATACATTAAACACTGTACCATCCTTGACAAATTGTCCACACTTTCCACCACATTTTTGTGATTTATTTGGAATTTTCGGCAGCGACTGCGAGTGCGACTGCATCGAGTCGGCCATCTTTACACTCATTACATATGAAAGAATACCACGGAAGCAGAAACGAAAGTAATTAAGTTATGAACTAAAAGTCTGGGCAGTGATAGGAAGAGTCAAGACTTACTTGTTTGGCCAAAGGTTCAAAATTATATCCAATTGTGACGCTTTTACAAAAACGGTATACAAGAAGGACGTGAACGTAAGAGTCGCAAGATGGGTGACGATGCTGTCCGAATTCGAATATGAAATTGAGCATCGTCCAGGGACAAGAATGCGGCACGTGGATAGTTTAAGCAGAAATCCAGTTAAGATGATGGTTGATAGTAGGGTCAGCAAGATCCGAAAAGCCCAAGACGATGACGAGATTAAGGCGTTTAAAGAAATCTTGAAAGAAAATGAAGAACATGGCGGCTACTTCATAGCACAAATGAAAAAGAGAAGACAGAAAAAGATATGCAAAACATTATAAAAGACGTTCATGAACGAGGACACTATGCTGTGAAGAGAATGAAGGATATAATAGAGCAGGAGTATTACCATATATCCCAAGCCTTTAACGCGACATAGAAAGGGTGATTTCTTGTTGTATCCCTTGCATAATTGTAAACCGGAAGAATGGTAAAAAAGAAGGTTATTTGAACCCCTTTGCAATAGGAAGACGAACCGTTACGAACTTACCATATAGATCATTTAGGACCTTGATGTTTAGTAATAGTCAGATTTACGAAATTAGCATGATTGTACGCGTTAAATTCCACTGCTACAAAAGAAGTAATGATGAAGTTGGATCAACAGAAGAAAATCGTCGGTAATCCCTGCCGAATAATCTCAAACAAAGGCTCAGCATTTACGAGTATAAAGTTTAAAGATTATTGTGAGCACGAGAAGATAAAACATACAGTAATTACGACTCGACTTCCAAGAGCGAACGGTCAAATTGAGCGCCAGAACAGAGTAATCATTAGTGAGTAAGCTTGCAATTAAACTACCAAATGGTGTCAATACGTGGATGAAGTACAAAGGATAATCAATGCAACGTATCAAAGGAGGAACACCACTCCATTTGAGCTGCTGATAGGAGACGAGATGAAAAGTCCTGATGACCTACTTATAAAAAGGATGGCAGAGGAAGAAACCGTGAAAAAATTCGAGGAGCAAAGAAACAGTGCAAGAATGAATGCGAAGAAACAAATACATAAAGTCCAGGAAGAAAACAGAAAATATTACAACGAAGACCAGGAAAAGACGGGACTAGGAAAAGGACACTATCGTTGATTTACTTGCCATTAAGAGAACGCAGTTCGGTCCTGGACTTAAGCTCAAAGCAAATTACCTAAGAGAGCTAAGTACCACGTTACCTACGATGTAGAGAAGGAAGGAACCCAAGAAGGCCCATACAACGCCCACTTGCGCTGACAAGTTCATGCTCCGAGGAGGGTGACTTTCCAGGATTGAAATAGCAACACCATATCTTGTATGAATTACCATGTATTTTAATTAATGTATGTAAGTATTTTAATTAAAGGTAGTTAATATCACATATTCATTTAATCATCCCACAATATTAGAGTTTGTATGATGAAATTTTCCAAATATAAAAGGTGCACACATTATAGAAAGTCTACTGACGTGCAGGAAAGGAACGTGATTTCCTAGAAAATGTAATCGTCTTATAAAATGTCTCGGAATGCAAAATGCATATAGTATATATACACACATTTTATATATATATATATATGAAAATTTTAAGTGAAAAATAATTATTTTCCTGAGCATTACTGCACCGTTATCTCACAAAACATATGCAAGACATAACAGCTAATAGTTAAAACAACTACTCCTCGTACTAATGCACCGCCAGGCATTGAATGATATAACAATTAGCTGCCGTCACATGACTTAAATCACATTAAGTCACTTAATGTGATTTAAGTCATGTGACGGCAGCTAATTCACTTAATGTGATTTAAGTCATGTGACGGCAGCTAATAGTTATATCATTCAATGCCTGGCGGTGCATTAGTACGAGGAGTAGTTGTTTTAACTATTAGCTGTTATGTCTTGCATATGTTTTGTGAGATAACGGTGCAGTAATGCTCAGGAAAATAATTATTTTTCACTTAAAATTTTCATTTCTAACCATCTGCATCGGTAAATTAATTTTATTTAATTTATACATATATATATATATATATATATATATATATATATATATGTATATATATATATATGTATGTATATATATATATATATATATATATATATATATATATGATGGTAAAGGACGTGGATAAAATTGTAAGCGGATTTCCATTATCTCCCCTAACTTAATTTTGTATCGGATATCTGGGTCAGTGCTAAACGTTCGCGTCGTTGAAAATTTCCCGTCTCGTCGTTTTGTTGGACGAGGAGAGATTATTATCCGGTTTTAAATGTTTCCGCGCAATGCACGTAGAAGAGACGTGAGGGGCGAACGTTTCAAACTTTAACACCTGCAGTTTCCGTCCTGCACTGTCTCGCGCCTTTAAATTGGTTGACAAGATGTCTGCACAAATTCATATTCAGAGCTTCGTGACTCGTTTTAAACAAAGAAAGAAAAAATGATCGAAATACAAAACACAAAAAGAATGTAAGTAGTTAGAAAATAAAAAGTTAATTAATGATTTTCACTCAATTAAAAAGTGTCGGTTCTGGCGAGTTTTTATTATGTAAAATAACTAAGTGCGTAGTTAAAAGCGCACCAGAACCGACAAAATTTTAATTGAGAATTTGAAAATCATTAAAATATTAATTATCTAAAGCAAATGTCATGGTTCCGAAACATCATAGCATGGACTGGCATGAGGACAATTCAAGAACTTATTAACTCAGGAAGAAAGAAAGATGAAATGAAACATGTAATCGCAAACATCCATTAGTGGATAGGCATCAAAAGAAGATCTGTAAAATACCTCATACATATATATTTAGTATAAATTAAAGTAGTTTAAGGTGCAGAGTACGAGGTGTGAATAGGTGCAGCTACCCCCTCCCCTCCCTCCTATCTCAACGGTATTCACGGCTAATACACCCCCGGGAACGGGGTGGCGCACAGACGTGATGAATAACAATGCCTAAGAGAGAGAGAAAAAGAGAGGGGCGGGGGGAGAGAGATGGAATATCGCGGAACATCTGCGCCCATTCCCCCCCCACACCCTCACACAATAACCACCGTATTAAACACAAAATCTATGATTAAGGGCTATTTTTAGAAGTTTTACGTCCCTTCTGAATCGAATCGCCGGTATTCCCGGACGATTGCCTTCGTGTACGGATTCGGAATGAGATTTTATGAAAATCTATATGTCATGTCGCGGTGGAGGATATTTTTTTTATTGCCCTTGGTGTGTGATTGATAATACCATTCGACGACGTGGAATGTTATTGAAAACTTGTGGTAATGCAAATAAAATGAGAATATTTTTTTATAATTATCAATTAATTTATAGAAAAATTCAATATTTAGAAATGTCAAATAAACAGAAACAAACAAACAAAATTGTAAAACAAACCAAGTGTCATTTAATTTAAACCTTCATCAGTAATAGTTTAACATGTTTCCACCAAATAACACCAAGTCATAAATGAGAAAGTCATTTATGACATAGAAACTTCAATATTTAAGAATTAAATAGGTAGAAATCAAAATTTTGAAAATTGAAATTTACAATCTTTCAATTAAGATAAACCTAGCAAGTTTTATTTTTCAAAAATTCAACTTTAAACATTAGTTTCTACATAAAACCTCAGTAGACAAAACCTTCGAACTAGAAAAATTCATCAAATACAATATTCAATGTTCAGAAAATGCAATAGATAGAAACTTCAATGTCTAGAAAATTCAATAGATAGAAACTTCAATGTCTAGAAAATTCAATAGATAGAAACTTCAATGTTTAGAAAATTCAATAGATAGAAACTTCAATGTTTAGAAAATTCAACAGATAGAAACTTCAATGTATAGAAAATTCAATACTTTAAAAATTCTATAAAAAGAAACTTCAATATTTAGAAACATCGAAATATTAATAATTAATAGTATTTTTATTAATTCAAGGATGAAATTTATTGGAAACGATGTTACACCGATAAATACGGCGTCCTCTATCAACACCTGCACCTCGGCTGGACGTGGAAGTGCATTTACCTGGAGAACCACATCGCCGAACTGATAGAAAAGGCCCAGCCTGAATACAACGACGAGGAGAGCATGGAGGACGTCACGACGCTGCTCTGTCCGTACATTCACCGCCTCGTCCTCAATCAACTCCAGTGCTGGAAACCTCCATTGACCATGGAAAAGGACGACCTGCCCGATGTCTACCCAACCGACCACATCAATCTAGAACCGATATTCAGGCGGCTCGTCAACATCGAAGAGCTGGAGATGAAGTACGCCATGAAGGATGTGGAAGAGAAGTTCACCTGGCACATGTTTAAAGTAAATATTAAAAAAAAAACATTCACTACAGTGAAACAAAACCAAGTCTAATAACATAAAAATAGTTCAACCTGAGGTGTTTTGTAGTAAGGACTCATTGTTGTAGATTCACGAAATGTTTTCGTATTTTTAAATTAAAAATGTTTCACTACGGTTTAAGTGAGAAATTAATTCATCATAAAAAAACATTATTGTCTAAAGCGTTTTACTACTTTAGTAAGTTTACACTTCTTTTTTTTTTCTATCAAGGTGTCTTTAAACGACGCTCGGCGTTTAGGTGAAGCTCTATTAAGTTTAAAGAAACTCAGACTGTTTTCCCTGCACACTAGCAATATTGAAGATTCACATTTACGACTCTTACTACAACAACTCGTTAAGGTAACCACATTGGAGGAGTTGAATATTTCTAATTGTTTGATTGGTAAATGATTTAAAAAAAGTGTTTTGTATAGAGTGATGATGGTTTATATTTTAGGTGATCAAGGCGCGTTGTGTTTGGCAAAGATGATGATGGTGCATCCAAACCTGCAAAAATTGATACTGACCAATAACTTCATCGGTGGTGTGGGTGGTGAAGGAATCGGTTACGCTCTGATGCAGGAGGATTGCTGTCCGATTAAGCACTTAAATCTTCGATTAAATCCATTAGGACATCGCGGTGTAATGGGGATTTTTAGAGCATTAGTGCGTGTGCATAAATTGGAGGAGTTGATCATTTCGGGCGTGGGTTTCGAGGACGAAACCTCGATCAGGCTACCGCTGATCATACAGCTGCATATGAATCTGAAATTTTTCGATGTTAGTAATAACTGGTTGAAGCCAGCGGAGGAAGTAAGATGAATATGATGAAAATATAAAATTGATGCTTAATTTAATCATTTTCAGAAAATTTTAGAAGCTATGAAACACAACAACACACTGGAATGGTTGGATTTGCGCGAGACGGACATTTCCGATTCGATATGGCAGAAGATCCGCAAGAAGTTGAATCGCAATAGGCGAGGAGCGGGCGATGAAGAATCTACCATTGAAGAGGAAATGGAATCTTTCGACGAAGAAAGATTTAGTTTCCGCCTGGACGAGGAATTCATAGGAGAGGAGGAATTGGAGACGGAGGGCGAGGAACTTGAGGAGGAGGCTGAATTTGAAGACGGGACGGAATCTGCAATATAAAGCAACGTAAATGTAGAAATGTAATTTATAATAAAGGGTTTTACTAAATTAATAAACATACGTCTATTTTGGTCCGGGTTTGCAATCAGTTGGGTGGCTGGATACTCTTCGCAATCACTCTCTTAGGGCCCATTCTAACACGGTCACTTCGAGGCGCCGCAGAGAAGCGCTTCAAACGCCCGTATGCGTGAATGCATCCATTTGATTCTACACTTTGCTAGCAGCTACGAAATTAGAAGCATTCGTGGCGCGACTTTTTCTGTGTGTGAATACCATCATTTACTTACAGCCTTCATCACTTGCCGCGCTTCTCTGTGGCGCCACTAAGTGGCCGTGTCGGAATGGGCCCTTACTTCATCTTCTCGTTAACGATGTAGGCTTCAACTTCGTTATAAATACTTAATCACAGATTAAACACACTTTTTACTTTGTTTTGTATAACAGAAATCTGTTATAACAAACAAATTTCTATTATACAAAACAAAGTAATCTGTATAACAGTTATAACAGATTTCTGTTATACAAATCGAAGTAAAAAGTGTGTTTAATTTGTTTCATCTTTATATTCGTTTTACTTTCAAGGCACCTAACAATAACTATACTTGTCAACATTGTCCTTAACATCTTCTACCCCTTTGCTAGAAGGAAATACAAAACGATTTTACAAAATTGTATAAAAATTTAATCAATAATATCAATACACGTGTGTAAAACAAAAAAATAAAACAATTATCCACCCCCCGGCGCGAGTGGAATGAACGCGCGCCAACAACCCGGAGGAGATAACACATCCAAGATAATAACGGGCCCGAAACAAGATCAACCCCGCATAAATAAATCCTATATATATATTTTTGTTTATTTAATCGCATAAAATAACCTTATCACTATATACAATTAGTAAATATACATAAATGTAATAAAAAATATTTTAGACTAGGCAAACCACTATATCATACGAAATTAAGACAATCTTAATAAGGAATTGGAACCATTTAAGTGATATGAAATCGTTTGAGCATTATTATTATTATATTGTTCTTTTGTTTTAACGGTAGGAATTATTGTTGGCACGATACTTAGGAGTTAAACAACCGCATTGTCTTAATTTAGTATTTGGTTGCTAATAATATATAAAATATATATACGAGGTCAATTTGTTAAGTATTGGAAACTTCCTAAAGTTAACATTACGTCAAAGTAGCTTAAATTCTGCAATAATTTATTGTAAGTAAAATAGTTTAATAATAATAATAATAATAAACAATTGTTTAACGAAAAGTATTTAACTTTAGATTCCGATACATACAAAACGCCCTCGTAATTAATACGTATAAAAAATGAAGTATTATAAAATATTCGTTAGTTTAATCTATTAACTTTTTTTACAGTTCTTTTTGAATGTGATGCGTGTTAAAAACTACATGAAGAGAATTAACGGAGTATGAAGTAATACAATTTGTTAATGGAGGGGGGTTACAACTAAGATGGTTGTATTGTGCGTGAGGAGTAATTACTATAGAGACAGAAAATTCTGAAGAAAAAATGATGGACACATCTAAAAATATGAAGGAAAAAAAACAGTTACTGAAAAAGTTTGGGAAAATTCTAAAAATTTAGAAGAAATTTTCTAAAAATAAAAATATGAAAAAAAAATAGTTTCTGAAAAATTCTAGCACCTTCAAGAAAAAATGATGGACACATCTACAAATATGAAAAAAATGTTACTGAAAAAGTTCAAGAAAAATCTAAAAATGTAGAAGAAAATTTCTAGAAATAAAAATATGAAAAAAGTTTCTGAAAAATTCTAGAACCTTCAAGAAAAAATGATGGACACATCTAAAAATATGAAAAAAATGTTACTGAAAAAGTTCAAGAAAAATCTAAAAATGTAGAAGAAAATTTCTAGAAATAAAAATATGAAAAAAAAGTTTCTGAAAAATTCTAGAACCTTCAAGAAAATTCTAAAAATATCTGGCAAAAAGACCATGGGTCTATAGCCGTAAAATCAATTACAATTAATATTGTAAATCCCTCTGTAATAAATAATAATAAATAAAGATGTTTGTCTCTCTAAAAATGTAGAAGAAATTTTCTAGAAATTAGTTCGGAATTAAAACTAATTGGAAAATAAATAACAGTAATTTTTAAGTTTTTATAGCACTATTTAATTATTTAAAATCCTCTTAACAAAATTCTAGAAATCTGAAGGAAAATTGTTAGAAAATTTTAGAAATTTGGAAAGAATATTGCTGAAAATTTCTAAAACCCTTGAAAAAATGTTAAGAAACATTATAGACAATTCTAAATTATAAAAAGAATTCTAAAAACCCCAAAGATAATTCTAGAAATCTAGAAACCTTATGAGAAAAACTTCTAAAATTTTGAAGAATAAAAATCACACAATCCTAAAAATTTTGGAAATCTGAAAGGTGAATTTTTCTGAAACATTCAAAATCCTTAAAGAAAATTCACGAAATTTAGTAGGAACATTTCTAAAAAATTCTGAAATTCACGAATAAAACTCTACAGAAAAAATGCTGGAAATTCTAAAAATATGAAAGATAAATAAATGGTTGAAAAATAATTCTAGAAAATTCTAAAAATCTGGCATAATTCTAGAAATCTTGAGGAAATTCTAGAAATCAGGAAAGAAAATTACTGAACCCCAAATTCTAGAAATTTGTAGAAAATTCTGAAATATTGTTTGAGAATTCTAAAAATATAAAATCTTTTCCTTTGAAAACTTCAAAAACTGAAAATTTTTGAAATCTAAAAGAAAAATATGCCTGAACATTCTGGAACTCTCGAAAGTAATTCTAAAAATTTGAAGGAAAAAGTGCTTTGAAGTTCTAGAAATATTGAAGCAAAAATCTGAAGGAAAAAATGCTAGAAATATTAAACAAAAAATTAGAAATCTAAAGGAAAAATGCTACAAAGATTTATAAAATATGAAAATTCTATTAATCTTGAGGAAAATGTGATGAAAAATCCTAGATACTCAAGAAAAAAAATTACTGAACCCAAAATTCTAGAAATCCGAAGAAAATTATTAGAAAATTCTAGAAATATTGCTGGTAATTCTAAAACCATAAACAAATTTCAAAAAATATAAAGAAAAAATGTTAAACAATACTAAAATTATAAAAAGAAAATTGCTGAAAAATTCTAGAACCCCCAAAGAAAATTCTAGAAATCTAGAAAGATAAATGGTGATAAAATAATGCTACAAAATTCTAAAAATCTGGGAGAATTCTAGAAATCTTGAGAAAATTATAATGAAAAATTCTAGAAATCATTAAAAAAACCTTTAATGAACCCCAAATTTTAGAAATCTGAAGGAAATTTTGTAGAAAATTTAAAATATTGCTAGTAAAATCTAAAACAAACAACAAACAAATTTCTAAAAATCTAAAAAAATGTTTGGCCTTTGAAAAATTTTAAAAAATGAATTTTTTTAGAAATCTAGAAGAAAAATATGCCTGAAAATTCTAGAACCCTCGAAAAAATTCTAAAAATCTGTAGGAAAAAGTGCTTTAAAGTTCTAGAAATCTTGAAGCAAAAATTTGAAGGAAAAAATGTTAAAAATCTTGAAGAAAAAATGCTACAAAATTTATAAAATGTGAAAATTCTAGAAATCTTGAGGAAAATTTGATGGAAAATTCTAGAAATCAGTAAAGAAAATTACTTAACCCTAAAATTCTAGAAATCTGAAGAAAGTTGTTAGAAAATTCTAGAAATATAGCTGGTAAATGTTAAAACCATAAACAAATTTCAAAAAATATAAAGAAAAAGTGTTACTAATACTAAAATTATAAAAAGAAAATTGCTGAAAAATTCTAGAACCCCCAAAGAAAATTCTACCAAATCTAGAATCTCCCAAATTTTTTTTAGAAATCTAGAAATATAAATGGTGGTAAAATAATGCAAGAAAATTCTAAAAATCTGGAAGAATTCTAGAAATCTTGAGAAAATTCTAGAAATCAGTAAAAAAAAATCATTACTGAACCCCAACTTCTGGAAATCTGAAGGAAAAATTTGTAGAAAATACTAATATATTGCTGGTAAAATCTAAAACCATAAAAAAAATTCTAAAAATCTAATAAAAATGTTTGAGAATTCTAAAAATATAAAGGATTGTCCTTTGAAAAATTATAGGAATCAAGAAAGAAAATTACTGAACTAAAAATCCTAGAAATCTGAAAAAAATGTTTAGAAAATTCTAGAAATATCGCTGGTATATTCTAAAATCATGAATAAATTTCTAAAAATCTAAAGAAAAAATGTTAAACAATACTAAAATTATAAAAGGAGGAATTGCTGAAAAATTTTATCTCTGAAGAAAATTTTAGAAATCTAAATGAAAAACATACAGGAAATTTCTAGAACCCTATAAAAAAAGATTCTAAAAATCCGAAGGAAAATGTTCTTGAAAATTTTACAAAACTTGAAAGAAAAATCTGAAGAGATAAAAACGCTAGAAATCTTGAAAAACAAAAATAAATAAAAATCAGAAAGTCGAATGCTTTACAATTTTAAAAATATGAAAATTCTAGAAATCTTCAGGAAAACGTGAATGAAAATTCTAGAAATCAAGACAAAAAATTACTGAAACAAATTTTAAAAATAGAAATCTTTATGAAAACGTGAATGAAAAGTCTAGAAATCAAGATAAAAAATTACTGAAACAAAACACAATAGTAAAAATATGAAAAATGAAAAAATATATTAGAAAATTCTAGAACAAAATTTTGAAAATCTGAAGGAAAAGGTGCTAGAAAATTCTAGAAATATCTAATGGAAACAATACTAGAAATCTTAAAAAAAAAGAAATCGGAAGGAAAAAATGTTACACAATTACAAAAATATACAATATGTAAAGAAATTGCTGAAAAATTTTAGAACCCTTAAAGAAAATATTATTTTCTATTTCTAGAAGGAATATTGATGGAAAAGTCTAAAACTCATGAACAAAATTCTAGACAAATCAAAAATATATAAGGGAAAAGGGAAATATACTGGAAAATTCTACAACAAAATTCTGAAAATCTGAAGGAAAAAACGCTAGAAAATTCTAGAAATCTTTTAAAAAAGTTAGAAACATCTGATGGAAAAAAATACAAGAAATCTTTAAAAAAATAGAAATCGAAAGGAAAAATTGCTACACAATTACAAAAATATGAAAATAAATTGCTGAAAAATTCTAAAACCCTCAATAAAAATATTATTTTCCATTTCTATAGTTAGAAGGAATATTGATGGAAAATTATAAACTCGTAAACACAATTCTAGACAAATCTAAAAATATGTAAAGAAAATTATAGAAATGTAGAGGAAAACATAATTGAAAAATCTAGATATCAGGAAAGCAAAATGGTAGAAATTTCTAGAACAACTAAATTCTAAAAATCTGAAGCAATTTTACATATAAAATTACTTTTATCCTCATATAGAAGAAAGTTTTTAATCACTCATAGATGCTTTGATATGAAGACCACAAAGAAATTATTGATTAGAATGAAATAAAAATAATAATCATTAATTCCATACTTAAATGTTTTTGTTGTAAATAAATGAGCCTGTTTAATAATTACTCCTCACTACAATCGGTTACATTAGATATTATATTCTCTGGTTTGAACCAGATTTTTTTATTAATAAATTTTAAGACATGTTCTTAACAACAGATGGCGCTGTAATCTGAATTTCAGTAGTATTCTCTAATTGAAATAAAACAACACAGTTGGGAGGGTCTGAATTCAATATTCTCTAATGTTTGTAAGAATACAGTAATTTTGTAAATATACGATGTGAAATAAAAACTAAGGCTGAAAATTGCAGACTAAATATTTTTTTGTATAAAGTGGTTTGTGCGCCATCCATACAATAATTATTACATTATTGTGCACATTAATTACAAATTTGGTCATAGAAATGGTTGAGATTATAAAAATTAGGGACGGAATCTAATTAGAGATAATAAACAAAAACTAACAGTGAAATCAAAAGACATTTGGGTGCTGGAATTAAATAAATTATTTAAACCGTCAGATAGTGCTAGTATTAAGTTTTAGTTCTGAATTACTAATAGATAGGGCTAGATAAGATGTACTTATCACCAGATGGCGCTACGTGCTCACCACCAGATGTCGCTATAATCAAATACGTCATTCTAACCACTAGGTGGCGCTAGATGCAACCGTATAAGTTGTACTTAACTGCAGGTAGCGCTATATTCAAATGAGATGTGCGTTATTATAAAAATCAATTTTTACTAACCGCCAGGTGGCGCTATGTACAATCATATAGATTGTATTTAACACTTAATTGCGCTTTTTTCAAATTAGATGTATGCTATTATCAAATAAGCTAAACTAACCACCAGGTGGCGCTTTGTACAAACACCATAGATATACTTAACACGACCAGGTGGTATTAAAATCGAATAAGATATGCTTAGTGGCAACCAGAGAGTAACAAACTAATGTAACCGTTTAATTACTGACCTTACTATCGGGGTGATGCGTTAATAAACAACAACCTGTCATCTCTGAGATCCGTATAAACCGTTTTTCATCATATTTTTTTTCAGTCTAAATAAACAATAGAAACATTCAGAAATTGTACCGTAAAGTTAATAGACCATCGTTCAGCTTAAAAACTATTAACGTAAACTATTTTTTTTTTTACAAAAAAAAATGTGCTGTATCCGAAGATATTTTAAATACCACTATCACAGCCACATCAAATACAATTAAATTATATATGGCAGTTAAGTCAACTTAACTATCCCGACACATAAAAAAAGGGGGGCGCGAAAGCGTCCCGCTGGCGAGTAATTGCGATCAGCGCGCGCCGTTGCCGTTTTGTTTTGTTTTTACGTTAGATAAAAAAAATGAATGAATGATTTCAGTCTGTTGGCGGCGCGCTTCAGTCAATCGCAACATCCGGGACGCTTTCGCAAATCAAAATTAAAAAAATAATTAAAATTCCGTGTAAAAAAAAAATCACTTTCGCAAAATAAAATATTGCACAGGACAATTTGATTACGATAAAAGTATAATTAAATATAAGAAATAAAGCCAAATTAATGGGTTTTTTTTTTCAATTTTTTTAAGGTTAGTTTTTATCAACATTTTAAAATGTTCCAACGGAAATATATATACTTAACAAAATAATTAATCTATCAACAGTTGCGTAAATACCTATTAGCATTGTTTAAAATTGATTGTTGCGATCTTTGTACTCTCGACTTTAAATTTTTTTAGAAATTCGCTTTTAACGCTTTTCACTACGGTAATTATCACATTTCATTTTTTAATTAACATTTTAAACATAACCTCATTTAATTTACGCCATCTATAAGAGATTACGATTGGTGAGAGATTTAGAAAATGTTTGTAGAGAGCTAGTTGAAAAGTGTCATTCAAATAAATGAGGTTATGTTGTATCGTAAGAAAATATTTTAAAATTGTGCCATTATAACAGATGCTGAGATTAATTTTATTATGTATAAAGTTAACTGTATTTCACGATCGAGCACAATTTTAAATTAGAATGGGGTTATAAATTTCCTATAAAAAATATTGCATCTTCATCCGAGGAATAATTACCGTAGCGAGACGGCGCTTTCGGTGAAAGATCATGAATCGTTCAGCACGTCCATGATGTAAACCTCACCGAGATTGTCGACGGTTAGGAACGACTCGAAGTCGCGCGAGAACGACATGTGGTCGGCGTACGAACCGTGCAGTTTGATCGCGGCCAATAGATGGGGCGCCGACTGCGGCCCTCGCTTCTTCGACCAGCTCACGTCGATGCTGAGGGACGAGAAGTTGTTGAGCAGGTCGATGGACATCGGTCTCGACGGTACTTTCATTGAATTCGATCGAGATCTGAAGCTTCTTCTAATACTGCAACACGCATATGTAATTACAGTTCCAAAAAAGTGAAACCAATTAATTTACCTATCGGGTAGTAGTTTGATGTTCCACCAGGCTATTTGTTCTCCAACGCTAACTAGTATTAGTTCCGAGGGGGAGAAGTACAGATTGCGAACGCATGATTTATGCAATGAGAGTGTTGAGTATATCCTTTTCTTCTCTATATCCCAAATCTACAAAGTTAATAATATTAATAAATACATTTGTTAATTAATTAATAATTAAATCAAACTGATTACCAAAGGTGTAGAAACTAAATACAAAATCTACCAAAATGAAAGCCACTATCTAGAAAATATAATTTATACTGATCACTAGAAAGGCCTAGAATCAATTTCGTTAATGGACCACTAGATGGCGCTGATTCTCACAAGATTTAAATACAATATAATGAAATAAAACAATGAAACTCCATAACACGATGAAATAAAACAACACAGCTGGGAAGGTTGCGCATTCCGTATTCATCTGCCTGATGAAGCCACTGTGTGGCGAAACATGTTGCAGTGTTCAACAATAAATGTGAAACTGTGTTGTTTTATTTCAATTTGTTATGGAGTTTCATCATGTATCCGCCTCGCCAAATCAATAAATACAATATATTAACCATTAGAAGAAGCAGATTGTCAATTGATAGTATTAGAATAACTGACTACTAGATGGCGTTAAAAATCATTGTATTCAATTATTAATTATTATAATTACTAATTACTGTAATGAACATTAAAATTAAATTATTAATTGATATTATTAGAATAAATTACCGATAGCATTCATTCTTAACGAGTAACTGAAATTAACTTATTAATTAAAATTAATTACCACAACATTTCCATTATCACAGCCCAGAGCCAGGTACTGATTATTGTTCGAAAAGCAACAGCTACTAATACAATCGTCCAGTTCCTTCCCCTGAGTCCGCGTGGCAGTGATATTGTTCTCGTCGGCGTCGATGTGAAAAATTTGAAAATTCGAATTCGTCGTGATACACACGAGAGTATTATCGTTCGAAATGGACGTTTTGGTGTAGTGTATATTATTAAAATTATTATCGCTGTACAGGACTGTGCTCATCGAAGGAGTTTCGATGTCCCAACATTTAATCAGCGTGCGATTTTTCCCGATGCTCAGCATCTTATTCCTCGCACCGGCCAGACGGTAACATTTGAGTATCGGTACCAGTGGAATCTTCGTGTTATCGCATAATCCGATCAGCATCGTGCAATTGCCGTTGTGGTAAATAGAGAGCATGCCTGATTCGGACGCTGCTGCCAATAGCGGCTCGTCGACATAATTACCACCTCCGAAATTCATCACATCCAAATACGTGACGGCTTTATCCAGGGTCATAATTTTCTTATTTAGCTTATTTTTGAACTTGAACACAAACACGTTACCGTTATCGGTGCCGTAGAAAACATTGTTACCGTGCAAGTCGAAAGTAATACTAGTGATAGTGTTGGTAACGACATCCGTCTCCACCACCAGCTTGTGCCCCTTGAGTATTTGGATTTTATTAACGGTGTTGGGAAGGGCTATTAATGGAGAGCGGATGCCCAACGTCGGCTTGACGTCTTCGTTCCAGTAAGAGGAGAACATCGGTAGGCTCTTCGCCGTTTTTCCACCTGTCGTGTTTGGACGGACGTGCCAGGTTTTGACGGTCTGATCTTCGAAACCAGTCAGGAGGATTTGTATCGAGTTGTCTGCACTGTTAACGCATGCATCCAAACAAATTACTAACCTGAAACAAATTATTTTTGTTAAAACTTTATTAATTATTTAATTACATTAGGGATGTTTGAATTTCCCTAATGTATACATACCGTTCCATCAAGAGTGTAGCTCAACAAGTATTGAATTTATAAATTATTTAATTAGTCATTCAGATTATCAGATAATAATAATAATAATAACCAAACTTTATTTCAGAGAAATGTTAACAAAAACAAACAATATAATTGAAAACATAAATGAAATTATAATATAACGTAGAGTATTAACAAGCAGATATAATGTCGAAAGTTAACAAAAACATTAAGTCAAGCGCATCTTATCAAAGTAGGCATTAAGAGAGTAAAGTTCTGCGTCCAACAATAAGCGAAATACCTCAGTTTTATATTTACTGAACAAATGAAGCTCTTGTATTTTTCTCGGTAAATGATTGTAAAATTTAATGCATCTATAAAATGCATTTCGTTCGGTGGTCGTCTGGATACGTTATTTCTATGGATCTTGTCTCATATGTATGATTTTTACTAATAGGGCCAAATTTGGATCTATTTAAAAAAAAAAAATTTAAACATTAATAAATAAATAAACTATAAATTGTGAGTATACCATTCTCCTTAAAAACTCCTTTGCAAGATTGTCTATATGTTAAGCCAAAAACTGAACGTATAATTCGCTTTTGTATTATAAAAATATTTTGTATGTGGTTACTATTTCCCCAAAAAATTATTCCGAATCTTAAAATGGATTCAAAAGAGGCATGGTAGATTATTTTTAGCGACTCTTTATTGAGATATTTTTTTAAAGTATTCATTATGTAGCAGAGCTTCGCTGTTTTCGAGGACAAGTGTTCTACGTGCGAGCGCCAATCCAACGAATCATCAATAATCACACCCAAAAACTTAACCTTATAACTTAATTTGATTTTATTATCTGTTAATTGAATAAATTCAGGGGCATTGATCTGTAACTGTTTTGTTTTAAAAAGAACAGCATTTGTTTTTTCTTTATTAAGTCGCAGCATATTAGAGGCAAACCACTTCTCAATGTTTTCAAATATATTATTAGACATTAACACAAGATCTGGATACAGTGTGGCGGAGACCAATAAATTTGTGTCATCAGCATAATTAGTTATGCAACATTTTGTATTTAATCTCAACCGATGTAAGTCATTAATATATATTATAAATAATATAGGCGATAGAATGGTACCCTGAGGTATTACTACATTGCCACTATTACAAATTGTAGATTTAAATTGCACTCCACCTTCTTCTATAACCACTCTTTGATGTCTGTTTGACAGATATGACTCGAACCATTGTAATGTGTTTCCTCTTACACCATATTTCTCCATCTTTAATAACAGGATTTTATGATCTATGTATCATACGCTTTAGATAAATCTAAAAAAATACCCAGTGCAAGCTCTTTGTTTTCAAAGGCATCGTTTATATATTTCTTAAATTGAAATATGGCCGTCTCGATCGATTTACCTTTGAGATATGTGTGTTGAAATTCACTAAAAATTCCTGACATACTAAAAAAATTTAATAGCCTGTCACAAATTGCAATCTCAAATAATTTTGAGTATGCTGATAGAAGACTTATAGGCCTGTAGTCATCCATATTCTGAGAGTCTCCTTTCTTAAATATTGGTTTAATAAGTGCTAATTTCAATTTATCAGGAAATATTCCGAATTTAAAAGAATTGTTGATTATGTATAACAGGCATGTGCAACGAACGGCCCGCGGGCCGGATCCGGCCCCTGACTTTATTTTATCCGGCCCGCAGCACAATTTTCAAACCTCACTAAACCTGGCCCTTGAAAGTGAAAATATATATGTATCCTTAATAATTTTCATATAATCTAAGGATCTTAAAGTTTTATAGGTATCATAAAGTTTTGTACTGTATTTAGTCAACTCAGCAATCAGTGTATGCAATAAACAGGGAAAACCCCGTCTTATTTGCACTGGCTGTAAGAATGTTGATTAGTGATGGAAGATTCAGCCGAGGAAAAGCATGTAGGTATTTGTAGTGAGGTACAGCAGTTTCTAAATGCATATTTATTTTACAATTTAACATAATCTTTAAAATGACATCAGAGAAGAGAAGAAAAGTTGATATTGAAAATCGTGTTTTTCAAGATAAGTGGACTAACGATTACTTTTTTATTATGAAAAAAACAAGCCAGTTTGTTTAATTTGCCTTGAAAGTATATCAGTGATAAAAGAATTTAATTTAAAACGCCACTTTATATCAAAACATTCTAGTTATAGTAATCTCAATGGGAAACAAAGAAACGATAAAATAATAAATTTGAAAAAATTATTATCTGCGCAACACACTCTTTTCCACAGACAAAGTGATTTATGCAATAGTATTGTATGAGCAAGTTTTATAATTGGTGAAACAATTGCAAAGCATTATAAACCTTATTCTGAAGATGATTTTGTTAAAGAGTGTCTTATTGCTGTCGTTAAAGAACTGTGTCCTGAAAAGAGCGACGATATAGCAAAAATAAGTCTTTCTCGTTCGACTATAACAAGACGTATCGATGATATGGTCAACGATGTCAAATCAAACCTTAAGTTACGTGCGTCGCAGAAGTTTAAGGCATTTTCATCAGCTCACGATGAGAGCACAGATACTACCGATAGCGCACAATTAGCTATTTTTATTCGCGGAGTTGATATCAAATTTAATTACATGGAAGAATTGCTGGCTCTTCGACCTATGAAGGATACCACACGAAGAGAAAACATTTTCGAAGAAGTAAAAGCATTTTTTGATCAATTTGAGCTTAAATGGGAGAATCTAAGTTGAATTTCTACTGATGGTGCTCCAGCTATGGTTGGTTCTAATTGAGGAGTTGTCAGTAGAATTAAATTGGAACTATTTAGTATTAATATTGACACTGAAGATTAAAGTGTATTTCACTGCATTTTACATCAACAATATTCGATCAAATTTACACACGTAATGAAAACAGTAGTTTCTTGCCTAAATTTCATTAAATCAAGAGCACTTTACCACCGTTAGTTCCAAACATTTTTGGAAGAACTGCAGTCTAAATTTGAAGATCTGACAATTTATTGTAAAGTGCGCTGGTTAAGTAAAGCAAAAATGTTAAAACGATTTTATGATTTCAAAGTTGAGGTATTTGTTTTTATGGATATGAAAGAAAAACCTGTACAAGAGCTAAAGAACACAAATTGGGTCTGCGATCTTGCGTTTCTCGTTGATGTAACAAGTCATATGAATGAATTAAATACAAAGTTGCAAACCCAAGAACAACTTGTTCATGAACTGTATAGTCACTTCAAGCCATTCCAAAATAAATTAAGACTTTGGGAAAATTAGTTCCGAACAGGGAATACCTACCATTTTTGCACTCTTGCAAATCATAAAGATCATGCTAACTTGGAAATGTTTGCAAACGAGTTACAATTTTTAAGAGATTAATTTAACACCAGATTTAAAGATTTTCGCTGCCAAGAAGCAAGCCCGAAAAGTTTTTCCTCTCCATTTAATGTGGAAATAAAAGAAGTTTCATTTTCATTGCAAATGGAACTCATTGAATTGGAAGAAAAATCCGATCTTAAGGCGATGTTTAGAGACACGCCATTAACTGGTTTTTATAAAAAATATTTACCAACCGATAAATTTCCAAATCTCGCATCTTTGGCTCAGGAAAAAAATGTCATTATCATCCGATATTTCACCAAATATTGATTATTTGGTGAAAAATGTGAAGGCACAGTCTTCCCATTAAATATGTTTGCACTTGTCTATTTTAATCTATTTTCTGAAAGCCAGTTCTAATATAATAAATGACTACATACATGTACGTATGTGTTGTTATTTTTTCCATTTTTACTTTCCCTATACACGTAGTATATAGGGGGAGTATTGTTTTCGTGATTTTTTTTTGAAAATTTTTTTTTTGCGGAAATATCCGTTTTGGGGCCCCCTAAGTTCATTACCAAAAACGAATGATCCTATTGAGATGAAACATTAAACTTAAGGTTTTATCGTTAAAAACTGGAACTGAAAAGCTTTTGGTAAACATTCATAGACCGGAAGTGGATGTTTACTCGAGGCGTTTTTTTGTGATATTTTTCTAAATATGAAAATTTTTAAAAAACGGTTTAAACAAAAGTTAAAGGGAATGAAAAACTAAACAAGTTTTATTAAAAAATATTTTTCATAAAATTCTTAACTTTCGAGAAAAAAAATTAAAATTGAAAATTTTAACATTTCTTGAAAATTACTAATAAACTATTGCAGTTACGTAAAACTTATATAACAAATAATTGTAGAGAATTTAAAACTGAATAAATTATTAGGAATAGCCTTTTTGCGTAAACATCATAGTTTTCGCGTAATATATAGGGAAAGTACTATGATGGCCACATCACCATTTTTTTGAAATGTTAAAACGTAATAAATATATAATTTCCTTAAATCAAAAAACGAATCTCTCCGTTCCTTATAAATTCAAATAAAAGGTCTGGCCCGCGATTTTAGGTTGAATTTGTTTTCCGACCCGCGGTCTTGATGAAGTTGCACATGCCTGATGTATAACAATAGTTGCGAAATTAACTCGATACTCTGTTTGACAATGTTGTTTGAGATTTCATCATCTCCGCTACTATATTTATTCTTCAGTCTATTTGAAATACCTATTAATTCTGATTGCGTTACTGAAGGTAGGAACATTGTATTTGTTATTGTATTCTATATGATTGTAATTATTATTTGATGAATTTAGATTTCCTGATGCTCCCTGTAAGTTTTGTTGTGTTAGAAATTGATTAAACATTTCTGCTACATTAATTGGGTCTCCTTTTAGTCTCTTTTTTTCAGTAGATTTATTGGTAATTTGTTTGAAAATTCCCCACATACATTTCATCTTATTGTCCGATGATTTTATTTTATTATCATATGTCGAATATCGCGATAATCTCAATAATTTGTCGTATTCCTGCTTCTTGTAGGTATATAACTGTTTACAGTGATCACTATAATGCGAAAGTACATATAGTATATCCAGATCTTGCTTACATTCTTTTATATTCTGAGGATCTGTATATAATGCCGATCTTTGTTTTTTCCTTTTAATGATGCAAGTTATTGGAAAACTTTGATTAAATATTTTATTAAATTCATAACTGAAAATATTCCACTGTCTGTTTATATCATTTATATCCACATTATATACAGGTTTCCAGTCACATTTACTTAAAGTAGACATAAATTCTTTTTTGTTTGCTTCATTGAATACTCAATGGTAGATTATAGATTAGATTATATTTGTCTTTATCATACATGCTTTTATGGAATAATAACAAAAATTGGCACAAAAAAGTACATACATATAAACAATACAAATTTTAGCGCTCGCATGTATTTTGATTTATAATATAGTACATAATGTATTTCTGGCCTTTCTGATTTATACTCACCTCCATAGTTGGTGATTATATTATCTAAACAGCTTCTACAACCCCCAATCACCCTTGTGTATTCAGTTATTGTTGCACGCAGACCAAAACATTCTAAAATGTTTAAAAAATGCCTTCTGTCCTCATTGTCATCTTTTAATTCAATATTAAAATCGCCACACAAAAAAATTGTCTTTTCCACTATGATTATTTTCGACAGCAAACCTTCAATTTGGCGGTAGAATATCGCTTTATTTCGATTTGGTGGACGATATATGGAAATTATAATAGCAGATTCATTGCCAATACTAAATTCACCTGCCGCGCACTCTATTTCGTTGCATATTGAGAACTTATTTAGTTTATTTCGCGGATTCCCGGCTATACCATCGCGACAAAAAATTGCCAAACCTCCATGCGCACCACTTAATCTGCAATAGGCAGATATTAAGTTAAAACCGTTCACAGAAAATGTTTTAATTTCTTCATATGATTTCCAATGTTCAGTAACACAAATTACATTACATTCCCGAATTTCTTCGACCGCTATGTTAATATTATCTACACAATTCCCTATTGATCGTACGTTCTGGTGAATAATAGCGTATTTTAGTCATTTATTGCTTTCTTTTATATGCGCGTCCTTAGATATTCTCGTATTAAAATTAAATCTACGAATTTCAATTCCTGTAGGCCACGAAGATGCAGGTGCTCGAAGTTAGCTCCTATTTTAAATGCTTTATTTTGTCCTTTCGTCTCAAGTTTATCGATTGATTTAATTTTAATTGCTCCGTGGTTCTCTCGCAAATATTCTCCAATCATATTCTCCGTTACCGACTCCGCACATTTTCCAATATATATCCATGCAATTTTGTCACATGCTTTAAATCCATCAGCCTTTACTTGCGAGGTGCCAATAAGTGTTTTTTTGGATTTCGGTGTCTTATGTTCAACTGTAGTCCATTCTGAATCTTTTTTATATACCAATTCTTTATCAATGTGAATTATTTCATTTAACTTATCCCTTTGCTGTTTATCAAGTTCGCCGCTATTATTTGCTACCGATTTCACTTTGTTTGCATAAGTGTTTGTGGTATTTTCTCCTTGTTGAGTTGAATTATTGTTTATTCCGTTATTTCTAATATTTATTCTCATTTCATTTGTGTTATTATGGTTGCCTCCCTTATGTTTATTATTTCCAGCAATATTTTCTTCTAAATGCTGCATATTTTTCCTCAATTCCCTAATTAGCTCATTTTTGGTTTCAAGAAGTTCATCTTTTGCTTGGATGACTGCTTTTAACCCTTTAATAATCTCTAATAAATGACATTTGTCTTTGTTTACAATTGAGTTTTCTGAACTAACCTCACTTTCACCATCGTTAATTATGTTCTCTAGCGGAACGCATTTATGATGTACTAAACATTTGGGATGGCACAATTTTTCACAATTGTCGCACACTGTATTTCTTCCCACAGGTTTTCCACATTTTCCGGCACATTTATCACTACTAACGATCGCGGGTACAGAAGAATCGCTCTCTTCGCCCGACGCCATTACTAATTTTTCATATAGTCAATGTTTCATATAGTACAAAATATATCTTTAAAGATATGTTATGAATAATACTTACCCGCTTTGGTCACAAAAATCCTCAACAACGGCCTTCCTCTCCAAATCCCACATCCGGATTCGGTTATCCGAGGACCCGACCACTAAAAATTTTTGTGTAATAGTGCTGCACACGAACTTAGTGTTCATGTCTCTCTCGCTCATCAGCAAGTCGAAGCTCCAGTTTTTCACCAGGATCTGTTTGTTAGGATAGTGCGCATGCTCCCACGTCCATTTCGTAACGGTGACGTCCTGCATAGTGATGACACCGTTAATGTCGTCGTACGGCACCACGTGCATCGCATCGATGTTGCTTCTGATGTTATTATTAAGTTTCAGCAAAAATTCACCGCTTTCAGTACCGTAGAGAAATATATCGGAATTGCACGTCGCTATGATAATGCTGTCGTCGTTGGAAAACCCTACGCAGGTGATTTGACCAATGTTCAGAGGGATCACGTGCTGCGCGACGTTGTCTTTCCAAAGCACAATCTTCCCTTTCTCCGATCCGGTGACTATTAATTTCTCCGCTGGATAATCGTTGCAGAACGCCGCTGATATCAATTTATCGTCGTCTAGTTTAAAGACCTCACTCCTATCGATACGTTTATCGCTGCCGAAGAACATCTGGTGATTCTCTTGTTTTACCTGCGGTGAGGGTATGTGTTGAGAGAAACCTGAAATGATTAAATAGAATAGAGTAAAATATTAGCTTGTATTTATACACATAATTATAATAGTAAAATAATTGAATTATTCGTTTATTCAACACAAATAATTTCATTCAAATTAGTGTTGCTATGATGATCCGTACTATTTGTAACACGCAAATTAATTTTGTATCATTCAGTGTCTGTCGAGGTATTAGCTAGAGAAGTAGTCATTTCAAAATTAATTTGTTTTGTAGTCTTGTAAGACTCATTGTTTTAGATTCACGAAACGTTTTCGTATTTTTAAATTATTAGTAAAATAATTCTAAAAATGGTGATGTGGCGCCATCATAGTACTTTCCCTATATTTTACTCAAAAACTATGAGGTTTACGCAAAAAAGTTATTCTTAATAATTTGTCCAGTTTTAAATTCTCTACAATTATTTGTTATATACATTTCATGTAACTCCAATACTTCGTTAGCAAATTAGCTAAAAATGTCGACATTTTCAATTTTTATTGTTTTTCTCGAAAGTTAAGAATTTTACAAAAGATATGTTTTTATACAACTTATTCCATTTCTTATTCCCTTTAACTTCTGTTTGAAAAGTTTTGTAATATTTTTCATATTAAAAAAAAATATCGGAAAATAGCCAAAAACGGGGGGCGCGTAAACAGCCACTTTCAGTTTATAAATGTTCACCAAAAACATTGCAGTGCTACTTTTTAACGATAAAACTTTAAGTAGAAAGTTTCATCTCAAACTGAACATTTGAGATACAGCGACTACAGGCATTGTCAATCACCAAAACATTACTATACAAAATGGTGATGTGGCCATCATAGTACTTTCCCTATATTTTTCTCGAAAACTATGAGGTTTAAGCAAAAATGTTGTTCTTAATAATTTGTGCATTTTTGAATTCGCTACAATTATTTATTATATGAATTTCATCTATCTCCAATAGTTTATTAGCAATTGGCAAAAAATGTCAAAATTTTCAATTTTTATTTTTTTTCTCGAAAGTTTAAAATTTTATGAAAAACATGTTCGAATAAAACTTGTTCAGTTTTTCATTCCCTTTAACTTTTGTTTGAACCGTTTTTTAAAAATTTTCATATTTAGAAAAATATCACGAAAAAACAAAAAAACTCCTCGAGTAAACAACCACTTCCGGTTTATGAATGTTTACCAAAAGCTTTTCAGATCGAGTTTTTAACAATAAAATCTTAAGTTTAAAGTTTCATGCCATTCGGATCATTCGTTTTTGAGATACAGCACCCACCGACAGACAGACAGACAGACAGACAGACAGACACACACACACACACACACACACACACACACACACACACAGACACAGAATTTTTTTTTCCAGAAATTAGTGTTTTGGGTTCAGGGGACCCCAAAACGGATATTTCCGCAAAAAAAATTTTTGAAAAAAAAATCACGAAAACAATACTTCCCCTATATATACTATATAGGGAAAGTAATAATGGTGATGTGGCCATCATAATACTTTCCCTATATTTATCTCGAAAACCATAAGGTTATTCTTAATAATTTGCTCCATTTTGAATTCTTCACAATTACTTGTTATATAAATTTCAAATTAGGAGAAGTAAAACTCTTGTTATGTTCCGCAAGGACCGAAACACGTGTCAGTTATCTGAAAATAAAGAAATGGAACATAACAAGAGTTTTACTTCTCCTAATTTGAAAATTTGGTTTCATTTAGTTCCTATAGTTTATTAGCAATAAGCAAAACATTGTAAACAATTTTAAATAAAGAACTACAAAAAAATATTTCAATGAAACTTTTTCAGTTTTTCATTCTCTTTTGTTTGAAAAGTTGTCTTTTTTTCAAAATTTCTTAAATTTCACAATTTGTTTGAATAAATCTATTAAACTTTGCAAAAATGTTAAATCTTGAATTTTTGAGGCGTTCACTTCGTATTACATTTTTAGTGAATAACAGAAAAACGTTTAACTTTTTAAAAAAGTAGTATAAAAAAGTTAAACGTTTTTCTGTTATTCAAAAATGTAAGTTTATTTACGTTTTACTTTTAATTAAAACCCTCGCTTATGTTTTACTGATTGGAGGGTGGGTTAGAGGCCACCCACCCACCCTACATATACATATAAACTTTAATTACTGATCGCCTCGTGGTTTGCAATAATTTTAATTACAAAATTTGAATAAAAGAAAATTGTCAGAAGTAAAATTTTTGATAAAGAAAATGGTTGCGACCGTTACTATGTGGTAATCCATACAAATTATTAAAATTTTAGAGCCTCCAATAAAATCTTCACAATTTAGAAAGCGGGTTGAATAAAAAATCTTGAAACCTAGAGAAGAAATTAGTGGAAATTTCTTGAATTCTCGAAAATGTAAGTCTAGATTTTAGAAAAAGAAATTCTAAAAAATCTAGGGCCTTAAGAAAAATATAGATTACTACAAACAAATTTTCTAAAAAGTTTTAGAGCCTCCAAGAAAATCTTTGTAATTTATAAGATAAGAAGATAACCTTGAAATCTGGAGGAGAAATTTCCTGAACCCTTGGAAAAAAATCTAGACTTCTAAATGAAAATTTTCTAAACAATTCTAGAAATTCTAGAAAGACCAGTTAAAATATAAGTTGAAATCGGGAAGAGAAATTACGGAAAATTCCTTAAACTTTCTCGAAAATAAGAAAATATTTGTAGGGGAAATTTTTCTAAAAAATTCTAGACCCTCCAAGAAAAATTCCGCAATTTAGAACTTTCTAAATAATTTTATTGTTGAAACAAAATGTTGAATTCTAGAGAAGTAATTACTGAAATTCACCTAAATTCTCGAAAAAAAAGAGGAAAGAAAATCTTCGCAATTTATAAGAAAAGTTGAAAAAAAATTTAATTTGGGGAAGAAGTTATTGGGCATTTTCTAAAATCTAAACTTTTAGAAAAAAATCTAGAATGCCTCAAGGAAAATCTTTGCAATTTAAAAAACGACTTCAAAAAAAAATCTTGAACTCTGGAGAATAAATTGCTAGAAATTTCCTGAACCCTCAAAAAAATAATCTGATTTCTAGAAGTAAATTCTAAAAATTCTAAACCCTCAAAGAAAATCGTTGCGCTTTAAAAGACAAGTTGAAAAAATCTTGAAATGTGGAGAAGAAGTTACTAGAAATTTCCTGAGTCTAGATTTTTAAAAACAAATTTTCAAAGACATTCGATTTTCAATTGTTTTTCAGTATTTTTTAAAATAACTTTTCATAGCAAGGACGGTTTTAAGAAATTCTTTTACGAAATGATTTCTAACATCAAATACAAATTGATGGACTAAAAATCTTGAATTTTTTTTGCGCAATTTAGATAAGAAATTCCTAAAATTTCAATGTAACGATACAAGAAATTTTGTAAATTTCCAGAAATATTGCAAAACATTCTAAAACACAACTCTCGAAAAATTGCTTTGCTATATCCAAAACAAATTGCTCAAAAATACTAGAATTTACAGACCTTTTTGAGAAAAAAAAACAACAAAATAAGGAAATAAATCTAAATAATTAACGAAAGATACTAAAATTTTTGAAAAGATATTCTAAAATCATTAATGAATATACAACAAATAATAACATTTAAGAAAAAATGAATAGTAGACTCCTTTGAGAAATTTCTAAAACTCTACAAAAGAAATTGTTGGAAATTTCTAGGAACAGATTTTCTAGAAAAGTCTATAGCCTCCAAATCTGAATATGAGTTATTGGAAATTTCTGAAAAAAAAGTGTCGAATTTTGGAAAAGATTTTTTTTTTTAATTTTTGAGCCCTGAAGAAAGCAATTTATAAGACAATATTAAAATCTAGAAGAGAAATTACTGAAAACGGCATCAAAGAAAATTCTAAAAATATTAAAACGAACTTTATAAAACATCTAGAACTCCCGAATAAGACCTTTGCTAAAAACTCTGGAAATATGAATAAGAAATTACTGTTAACTTCCAGAATCCTCCAAATAAGTTCTAGAAATCTACAAGGAAAACTTGTGAAAAATTCTAGAATTCTTGATCAAAATTCTTTGGAAAGAAAGATGTAAAAAAAATCCTGAAACTTTTAGAAGTTCTAGAAAATTAGAAGAAAATTTCCTAATAAACTGTAAAACTCTCGAATAAGATCTTTGCTAAAAAATTCTGGAAATATCTATTTATTTATTAAAGAAAAAGTTTTATAAACCTAAAATGAAATCTTGTGAAAAATTCTAGAAACCTTAATGTAAAAGAAAAACTAAAAGTATGGATCATCTGAGAAAATTATAGAAATTTAGAAGAAAATTTTCTAATAGAAAAAGTTGTATAGAAACCAGGAAAATATTTTTATAAATACATATAAATAATGATTTTTTGAAACTCTTGAAAAAAATCTTTGCTAAACCTGTAAAAATTTTCGATGAAAATTCTTTGGAAAGGAAGTTGCAATAAAAACTAAAAGTATGGAGGACAAACTACTGAAATTTCAAGAATCTTTAAAGAAAAATGTAAATAATTTTCTGAAATATTCTAAAGTTAAATTAAGAACTTTACGAAAAACATGTATTTATAAAACTTGTTCAGTTTCTCATTCCCTTTAACTTGTTTGTTTGAAAAGTTATGTAATATTTTTTAAATTTAGATTTTAAATATTGAGAAAAAACAACAAAAAACACTTCCGGTTTATGAATGTTCATCAAAAGCTTTTCAGTTCCACTTTTTAGTGATAAAACATAAACAGTCCACAGACATTCTCATTCACGAAAACAATACTTTCCACAAATGGTATTTCCCTATATTTTACTCGAAAACTATGAGGTTTACGGAAAAAAGCAATTCTTACTAATTTGTTCAGTTTTGGATTCTCTACAATTATTTGTTATGTGAATTTTATGTGACTCCAATAGTTTATTAGCAATTAACAAAAAATATCAAAATTTTCAATTTAATTATTATTTTTCTCGAAAGTTAAGAATTTTATGAAAAATATATTTTAATAAAACTTGTTTAGTTTTTCATTCCCTTTAACTTTTGTTTGAAAGGTTTTGTAATATATTTCATTTAAAAAAAAATATCGGAAAAACACAAAACACGGCCTTGAGTAAACATTCATCCATTTCCGGTTTTTGAATGTTTACCAAAAGATTTTCAGTTCGAGTTTTTAATGACAAAACCTTAAGTTTAAAGTTTCATCTCAATCGGATCATTCGTTTTTGAGATACAGCGCCCACAGACATTTGCACGCACGAAAACAATACTTCCTCTATATATATATATATTCTATATAGGAAAAGTAATAAAGTCTAAACCTCAATTGAAACACGGCAAGTATTTAGAAATATTACCATTTTCGGAAAATATATTTCCGTGGCTCCTCCTCTTCTGTTGGTGCAGCCCGTCCAAGTTCCATAATTTCATCACGCCATCTCTCGATATCGAGATGAAACAGTCTCTGGTTTCGTTTAGTTTTAAGCCAACTATGGCATCGTCGTGCCTTTCAAAGGTCTGCAATTTATGGGCGTACTTCGGTTCCCACATCTAAAAGAAACAATTTATTTAAACGATTAGTCATGATAGAAACATATCCTTTTAACAGCTTATGTATTTAAAGCATTAAACAGTGGCGCCATCTATACATAAGAATGATCTCTAGATTTTAAATGCAACCAATTAATTGTGGTTAAAAAGATATTTACGCGATTTGTGCAAATTAAAAAAAGTAAGTGCAAAACAAGGAAACGCCTTAACATTTTGATGAAATTGTTTCATTGAGCTTTTTATAAATAATACACAAAACATCACAGAATATAACAGACCCTACACTTTCATACACAAACAATAGTAATCGCTTGTTGCAAATAATATTTGATATTAATATGTTTCTTTTATTAATTTCAAAAGATGTTAGTTTTATAAATGATTAACATTTACACATAGAATACATATAATGTAATTGTGTATGTAATACAAAGACATAAACAATCAGAATGACCTTTCCATTTCTGTTAAATGTTACCCACTACGAATTTTTCAAAGTGTCCAACTTTTGGACATTCAATTAATTTTACTACAATAAATTACAATTAAATCTCAACTGTGTTGTTTTATTTTAATATATTATGGAGTTTCATTATGTATACGCCTCGTCAATTTAATCTATCGAAGCGCCTTACAAAACCACTCGCTAATTTAATAAAGTATATATGGTTGCCTAATTTCAGAAAATTTCTTTTGTGAAAATACGATACTAAATTTTCTTTTTAAGAATCCGATATATAAATTAATATGTGTGTTAATCGTGCCTTGTGTACTCGACTCACCTCGATTGTTCCCGACTCGGTTCCGATAAGTATTTCGTTAGTCCCCTCGGTGAAACAAGCCGCTTTGAACCTATCGTTTACAATTAACGTGTGCGTGTAATAATTACTCTCGTGTGGTGCACTAAAATTAATGTTTTAATGTGTTAAAAATAAACATTTACATAGTATGATACAAAGTGTTACAAATTATATCAACCACCGCTAAATTTAAATTTAATTTAAACACTATGTACATACATTAAACAATCAATTTTAAGAAAGGGTTATTGATAATGACGAAAATATAAGAAACGGTTAATGGAGTAAAGGTGTGAAAGTAAACATTTTATCTTTAGGTTATTACTTACTGCATAATGAAAAATAAATTTTCGTCGCATTTCTCTTTGGCTATTTTACAAGCCGTCCTATATAAAGTGTTATCTTTTGGCAGTTGTAGAGCACTCTGTATGATATCAGTCGAATTGTATGTGTGCAGATTTTGGCCGAACATCTCCACGAAACTTTTGTACTGCATTAGTTTCTCTTCTAAAGTATCTTTCTAAAAAATAGAATAGAAATAAATTACACAGTTTAAGGGGGGTAAAACATAATATGCTCATATTAAAAAATGTCAACTTCTCTATCTCTAAATACAAGATTTATTATTATTTTTAACAAGATGGAGCAATTGTTTTTTTTAAATTAATTTAATATAGATTACCTTTTCTGTAATAAAATCCTTATAAGTAGTATAATCACGCAGTAAGTCGGCGATGCCAGTCGCCCGAATCTTAGCACCAATAAAGTTGAGATCAAAGTAAATACTGAATTCACCGAACTGCTTCGCTTCCGACAAATGGTACCCTATATACTGGTAAATATAATTATCATTAGGTAATTGAGCGTAATCATTCCGGCACACTTCTCTATAAGCGTTCAGAAGCTTCTTGTGTAAACTGATTAACTCGTCCGACTTTAAGTTATCTTTAAGATACTCGAGGAAAACGTGATGAATCCCGTAAACGTCGGTATTCAGATGATCGTTATAATTCGACACGATCAAACACTTTTTCTGAAGCTCGAGCATCACCTCCTCCACATCGTGCTTTTCCAATCCCCAAAGCACCATCAGCACCTCCGGTCTTATGTTGATATCATAAACGAAAACGGCGAAATCTTGATACTTCAATTTAAGGTTGGTATCTAAATTTTCATAGCACATGTTTATCGTTTTAAAGCGTTTTTCAGTTATACTAAAAATATTTATATAATTATAAAGTTTTTATTGTTTGTAATTTAAACAAACCCCTTTTTCCTACTCAGAGATTCGTACAGGGTCTTCCATTCCTTTTCGTTCTTCAGCAACCTGGACTTCCTCTCCTGAATGATGGTGGCGCAGAGCGAGATCAACATCGGGTCGCCTTTACACCAATTGTGTATCAGCGAGGGTTCTTCGAGTTTTTTGATCTGGTCGTAGGTGGTGTTTAAACAGTTGGCAAATACTCGAAACGATTCCTCTTCGGAAAAACCGTCTTGTACGGACATGAAATGAACGTTCTCTTTACTAATGGATATCTTTTCTTGGGCGATTATGAGGACGTTACAACCAACGTCGAAGTATTTAACCACGTTTTTACAAAATACACTATCGAGGATGATGAGGGTGTTCCTAAAGCTATCGCGTTGAAAGAGCATGAGCAGATTGTCGGACATTTGTTCGATGTTGGAGGGTTTGTCCTTTGGTAAATCGGCGAATTCTTTTGAGAAGACTACTATTTTTCGATACAATCTAAAATTTATTAAAAATTAATCATTAAAAACTAGCACAGTGTTGTGCAATAGATTACCTGAACATGATCTCGAATAACTGCTCCTCGTCCACTTTACCGACGTTTATCCAGAAAATTTTATTGTTGAAACATTCGAGGACCATGTCGGCGTCTTGAAGGGCCGCCGACGCTAAGCAGGTTTTGCCCACGCCGTTCATTCCGTACAGGACGATTTTATTGGTGTAATTCGGGTGCAGGTCTTTAAGTCTCCCCTTCAATTCAGCAAGCTATAAAATAAATTTTAATCAATTACTGATAATAAATTATTTATAAAAACTACCCAATCTACTGTAAAATCAAATAAATAAAAGCAATAATAAAAAAAATGATTTCCTTAATATATGAATTTTGGTTGACAACAAATTACATATGTAATGTAATGTTTGAAGTAAACTGTGTTTGAAGAGGATAGAAGATTATAATACCCTATCTTTATAATAGACAATTTATATTACTACGTAGTAATTCATTTAGTTTAGTGTTTATATTTTTTTCCTCTCTTTTATTTTCTGGTCCTTCTCTGACTCCTTCTGTCCAAGTTTTTCCTTTACTTATTTTAACTGATGTTTTTCCTTAAATTGTCCTTCAATAATAATTACATTTGACTATTTTGGCAACTGTTAATTTTTTATATTTTAACAGTTAACATTTCCTATATTGAAGGGTGGCTATCTCCTACTATCCCACTCTCCCACAAATACCACTTACGAGAGAATTGTAATGTCCATAAGACAATTTTGACCTTCGTATTTCTTTCATACAATTTCTTTTTGAGTAAACCTCGTATATATTAAATTAATTATATTTAGGGTGTGTGGTTGTTTTGGATCCTACCAACAAAACAATATTCTTTTTATTATTACAATAAAATTAATTTGGAAAAAGTATGACCGTAACAAAGACGACAAAACCTATAAGCCAATTATCAACCGTTTAAGAACGAGTTAATCGCGTGCGGTGCGTTCATTTCCGCGAGGCGAGTGCCTTCTGGCGTGTCGTTGCGTGTGACGCAACCTGAAGCAGGTCTGAACGTGTTTATATTACTACGCCGTTGCACCGCGCCGTCGTTATCTCCAATGGTGCGGTAGCGTCAGCGAAGTAGTAGTAGTAGTAAGTGGTGGTCGTATAAAATAATAGAGATTCCCCTAGTCGAAGGCGGGCAGCGTTGCGGGGGACCGGGAGGGGTGCAAGGGGGACGGGTTTGGCCGCGTTTCCACGATGCACCTGCTGCACGTGTGCCCCGACGACTCCTCCGATGAGTCACAATTTAAAAAGATGATTTTTAGACCGGCGGAGTGGGTTCTGTTCTAACGTCCACACTCAGCGGGTGCGTCAAAATAGAATCAGATAATAAAAACACTTGAGTTTTGTTTCACCAACAAAATTTTTAATGTTTTTATTTCCAAAATCAATTTTGTAATACTGAACTACGTTTTTCTCTCTCTCACTACAAACTACTAAAACAATTACCACAAAAACACCTTTCACAAATACGTCATGCAGAAAAACCATTTCTCAAACGCACCATTTGTTTCCACCTCTTCGATGATCAGCATGAAAATGAAATTAATTGTTAGTTGTTTTTTTTTTAATTCGAACCTTTACCAACATTTTTCAGGCAATCAAATAATTTCTCAATTCGCTAATAGATATAGCACTTGTTTGTTATCTGTCTATCGGTTATTAGCTAATTTTCTACAACAACCTAAGGACTTTAATACATTTTATTGTTCTTTCACTTTAGTGTGGGGTAAAACATTTGAACTACGATTTCAAAATCGGAATGAAGAAATTTCGCAAATAATGCTAACCACTACAATAGTGGTGCAAATAACTTACGAAAATGATAATTATATAATTTTCGTAAGTTATTAAACATTTTTTGCACCACTATTGTAGTGGTTAGGATTATTTGCGAAATTTCTTCATTCCGATTTTGAAATCGTAGTTCAAATGTTTTACCTTATTAAAGAAATAAAAAAGTACCTTAGAAATTGTGTCCCTTTCTTTGGAGTAATTACCTTTATCATTTAAGAAAGGCGTTTGAAAATCAATATAACAATTAAGGTATTCAACAAATTTTAGAGGAATTGTTATGAAAGAGATGACAAAACAAAAACATATGACGGAAGCAGATGATAGAAAAATTATAATAGAAAAGAGATTATAGAGAAGAATTGAATTGAATATTGATTTATAATAGAAGAGACTTAACAAAAGATTAAAGATTAGTGACAATAAACAGATGATGAAAGGCAAAGAACGAAAACAGATAACATATAGCTGAGAGGTAATGGAAGACTTACAGCAGAGGACAAATAAAAAGAAATCTATATTTGGAAATAGATATAAGGAGACATTGAACAAAAACAGGTACCAGGAGAAAGATGAAAGAAGACAACAGATGAGAAATAGAAGACTTATGTCAGAGAGCTGATAACAGAAGATTTTAACGGAGCGATAACAAAAGACAGAAGGCAAAGGATAATATTATAAAGGGTGTGGCACTTTATGTCGGACCATAGCTGCCTTACGATAAAAGCTATCGAAAAAAATCTAAGAGCAAAGTGGTGCATAATTACCGTCGCCATGTTTCAAAAATATGTCTAATCATCAGTGGCGTGCCGTACTCCAGTGGCGTACCAAACTTATGTTTTTTTAAATGGAATGCCCTATTTTTTATTGCAGATTTGGAAAGTGCTCGGAGAGTACTTATTTTTTTATCTAACATGTTATACCCTTCACTTTAGAGGTTTCGCTGTTATAACCCCTTCTTTCAAAATTGCGCCCCATTTTTGAGATTTTTTTGTAGAGAAACTAATTGACGCCGGCGCCTAAATTTTGAATTGAGGTACAGGTGAAGGTATACGAGGTCTTGTATACCTTTTTTTCGGGTAATTTATGGTAAAAAAATAATTTTTGATTGATCTTCGCATGTTGTAATTTTTTTCGAAAATTTCAAATGGCACCCCCCTAAAAAAAATACGGCGTTGTACAGCCAAAACTCTAAATTTTTCATTGGTACAAAAAAAATACACATTGCATAACAAAATTTCGGAGAAAAAAGGAATTTCATCGCAAATGTCGGGAAACGTTTTCCGTTCCCAAGTGTGCCATGAGAAAACAAAAACACAAATACGGTCAACATAATAGTATGTACCTATTTATTCAAAATGATATGAAAAATACAGATAAAGAAAATTTAACAACTTAAACTAAATGTTCGAAATGACGACCTTCCTGCTGGAGGCATAACCGCATCTTCGACTCACAGGCTCTAGACACTGCCCTAAGGACTTCTGGTGATATACCGCGGAAAGCCGCGCGGATTCTCTCCCTCATATCATCGACAGTAGTTGGTACCGTCCTGTAAACCTCGTCTTTGATATGGCCCCAAAGGAAGAAGTCAAGGGGAGTGAGGTCTGGTGATCTTGGCGGCCACCTCACAGGACCCCCACGACCAATCCAGGAGTACGGAAACGTTTCATCGAGAAATTCCCGAACGACACGGCTATTATGCGCAGGAGCCCCATCGTGCTGGAAAACTATCTGTCGTACAGCGGCTAGAGGGACATTTTCCAATAGATCATCCAAGTCGTCGCGAAGGAACCTCAAATAACTGTTGTCGTTCAAGTGCCCCTCGATGAAATAAAGACCCAAAAGGTGTTCTCCAAGTATGCCTTCCCCAAACATTCAGCGACCATCTTTGCTGGTGGTTTATCATTTGCATGGCGTGCGGGTTTTCATCGGCGTAATAATGGTAGTTGTGGCGATTGACATGCCCATTTCTATGGAACGTCGCTTCATCGGAAATTAAACGCGCATAAGAAATGATTCCTCCTGCTCAATTTTGTTGATAGCCCACATTCAGAAATCTTGCCTCGCATGAAAATCTTGAGGTTGCAATTCTTGGTGCAGTTGAATCTTAAATGGACGGAATTTGTACTTTTGAAGAACACGATGTACGGATCGCGTTGAAATATCGTGATTCCTACTAATATCACGGATACTGGTATGAGGATCTTCAATAACTGCCTCCAGAACCTGCAGTTCATTATTTTCGGTAAAAACTGCCTTCTTTCTAACTCTCTTTGGCCGTTTCACACTTCCCGTAGTAGTAAATCTCTCCAACACTTTTTGAAACGCACGTTCATTTGGATGTGCCCTGTGCGGATATCTCGCAGCGTACACTCGTGACGCCAAGAAACAATTCCTGTTACATTCTCCAAGAATAAATATCATGTCAACCATTTCCTCTTGAGTTCGGAACATTTTTAGAACGTTTATCAAAAATGACTTATGGCTGCTACTGGCGTCTAATAATTTACTTTGACAATTACCAATCTTTTGTTTTCTCATGGCACACTTGGGAACGGAAAACGTTTCCCGACATTTGCGATGAAAATCCTTTTTTCTCCGAAATTTTGTTATGCAATGTGTAATTTTTTTTGTACCAATGAAAAATTTAGAGTTTTGGCTGTACAACGCCGTAATTTTTTTAGGGGGGTGCCATTTGAAATTTTCGAAAAAAATGACAACATGCGAAGATCAATCAAAAATTATTTTTTTTTTCATAAATTACCCGAAAAAAAATTATGTGAAGGTATACGAGGTCTTAACCTGTACCTCAATTCAAAATTTAGGCGCCGGCGTCAATTAGTTTCTCTACAAAAAAATCTTAAAAATGGGGCGCAATTTTGAAAGAAGGGGTATAACAGCGAAACCGCTAAAGTGAAGGGTATAACATGTTAGATAAAAAAATAAGTGCTCTCCGAGTTCTCTTGGTAGAAGAACAAAATAGAAATAGATGCCAGGAGAACGGCAACAGAAGACAATAGAAGAGTTATCGAAGCAATAACGGGAGATAGACAGAAGTCTGTTGACAGAAAACAGATGTCGAAAGGCATACAAGATAAATGACAGAAAATACAAATCAAATAACAGATAACAAAAGAGTAATTACGGAAGACATAAGAAGTGATAGAAGACAAAAGACAAAGACTATATCCAACACTATAACCAGCAAAACACGAGAGTTTTATTGAATACATTCTAAACTACTAAAATCATTTTTTTTTTTTCATTATCAAACAATGGCATAACATAAAAGAGATTATGGAAGAATACTTAATGACGCATTTCAGATAAAGTAATGCCCCATATTCTTTTTTCTCCACAATGAGCAAAAACTGAAAGTTGTACTTCTAGGTACTTCAAGTTCAGTGCCTCTCCTCCCGGTGGACGAAGTTTCAAATCATTCCAACAGATGGCAGAGCTGTAGTGATTTTTCAAAATGGCGTCTGTTAGTGATCCACATTACAAACAGCGAGCAGTGATTGTGTTCGTGATTTTAGAGAAACAACTGTGGAAAATATCCATAAACGTTTGTGTGCAGTGTATGTAGATTGTGCTGTGGATAGAAGCACTGCGGCCAAAGCGTCAGAAAGTCCAACAACTCAACTCCAAGATCTGCCACGTTCCGGGCGTCCTGTCAGTGTCACCACTCCAAACATGACGATGCGCGTGGATAACATTATTCGTACGAACCGCCGCATCACGGTGCAACAGTTTCCTCACAGCTGTGGAAGTCTGTGTGCAATGATCGAGACTCGGATATTCAAAAATTTGCCCAAATTGTTTCCCAAGAAATCTCTCAGCAGAACACACGATGCAAAGAACAACCATGTCATCTGATTTGTTGGCGAGGATTGATGCTGAGGGGGAAGCGTTTCTATCGCGGATTGTGACGGGTGATGAAACCTGGGTACACCACTTTGAGCCGGAAATCAAAAGACACACACCATCCTCAGTCACCAAGAACGAAAAAATTCAAGTCAACTCCCTCTGCTGGAAAAGCCATGGTTACTGTTTTTTGGGAAGTGAAAGGGTCATTCTTGTTGATGTGATACCAAGAAAAACAACCATTAATTCCGAAGCATACGTGAAGAGCTTGGACAAACTCAAGAAACGTTTCCGGCGTGTTAGGCATGACAAGAATCGGACTGAAATGTTGATCCTGCACGATAATGCACGCCTGCGCACAAGTCTCAGAACCCGGAACACCTCACCAAATTGGGTTTGACAACATTGCCCCATCCACCATAAAGCCCAGATCTGGCACTTCCATCTCTTCCTACCTCTTAAAGACGGTTTGCGTGGACGACACTTCGATGAATTCAAGCGGCGAAAACATGACTTCGCGCACAGGTCAAAATTTGGTACCGGCAGGGAATACAGGCACTTGTTTCACGCTGGCGTAAAACCGTTCAGGTTGAAGGAGATTATGTTGAAAAATAGTACGTGTAGAAGAAACATGTAGCTATATTGTCACCAAAATTTAACACATTTAAATAAATAGTTCCTAAAAAAATATGGGACATTACTTATTGAACGACCCTCGTACAAGATTTTGGGTAGAAAACATGAAAGTATGTCAAAAGGCATAGAAGATAAATGATGAAAAACAAAAGCCAGACAACAGATGAAAGAAAAATTACGGACGTCGAAAAACATGATAGATGGCAGAAAGTATCAGAGGAGTGATTGTAGAAAACAAAAAAGTAACTCCACCCTTCAACCAGTAAAACGCGAGTTTTTTTGAATAAATTCTAAACTTTTAAAATATGATCATCGTTAATCAAATGGCATATTATAAAAGAGATGGAAGACAAAAACTTATTGGCGGAAGGTAAATAAACAAAGGATTTATCATAAAAGACAGATGGCAGTTGGCAGAAGACATATGTCATAGAAGAGAAATAACAGAAAACAAAAGTCAGATGAGAAATTACGAACGAAAAAAGACATGACAGATGTAAAAAGGCTTATGACTTAAGACGAAAGACAGAGAACACACTTTTAACTGGTAAACCATACGCTAGAGATTTATTAAATGATTTCTGGACTATTAAAAATATTATCTAAATAATTAATGACTTAAAAAAAACGAATAACAGACGATTTATCGTAGAAAACAGATGGCAAATGGCAAAGGCAGATGTCAAAATATATAGAAAACAAATGTTGACAAACAAAATTTAGATAACAGATTGCAAAGGCCAAATTACGGAAGATTGAAGGCATAACAGATGGATGGCAGAGGATAGATGTTAGAGACTTCAAGACAGATGAAAAGCAGATTTATGGTAGAAAAAATAACAGTTGGCAAATGTCAAAAAGACAGAAGATAAATGACAAAAAACAAAAGACAGATGATTGAGGATACATTACGAGCGACAAAAAAAGAGAAAGATGGCAGAAGACAAGTGTTAGAGGACTTGTAGTAGATGACAAATGACAATGACTCCGCCCTCCAACCTATAAAACATATGCGATAGTTTTATAATTTCTAAACTGATTGACATTACATAAAAGAGATGATAGAAAAGAACTTAATAACAGAAGACAAATAACAGATCTTTTATTATAAATTATAAAAGACAAATGACAGTTGGAAGAAAACAGATGTCAAAAGACATAGAAGGGAAAGACTTTAAAAAGACGGAAGATTTATAGATAGATAGAAGTGTTTGTGCCGTGCGTGGCGACCCGTGTCGGGGCATGAAGGAATCCTGGTGTACTGAGCTGCTCTGCGAACAGCAACGCGTCGCTTTTGTTTCCTAGGTTTCTAGGAACAACGGCGGAGGGCCGGCAGGGTGAGCTCCTTTAGTGGAATGGGGTGCGCTGGCGCACCGAACAGGTTCTCCTGTCTGAATGCGTCTCGTGCGCAACTCACTCCAGGGAGCTATATCCCCTTGGTAGCCCTGGCAGTGCGACGTCTCCGTCTTTGAGAGCTCCATGGTGGGTGGGGAGCCAGGAGGGATAAACAACACCTACATACAACCATTATGGATAATACAAACATAAACAAACCCAATCCTCATCACGAGGATTCACCAAGGGAGACCACCACGTTGCCCCACCCATCTTTGACACGGACACAACAGGATGGCTACTCGCAGGCGAGCCCAAGTCATCTTTCTGGGACATCCTCGGACGCACCAAATAGAATCGCCTCTATATAGCCACAGCAGCCACCAGTGACGCTTGGCGACACATGGCAGTACCCAAAAAAGAAGAAAAACCGCAATGGTGCGGAAATACGTAGGCGCAAGAAGGCTCGTCTGGCAGAAGAAGCAGTGAAGGCCAGTACGAGCCACTCGAAAGAAAAGCAACCTGTGCCACTCGAAAGAGAACAAAAGGCCGAGATCCGAAAGATCCACCGGAACCTTCCCTGGGAACAGAAAGAGGGCAAAGACGAACCCAGGGAAATCGACAAAAATTCCCACTAAGGGATCAAAAAAATCATATACCTGAGGGTAGCTCTGATTGTCCCAGCCAATCCTCTGGGTAAGATCTCAGAGGAAGTGGTGGGGAAAGCGGGCCTCTGGAAGAGCTTAGATGATCACATCCAGAGTGGGAGTGAGACCATCCTACTCTTCAGTAGTGTCCATGTGGCGGGGGAAATCCTTAGAATCACATGCGACGTCGAGGCAACTCTAGAGTGGCTGAAAGGGAGTACCTCGTGTGAAGGGTGGTGCGGAAAAACCCTCGTGACAGTCGGCGTTGACCATCTGCCGACACCAACAAAGACCACAATCTGAATTCCCGGCAAGCCTGAAGAACCGGAAACGGTTTTGAGGAGTCTGGGCTTCCTAAACAAAGGTGTCAATGTGGCAAGGTGGTGTACCTTTCTAACAAAGCCACAGGAGAAACCGGAAGGACTTCTCCTGGTGATGGGATTAGACAAGGCGGACGCTGAGGCCATCGAAAGAAAGATGAATAAGCTGAAATACACTGACGAGCATAAAATTAGGGTCACTCCGTTATTTAAAGTTATTTTAGAAATTTTTAGTTTTTTACGTGTTTTTTTGGTTGTAACAGTTTACTAACTGATTGCTTGAATAAAAAATAATATTTGGTTATTCAAGGTAAATGGAAAGTAATGAAAATGAACAATTTTAATTTGATATGCTAAGTAATGAAAATTATCAAGTTTACTTTGATATCCTTTTTTTGAAACAAAAGTAATTTTATGGACCGAATAGTTTTTGTTTCTGATGTCATCTGTTAATTGCAAATTTTTGGTGTATTGTTGTCATTGTTAGTGTTTTGTAATGAGCCTAAATCCTGTTGTTGCGGCACGAATTGTGGCGGCTTTAGAAGACGGCCGCGGTCAGCGCGAAACGTTGGTGTCGTGTGTGAAACGAGTATGGCGGCGGTAAGAAGAGACTAGTCTGCTCACTCGAAGACCTGGTTTAGGGCGAGGCAAGACTACAACTGCTTGAGATGACCGCATTCTCGTTTCTAGTGCTTTGAGAAACCAAACGGTCACGGCAATTTCCCTTCGAAATCATCTGCAAGAAGTGAGAAATGTAAACATAAGTGAGTAGACAGTTAGGAGAAGCCTTCATGCTGTTGGGTTATCCTCTCGAACTAGAGCTACTGTACCGCCGCTTTCCCGAGAACACCGGATTGCGAGCTTAAATTTTGCACGATAACACTTGGCTTAGATAAAACCGGATTGGAGTCGCATATTGTTTCCGATGAATCGCGATTCTGTCTTATGGGCTCAGATAGGCGTGTAAGAGTGTGGCGACGGCAAGGCGAGAGATATACTTAAGCGTGTATTGCCGAGCGACTTCCATTTGGTAGAGGATCAATTATGGTATGGGGAGGCATATCTTTTGACATTCACACGGAGTTAGTCTTTATCCAGAATGGAACGTTGACTGCGCACAGGTATCTGACAGAGGTTCTAGAAGACCATGTTTTACCGTTCATGATGATTCTTGGAGACGACGCAACAATTATGCATGATAAGGCACGGACCCACACTGCTCAGATAGTTACTGAGTATCTTGATGAGTGTCAAATCACAAGATTTCTTTGGCCTGTTCGCAGTCCAGTTTTAAATTCGATTGAGCATGTTTGGGATGAGATGGGAAAACGTATACGGAGACATATACCGGCCCCCAGAATTTCTAGAAAGCTTCACGACACATTGGTGCAGGAATGGGATATTCTTCTGTAGAATGTGATCCAAAATCTTATCCAGAGCATGCCTCGTCGATTGCAAGCTATTATCACTACCAGAGAAAAGAATACTCGCTACTGAAGTCCTTAAACTCTTTTATGTTAAAAAAAACATATCAAAATAAACTTGTTCATTTTCGTTAATTAGCATATAAAATTGAAATTGTTCATTTTCAGTACTTTCAATAAACTTTAAATAACCAAATATTATTTTTTATTCAAGCAATCAGTTAGTAAACTGTTACAACCAAAAAAACATGTAAACAATTAAAAATTTCTAAAATAACTTCAAATAACAGAGTGACCCTAATTTTATGCTCGTCAGTGTATATGTTCAGCGCCATCACTGTAAAAATTATGAAAGGACTCACAGACACATGTGAACCCGAGACTTTAATGGAGGTCAAGGTAGCCCAGGGATCAGCGACGAACCCAGAGGCACCGGTCGGGACCGTTATGTAACTATAGCGGATACCACCCCAAAAAGTAGAGAAAAAACAGCTTTCAACTGACCCTACACTAAAAGAAAAAGGTAAAGAGAAGGTAAGAAAAAACGAAATACCCAGAGAGGTAATTCAACCTGCATCACTGCAAAGCTGCGACGAATACATTAGGCCGAGAGCTTGATATGGTGCAGGATTGCATTGCTTTAATCCAGGAACCCTGGGCTTTTAAAAACATGGTTCATATAACAAATACAATTCCATCTTCCTGCAGCACCTATACATCGAGGACCTGACGGTTGTTCGGGCAAGGCTATACGAATTTTCTAGAAAAACAGTACTGCATAGGTAAGATAATGAGCACAGCAACAATTCGTGGCTATATTATATGCAGCAAAAGCAATCTCTGACAAGAAGATTAAGGGAAAAAACATATACATCATAACGGATATCAGAGCGGCAATCTTGTTCATAGCCAGCTGCAAAATTGGAAGAAGTGGCTCGTGACAACAAGGTAACTCTATGCGGGGTAAAAGGACACAACAACAGCAGAGCGAACAGAATAGCAGATGGTTTGGCGAGGAAGGCATCCGGACGAACGGTATGCGGACCGAACCCCTCCCTGCTATATTTGAGTACCCTATTGAAAACTGCATCAATCAGATGCCACAAGGAGCGATGGGACAACACACCAGGCTGTAGAGTCTCAATGAACACCAAAGCGGCCAGAGAAAACCTACGGAAGGTCGTAGGGCTTCTAACAGGACACTGCAATTTACGATCACACCTGAACAAAGTGGGACTTCAATCTAGCCCTATCTGCAGAGGATGTGAAGCGGAAGAGGAAACAGCGCAGCATGTACTTCTAAACTGACCCGTATTATCCAACCTACAATGGGAGAGGGATGTCTAAAGCCAACAAAGTGCCTCTTGCTGCACTCCTGGGGTTTACCAATGCCTTAGGTTGGCTTGACCGTAGCAAGGAATAAGGACTCAGATGGAAGGACGCACAAAGGGCCCACTGAAGCTTACGTGCCCTCCCATTGATTTAAACCAGAACCAGTGATAGATAGATGAAAGATGGCAGAAGACTGATATCAAAAAAAAACAAATGATAGATATAGAAAGACAAATGGAAAACTCAGAAGAGAAATAACAGAAGAAGACTTAATGATGGAAGGCAGATAAACAGAAGGTTTATGATAGTTGGCAGAAGATAGACGTCAAAAAACATAGAAGGTAAGTGACAGAAAACAAAAGTCAGATAACAGAAGAGGAATTACGGAAAACAAAATGCAAGACAGATGTCAGAAAATAAAAGGCAAAGACTATATCCCACCCTCCAACAAGTTACACATACGCGAGAGAGTTTTATTGAATGCATTCTGAACTATTAAGCAACGACAACATAAAAAAATTGATTTTAATAGTAGTAGTAGTAGTGTTTGGCTATCGACCACGTGGTCCTTCCACGGTGTGATTTGTGGATGTGTAAATTAGCTTGTTACTTAAAAGGATCGCCCCGTCACTCTAAAGCACTATTAATTGTATCCCAATGGTGAATGGTACCGGTCACCCATCCAACTGCTGGCCTGAACCAATTATTTTATTATTGTTAATTAAATAAAATTACACACGTTAGAATTCCTCTTTATAATTGTTAAAAAAGAATAAATAATAACTTCAATAACATATTGCAGAAAACTTATGGTAAAAAAACAAATATCAATAGATATAAACGTGTAATGTAGAGAAATGACAGAAAATAAAATGGTTAAAATAAGTAATAGATATGATAGATAGTAGATGCAAACATTTTAAGCACGACAGATAACAAATAGTGTACTTCTATTTATCTTTTTAATATTTAAATTTTATCTGATGAATTAATTTGATTGCCTGATTTACGTTTCAACCTATAACAACATTGGTTTTATACTGAGAGCAAAGTTTTAAAAAAAAACATCCTGAAAATCACTTACCAATTGTGTTCTTTCGATGTAAAATTGCGGAGGACGGGGAACCCCGCCGGTAATCAAGGCGGCCGAATGCACCTCCCTTCTCATCCCCTCGCTCGACTCCATCTCTTTCGCCTTATCGTGCAGCCACTTGTATTTGGTGATCAGCTCGTTTAGGAATATTTTATACCCGTCCTTGCTACCGGTCAGTATGGCATTTATTGAATTGAGCAAATCGTTTCCTGCTTTCTGAAATTTAAAATAGAAAACAACAATCAATACGAATTCGAATTTAGATTTATGCAACGAAAAAATTGTATATATAATTTTGAGTTCAATATTTTCTTTCCTTAAAAATTAAGAAATAAAAATAATGATCAATAATTAATCATGCTCAAGGTCTGACTTGAAAAGATCTATGGTTCTTGACTAGACACAACGACAATTTAGAAGGTGTGGTTTTAGTCAGTAGTTGTCAGACTCCTGTCGACAATTTAGGAGTAGTGGTTTTAGTCGGTAGTTGTTAGACTTCTGACGACTAAAGTCTCTGTCGTAAGGGTGTCCATGGCGGATTTCCTCTCCCCTTATAAAAATATTTTTTATATCCTTCCTTCTAAAATTAAGCCCAAAGTATTTTTGATGGGAATAGGTCATGAATACGTTGAAATAACTTGGATTAATTTTTCTAAAAACAAGTAATTAAGACAATTTGGATTTAAAATTTCCTTCCGTAATTAATTAAACCATACTATCGTGGCTTACGTTTTAACAATCTAAGGGTGAGCCAATACATACCATATATGTATATTAATAAACTAATCACAATACTCGTCGCAAAGTTTGTGCCAATAATTTCTCGGATATAAAAACGAGGTTTCTAGTTTAAATTCCAAACGATATATAGGGGGAGGAGAAGGCCAGGTCTTTATTGGTTTAAAGTAGAATTGATTGATTTAATTCAAAAGTTTTCGGAACTTATCGGCGGAGATAGCAAACTGCAGCATGTACATCCTGTTGGTTTAATATTTTTGCAAATCACAAGTTTAATCGAATTCCCACAATCTATACATCAGCTAATATAATTATCGATAATAATATAGAGGAAATAGTAATGAATCACATGCAAAATTTTCCCATTGAGGTTTTCATCAATCAGAATTTGAATAGAAAAGAGTTAGGAAGGGTAATAACAGTGTGCAATTGAATGCGGTTGGTAGGGTAAGTACAATGGATCATGACTTTTCGGACGGCAACGAATTGAAACGCCGTGACTCACCATTTTCTTGATGCAGGTATACACTGAGTGCACCTGTGATGCAAGAGGCAGGATACCTTCGGGCCCTCCTCTCTTTCACCCATACCTTCATGACTAATACTAAATTACGCATCATACAAATATTGGTCCGCTCACAACGATAATGGTATTGTTTTGAATCTAATTGTTTCAACAAACAAAAAGTGATGGAATTAATCAAAATTTTTCTTGTTGTGGGTGTGCAATGTTCATTTTGAGATCCGAATAGATCGAAACCGGTCCATAGCTATTTCGGCATCGAAACAATAATTAATTTCTTATAAATATGTGTTTTTTCTGTGACGCTATGAATAACACATCTATGGAATTATTTATCTATGCATTAACGATATCGGTATTGTTATGGTTGTTCCAATTAACGATTAAACGTTAATTCGATAACGCGCAGAACGACTTCCTTTCTTGGTATGAGTCAGGGGCACCTCGTCGTTTCGAGGTTTCCAATCGGTTCAATGGAAATGATCAGTGTCGCGTAAATATTTTCAAAATATTTGTCGGGGTCGGACGTCGCGTTGAAAATATTTTCGACAACGGAAAATGCGATAATGTACATAATTTAAACACTGTAATGATATTAAACATTGTACCTACCCTATTTTCAGATTGTTTTATTTTATGTAATTTCATGAGACAATGGGAATTTACATTAACATATAGAGAATTATTTTAGTTTTATTTGTTTTTTGAATTATAATTGTTTTATATATTTTTGTAAAATTGTGATTTACTGTTAATAAAGATATTATTATTCTAGTTAAAAAAATTTAATAGTTAAAAATTTACTAAAAATACAAACGAAAATTAGTGATGAGAGTTTAAAAAGATACAATAGTAAAGAAAGTTGAAAAAACCCACATTTTTTTACAGTAAAACTTTGCTAAAAATGCAAATGAAATAAATCAGTTGAAAGTTGAAGATTTGTATAAAAACAATTCAAATTCTACAAAACAAAAGAAAACGAGAATTAAAAGATTGTTTAAGACTTTGTGCATAAAATGTGCTTAAAAATTTTCATTTAAAATATTTCTAAAAATCAGTTAAGAATTTAAGAATGGTAATGAAGAAAACAGTTAAGAACTGAGTCAAAAAGTTTAACGCCAATTTCAAAACAGTTAAAATTACAAAATTGTTATAACAAACTGAAATAAGTCTCAAATTTGATTATATATTATAATTTCATTTGTTTAACTGTATTATTAATATTTTCTGTAAATTAGAAATTCCCTTAATAATAATAATTATTATTTATGTTATTAAAAGTTGAACATTTTAAAACGTTAACGAAAACCAAATCGAATTTGTAAGAAGCAATTAAAAACAGAAAATAATTTTCTTTAAAATTCAAATTTTACGAAAAATAAAAATTCAAGGGCTAAAAGACCACTGGTCGATCGCCATGAAACAGAAGACCAATTATGTTAGAATTTATTTTATTTTATACATTACACGTATTATATTTTATTTTCATTCTGTGAATAAAGACGTTTATCTACGATCGTATAGAAAGTAGACGCTTTTTGCATCATTTTTCATTGTAAAAGTGGCTTTTTAAAGCACTAGTGCTTTTTTACGTTTTTATTGCACGGTAATGTCAAACTGTTTTTATCGCACAGAAATGTCAAATTTGACAGATGAATGAATAGCACAAATTTTCGACGAAAAACTTAATTTTTTATTGATTGATACAAATAACTAATAAACTATAAATAAAATATATAATACAAACGAAATGGCAGATTTATGAACTCCGAAGATTTCATTTAATGCAAGTCGAAGCGATTACAATAAAGCGAACATTTTTTCCATAAATAATAATGGCGGCCGACATTTGTGCAACTTGTTTACTGGTTGCTAAGTAACGCTTTCATTAGTGCACTGCGGGTAAAATATGTTTTCATTAAGTGAATTATTGAAATGACATTAAAATATTACTCATAAGAATATATTCTTTGAAATCCTTTACGATCGAAGATAAAATTTTGTAAGGCACACGTGTAAAAAGTTTCTTTATTGCACTCCTGGCTTTAAAAAAACTCGCTCGTTCCTCGCTCGTGTTTTTAAACGCCAGTTCGTGCAATAAAGCATCACTTTTTACACTTGTACCTTAAATAACTATTAGTAGTAGTAAAAATTTAAAAAATCAATGTCTTCAAATAGCAGAAAATGTTTCAAAAGAAAATACCAAAAAATCACGTAGTCGACAGCCAAAAACTACTAAAATTAAATTTAAAACAGTTAAAATTTTATATAAAGAAAAATAATCGAAAAGCAATTTTTTTAAGTTTCTTTTTAAGTTAACTATTGATAATGGACAAAATGTACATTTAGTGATTAAATAAAATAGTGAAGTAAGAAATATAACTGTGTTTATTTAATTTCTTAAACATCAGTTAAAAATGAGAGAAAAGAAACAATTAAATTAAAAAAAAAAATGAAAATTTCCTTAAATTACATTTGAAAACTAAACAACTGATTTTTTTTTTCAAAAGACATCAGAAAAGTCTCCAAATAGAAACAGTTTTAAGAGTTTTAATTTATTTGAAAAACAATTTTATAAAAAAAAAAACAAACGAGAATTTCCTAAGAAAAACAGAAACGGTTGTTTTCTAAACGAAAAAAATTAAATCAAAAATTTCTTTAAAAAAACATTTGTAACTTAAAATTTTACCAAATATAAAAAAATAAAAAATTACTTTGCTTGAAAGTAACTTGGATTAATATTTCTCTAAAAAAAAACATTTGAAACTTAAATGAAACAATTATTTTCTACTAAAAACATATGAAAATTTACTATGACAAAAAACATTTGAAAAAGCCTCCATAAGACAATTTTATAGAAAAAAAACAGAATTTCTCAAAAAACAATTAAAATTTTACAAAATAGAAAAATATATAAAATTACTTTGCTTGAAACTAACTGGAAATAAGAAAGCATTGAACATTTCTTTAAAAAAAATTGCAACTTAAAACAATTCATGTTCTACTAAAAACATATGAACATTTACTTTGACAAAAAAACATTTGAATAATCCCATTTTTACAGAAAAAAATTGAAATTCGTAAAAAAAACAGTTAATGTAAAACGTCTTAAGAATAAAACACCGTTATAAAATTCCTCAGATTCAACAAAAACAATTGAATATTTGCTAAGAGAAAATATTTTAAGTTTCTAAAAAAACAGATCAAAGTTTACTTGAATCAAAGAATCGAAAGTTTTTTTAAATAATAAATAATAATAAAATCCTTGCTTAAAAGTAGTTGAAATTTTAAGAAATAATTTTTATTTATAAGTTATATAAAAAAAACAGTTGAAAAAAATAAATAAAAAATTTCATTCAAAAAAGAAAAGGTTAAAAATTTAAAAAAAATCTGTATATGTATAAATGTAAATGACCTGAGAAAATGATATATTTCATCAATAAAGAATTGAATTGAACAATTAATTTTTCTTCGCAAAAAAGTGTAAAAATTCACTAAGTAAAAAAACATTGAATATATTCAAAACACAATTTTAGAAAGAAAAATAAACAATGATTAAAAAACCGTTTTAAAATTACTTAAACGGAACATCAATTGAATATTTGCTTAAAAAAATGCTCGAATAAAACAATCGAAAGTTTGCTAAAAGTCTTGCTTAAAAACAGTTAAAATTTTAACAAATTAAACAAATGAAGTTTTATAATTAAATAAAAACAGTTTGAAGAGGTAAAAAATGTCTCAAAAGAGAAAAAAAGTAACATTTCATTACAGAAAAAACATTTGAATTTTTTTTAACAAAAACGTAAAAATTCACTATGATAAAAAATATTTAAAAAATTTCCTTCAAGACCCCAGAAATTGTCTCCAAATGTAAAGTTTTAATTTACTTAACAATTTTACAACAAAAAACCGAGAATTTCCTGAAACAAAAAAAAGGATAGGAAAATTTTCTAAAAAGTAAATTCCTTAAAAAACAGTTCAAATTTAAATAACTAAAAAAATATTCGTTTGCTTAAAAATCATTGAAATAATGTCCTTTAAGAGAAATAGAAGAAAAATGAAAAAATAATTAGTTAAAATAAAATTTTTCTTATAAAGACAAAATTTAAATGTAAAATAAACTCTGGATAAAAAGCATTAAAAAATTGTAAATCAATATTTAATTTACACCATTAAACTTAAACGCAGCAAAACAATTGAATATTTTCTAAAAAAAAAATGCTTGAAAAAAACAATTGAATATTTGCTAAAAAAAATTAACTAATAAAACAAATTTTATAAAAAATTCAAAAAAATTTAAAAGAAAAAATTATATTTCCTTTGAAAAGATTGAAAATGCCTTGAAAGAGAAACAGTAGAACAATTGAAAAACGAAAACAATTGAAAATTTCATTAAAAAGACATCCAAAAATTTTCTAAATGAAAGTTGATTGTTTTTACTAAAAACATGTGAAAATTATTTATGACAAAAATATCATTTTAAAATTCCTTGAAGACAACAGAAAATGTCTCTCCAAATAGTAACAGTTTTTATTCACTTATATTAAGAGGCAATTTTACAAGAAGACAATGATGATTTCCTAAAAATAAAAACAATAGGAAGATTTTCTAAAAAAACACTTTCAATTTACTTAAAATCTAATTGGTTAAAAAAACAACTAAAATTTTAATTTTAGTTTGCTTAAAACAAACGGAAAATTTCCTTTAAAGGAAATACAAAACGTTGAAAAGAAAAAAAATAATAATTTTAAATAAAAATTTACTTACAAGTCGAAAATTAATTTGTAACACAATTTTACAAAAAGAAGAATAAACAGTGTATAAAAACCGTTTAAAAATTGCTTAAACGCAACAAAAACAATTGAATCTTTGTTATAAAAAAATTGCTCAAATATTCAATTGAGGTAAGTAGGAACTATGATCGACAGCCCTTAGTTTAAATTAATCTGCATTTGTTCCAAATGTATTTCTCAATCGAAAGTTTGTATAACACGTTGACCGCTTTGTCAGGCACAGGTGACTGACACTGAAGTATTTCAATGGGGCCACGTCAGTCACCTATGACTGACAGTGAGTAATTACTTTAAACTTACTATTTAGCGCTATCAGTCACGAGTTCCGTGTTAATTGTTACTAGGATTGCCTGATACGGCCTTTCTGTACGTTACTACAAATTGGCCACCTAATATTCCTTCAAACAGCTGTAGGTATAACCTTGGGAAAAAAAGTACTTACTGTATTGAAATAAAACCCGTATATTTAATAAATAAAAATTAGCATACGCCGATGGTGGCGCATTCGGTTATGGTCCCGAACTGGCGTGCAGCAATGTTGGTTGGGGTCAGTAGTTGGATGGGTGACCGGTACCATTCACCATTGGGATACAATGAAAGGTGCTTTAGAGTGACGCGGGCAATCCTTTAAATTTTGCTTGCTCATTTACACACACACAAATGACACATGGCGGAAGGACCACGTGGTCGATAGCCAAACACAACTACTATTAAAAATTAGCGATGGTTCTTATTAAAACATTCTATACAATAGTGCGGCTGGTTTGGACATACAAGACAATAAGTTGTAACTTGTATAGTTTTACTTCTGGCATATTTTCTGTCATGATTCTTTGAATTCTCACCGTAGCATTCTTTGCAATATTTTGGACGTTGAATTTGTTGGAGAAAATGTTTGTGAGAGTGAGACACGTGACTGACACATTGCCTTAGGGGGCGAAACGCATAATTTTTGCCATTGGAGCTTTGTCAGTCACCTGTGACTGACATAAAAAAAACGTAATTTCGTCTAAAAAATCATCAAAATGAATTAAATAAGCATATTCTTTTATAAAATAAAATAAAACAAAGAAAACTTTTTGACATTTTACAAAAAAAACTTATTGGCAGCCAGTGTTAAAATTCTTGTTTGAAAACAGTTAAAATTTTAACTAATAAAAACAATTGAAAAGAAATTGAAAACGTTTAAAATGTCTCAAAAGAAAAACAGTTGAAACAATTGAAATTTTCATTAAAAATCATTTGAAACCCTTCTAAATGAAACACTATATTTTTTTTAAAGACACCAAAAAATGTCTCCATAAAAAACTTTAGCCTAAAGACAATTTTACAAAAAAAAAACGGAAATTGTTGAAAGTTCAAAAAAACATTATTTGAGAAAAATAAAAATAATTTTCAACAGATAAAATATGATTAAAAACTGTTAAAATTTTATATGTAGAAAAATAATTTTTTAAGGATTTAAAAAAACAGTAGAAAATGCTTCGAAAGAGAAACTGAAAATTTCCTCAAAAGAAAAAAAAAACATTTGAAAACGTGAAAATTCACAACAAAAAAAATATTTAAAAATTTTCTTCAAGACAGCAGATAATGTCTACAAACTGCAAATTAAAGCAATATGAATATTTTGACAATTTTACAAAGAATTCTTTTTAAAGAAAAAAAAAACAATAGGAAGATTTTCTAAAAAAAAACGTTTTAAATTTGCTAAAAACCTAATTACTAAAAACAGTTAAAATTAAAACTTAGTTAAAAATATCGAATATTAAATATTTCCTTTAACAGAAGTAGAAAACCTATCAGTTAGAATAAAAGAATTCAAAATTTGCTTGAATAAAATAATCGTTGCTTGAAAACAGTTCTAATTTCAATAGTTTTTAATTGAATTCCAATAGTTTTGGGGAAATTTACAAATTTTCCATTTCTTTTTCCTTCAAAAATCCACAAATTATAAATCAAATTTGAAACATTTTTTTTTAAATAACAATGGTTTTTATTAGAATTCAACGATTCTGAGTAAATTTAAAAGGTTGCTTTTAAGAAAGTTTTTAACTGTTTTTGAATTATTAAAAATAAAACAATTAAGTTTTGCTAAAAATCACCACAATTTTCTTTTCTCTTAATAGGTTTTAACTATTTTTCAATTTTAGTAAAATTCAATTGTTTTTTTTTTTTTAATTTCAACTATTTTCAGCATTTCTATTTTTTATATTATAAAATGAATTTGATTTTAATATTCAAATTAAATTATTGTGTCAGTCAATTGATTCTTCTTCACTTAGAAATTTTCCAAAGATTTTTATAACAAATTTTGATTCCACAAATTATACATCAAATTTAAAACTATTTTCTTCAAATTGCGATGATTTTTACTCTTAAGAAGAAAGTTTTACTCTCTTTTTTAATTGTTGCAAAATTTACAAAAAAAAACAATTGAATTTTGCTACAAAAAATAACATGATTTGTCAAAAACTGATTATTCTTAGAAAATAAAAATAAAAACTAAGTTCCAATTTGTGATTTTCTGCTCCGGTTCGGAGTTCTTTTGTTTTTCTGAAAATCGCAATAACTTCCTTACTTGAAGGACTATTTTAAAAAACCAAAAAGTTTCAAGAGTAACTTTCGGCTCCCTAAAACATTTGTATTTACAATTATTTTTTGTTGTTTTAAATATCAAAAATTTCAAAACAAAATCTTTTGACAAACACTCCATCGATTTTTGAATGTAAAACATTTATAAAATCCTTATGCTATATACTACAAAATTGATCCTAAACATTTTTTAATCTATCCAAAAAAAGTCACAAATTGGAACTAAGAGAAGTTGTTTGTTTTAACGAGTTCTAACTGCCATTTTCGGGTGTTTTTCGGGTTTAACGACTGTATATGTAGGGTGCTTAGTTGCCCTCTATCCCACACTCCAATTATCAACACTTAAACGCCGATTTCTCAAAAAAAAAAATCTGTAAGAGTAAAAAAATATTTATAAATTAAATGTAAATATATTTATTGTAAATAAAACTTTCAATAACACTGTAAGATATTCTACAGATTGGAGGGTGGGATAGTGTACATATACATTTGAACTTTACTCATTATTACGTGCTTGGTTTTCTACAAACTTCAAAAAAAATATTGTTGATGTCATAAAAATTAACGATAATAAAGTTACTTTTGATGTTCAAAAATTTTAAACTAGTATATTATCTGAAGTTTCATTGTATATGTGCGTGGCCTCTATCCCACCAAAACTTAAACCGACGATTTCCTAAGAAAAAAATCTGCAGGGGTAAAAATTAATTTACCAATTAAGTATAAGCATATTTATAGTTAATAAAAAATTCAATAAAGCCCTCTAATATGTTTTACAGATTGGAGGGTAGGATAGTGGACACCCACCCGCCCTACATATACATTTGAATTTTACCTATTTTCACATGCTTGCTTTTCTGCAAACTACAACAAAATTGGTGTTGATGTAAAAAAAAATTAACAAGAAAGTTTCTATTGAAGTTCAAAAATTATTTTACCTGAAGTTTCATTGTAAATGTAGGGTAGGTGGGTGGTCTCTATCTCACCCTCCATTTATCAAAACTTAAACGGCGATTTCTCATTCTAATACTTTATTTTTAGAAACTTTTTAACTGGAAAATGAATTTGATTTTAATCGTTTTAGTCAATTGAACTCAGTCTGTACTTCTTTCGGCAAAAATTTATGTATGTTTTTTTTTAAATAATTTGTTTTTATGTGTATTATCTAAGAAAGAACACCAAAGATAAGCAAATAAATAAATTGATTCTTCAGTAATTTTCACACAGATTTTTATATATCAAAATTTAAACTATTTTTAAAAATTTATTCCAACGGTTTTGAGCTAATTTAAAGGTTTGTCTGTTTTTCAATTGTTGAGAATTAAAAAAAAAAACAATTGAGTGTTGCTAAGTAACATTAGAATTTGCTTGAAAATTGATTTTTCTTAGCAAAACTCAATTGTTTTTTTAAACTTCAACTTATTTTAATATTTGTATTTTTTACTTTTAAAAAATTTTCTACTGAACAATTTATTTGTTTTTAATATATCCAAATAAAAAAATATTGTTTCAGTCAATTTGATTCTTCATTTAGAATTTTTTATAATAAATTTTGATTATTTTTTTTCTAAAAATTGACTAATTTTAATTTAACTTTTTGCCAAATTTCACTTTGTTTTATTTTTTTTATTCTTACCAAACATTCAAAGCATTTTTTTAAATGTAAAATTTTCCCCTTGTTTTTATTTAAAAAAAGCAAGTTTCAATTACTTTTAAAAAATTCGTACGTTTTTAACTAGCAAACAGTTGAAATTTTGAAGATAAAAAAAACTGAATAAATCGGTTTGCCTTAAAACTATTGAATTTTTTTATATGCAAAATGAAAATGATTTAACAATACAATTTAAAAAATTGGTCACAAAAAACACTATAAAAACTTATGAGAAACAAAATTCTTATTTGCTTAAAACAGTCGAAAACTAAGAAAGCCAGGCTGAAAGACCGCGGGTCGATAGCCGTTGGACAGAAAACTAGATGCCAGTGTCTCACATTAGAATTTATTTAATTTAATTTATTACTAAGAAAGCAGTTAGCAGTTGAATTTTATAAAAGCAGTTGATAATTTACCATAACTACAATTAGGAATTCTCAATTAAAAAAAAAACAATTGAAATTTTCTTACATATGAATAATGATTGACTCATTTGTTATTTTTCATTAAAAAAAAACAGAATTTTATTTCTAGTCGCATTAGAGTGAAGTTTAAAGAGAAAAAATGCATAGGAATTTCCTGTGACGCATCCTTATCTCTATTCAGAGTTTCATGCAGTTACACTAAACGTATAATTAATAAATGTATAACGTGAATAAATAAAAAACCGCAAAAGTAAAGTTGGAAAAAACATCAACATTTAATACAATTGCAATAGGAAACAGTACGGTGAATGAAATAATTGCAGTGCTTTTAAAAGGAGAATAATTAATGGTGATTGTAACAATTTGCATACTAATTCTAATTTTAGAATTTTAGCATCAGAAAAAAATAACCTAGTGGTCTGGATTTATGAATAAATTAATTAACTACAAACGTAATTCCTAGCAAAATGATTCTTCAATTTTTATGGCAACATATATTGATTTATTTGTTTAAATTCTTTATTTATTTATTTATTCGGTACGTTCTTTGGTCTTTTTTCATTAAAAGAATACACATAAAAACAAATTTATTACAAAAATCATACTTAAAATTTTGGACATAGGTATATTGATTTAAATAGGTTTCATTGATTTATATAATCATATTTTTACTTTCCCTATATAGTATATATAGAGGAAGTATTGTTTTCGTGCGTGAAAATGTCTGTGGGCGCTGTATCTCAAAAACGAATGATGCGATTGAGATGAAACTTTAAACTTAAGGTTTTGTCATTAAAAACTCGAACTGAAAAGCGTTTGGTAAACTTTCAAAAACCGGAAATGGATGTTTTCTAGAGGCCGTGTTTTGTTTTTTTCCGATATTTTTTTAAAAATGAAATATATTACAAAACCTTTCAAACAAAAGTTAAAGGAAATGAAAAACTTAACAAGTTTTATTAAAATATATTTTTCATAAAATTCTTAACTTTCGAGAAAAAATAATAAAAATTGAAAATTTTGATATTTTTCGATAATTGCTAATAAACTATTGAAGTCACATAAAATTTACATAACAAATAATTGTAGATAATCCAAAACTGAACAAATTAGTAAGAATTGCGTAAACCTCATAGTTTTCGAGTAAAATATAGGTAAATTACTGTGATGGCCACAATACCATTTGTGGAAAGTATTGTTTTCGTGAATGAGAATTTCTGTGGACTGTTTATGTTTTATCATTAAAAACTGGAACTGAAAAGCTTTTGATGAACATTCATAAACCGGAAGTGGATGTTTACTCGAGGCGTTTTTTTTGTTTTTTTTCCTCAATATTTAAAATCTAAATTTAAAAAATATTACATAACTTTTCAAACAAAAGTTAAAGGGAATGAGAAACTGAACACGTTTTATAAAGACATGTTTTTCGTAAAATTCTTAATTTGTGTGAAAAATATTTAACTTTAGAATATTACAGAAATTTATTTAGATTTTTCTATAAAGATTCTTGAAATTTCAGTAATTTGTCCTCCATACTTTTAGTTTTTATTGCAACTTCCTTTCCAAAGAATTTTCATTGAGAATTCTAGAAATTTTTACAGGTTTAGCAAAGATTTTACTCGAGAGTTTTACAGTTTATTTGGGAAATTTTCTTCTAATTTTGTAGAACTTTGTCTTATAAATTGCAAAGATTTTCTTCAGGGCTCAAAAATTAAAAATTAAAAATGAGTTCAGAAATTTCCAATAACTCATATTCAGATTTGGAGGCTATAGATTTTTCTAGAAAATCTGTTCCTAGAAATTTCCAACAATTTCTTTTGTTCCAGAAATTTCTCCAAGGAGTCTACTATTTTTTTTTTTCTTAAATGTTATTACTTGTTGTATATTTAGGTTGTAGCATTTCATTAATGGTTTTAGAATTTGCTATAAATATCTTCTCAAAAATTTTAGTATCTTCCGTTAATTATTTAGATTTATTTCCTTATTTTGTTGTTGTTTTTCTCAAAAAGGTCTGTAAATTCTAGTATTCTTGAGCAATTGGTTTTGGATATAGCAAAGCAATTTTTGGAGAGTTGGTTTCAGAATGTTTTTGCAATACTTTTACAAAATTTACAAAATTTCTTGTATCGTTACATCGAAATTTTAGGAATTTCTTATCTAAATTGCGCAAAAAAAATTCAAGAGATTTAGTCCACCAATTTCTATTTGATGTTAGAAATCATTTCGTAAGAGAATTTTTTTAAACCGTCCTTGCTATGAAAAGTTATTTTAAAAATACTGAAAAACAATTGAAGATCGAATGTCTAATTTTTAGCATTTTTACCTCTCTTCGTTGCTGGTAAGTGAAAGAATTTTCGTAATTTCATTATTATTTAAAGAATTATAGCTAAAATAGTAAAAAATATTAATAACGAATTTTTGATTTTTATTGTATCAATTTGAATTTGTAAAATTTAGGAAATTTCCAATAAATTGCGAAGATTTAAATTAAGACTTTTTTAGAAAACTTGTTTTTAAAAATCTAGACTTAGGAAATTTCTAGTAATTTCTTCCCCACATTTCAAGATTATTTCAACTTGTCTTCTATATCGCAAAGATTTTCTTTGCGGCTCTAGAATTTATAGAATTTACTTCTAGAAATCTAGATTATTTTCTCGAGGGTTCAGGAAATTTCTAGCAATTTATTCTCCAGAGTTCAAGATTTTTTTTGAAGTGCAGTGAATTGCAAAGATTTTCCTTGAGGCATTCTAGATTTTTTTTCTAAAAGTTTAGAGTTTAGAAAATGGCCAATAACTTCTTTCCCAAATTAAATTTTTTTGCAACTTTTCTTATAAATTGCGATTTTCTTTCAGCCTCGAAATGTTTTTTAATTCCTCTTTTTTTCGAGAATTCAGGTGAATTTTAGTAATTACTTTTCTAGAATTCAACATTTTGTTTCAATTATAAAATTATTTAGAAAGTTCTAAATTGCGGAATTTTTCTTGGAGGGTCTAGAATTTTTTTAGAAAATTTTCCCCTACAAATATTTTCTTATTTTCGAGAAAGTTTAAGGAATTTTCCGTAATTTCTCTTCCTGATTTCAATTTATTTTTTAACTGGTCTTCTAAATTTCTAGGAGGCTCTAGAATTTTTTAGAAAATTTTCATTTAGAAGTCTAGACTTTTTTCCAAGGGTTCAGGAAATTTCTCCTCCAGATTTCAAAGTTATCTTCTTATCTTATAAATTGCAAAGATTTTCTTGAAGGCTCTAGAACTTTTTAGAAAATTTCTTTGTAGAAATCTAGATTTTTCTTGAGGCCCTAGATTTATTAGATTTTTTTTCTAAAATCTATACTTACTTTTTCAAGAAATTTCCACTAATTTCTTCTCTAGGTTTCAAGATTTTGCTTATTGCTAATAAATTATAGGAACTAAATGAAATTTATATAACAACTAATTGTGAAGAATTCAAAATTGAGAAAATTATTAAGAATAAAGAAATATAGGGAAAGTATTATGATGGCCACATCACCATTTAGTTTATTGTAGTCGAAAAAAACAAAATTATTAATTTACCGATAAAAAATGTTTATTGGTCGTTAAATTCAAAAAAATCTCCTAATCAAACATGTATAGTTCTAGAGCCAGCTAAAAAATCTAGACTTAATACCATATACTCAAAGTTTACACTAGATCACCAAATTACTTAACAATTGCCCAATTTATAAGAATATAAAAGGTGAAAAAATTTAAGCCTCGTATACCTATTATTTGTAATTAATTTGTAATACTGACGATGGATTAATTACTTTTTTTAAAAACGTGTAGTAGTTTTTTGTGTGCGTGCGAAAAGAAAGTTGAAAATATTTGGAATATTCGCGACTGGTTTCTTTTTTTTTTCGTCGTAATAGTCTAGCAATGTGAAAAACAAGTCGCGAGCGATTGTAAATTCGCAAACACCTTAGAGAAGCGAATCATATAACTGTTCAAGGCCAAAAATCGTGGGTCAATACACCGGGCAAATTGGTTTTAAAACGCAAGTTTTGAATATTTATTATTCCGTGGGTTTTCTGTTAGGAAACACACACACAAACAATTTTGGCATGGTTGGATTATACGAATTTTAGGGCTTATACTCAACAAGTTCTGTCCAAATGAAATTGAAACTGTTTTTGATTGTTGATACATCTTGATTACGAAGTAGATTAAGAAATAATAACACTTTGCTAGTATCACGAATTAGTACTTCGAAATTGTTTTTATTTGGTGTATACAAGTGAGCTTATTATTATTAACCCATTACTTCAAAGCGAAATAAATTGTACACTGAAATTGTAAGTCAGAAAGACTTGGAATAAATGTTGCTTATTGTTGCTCTTAAGTGTTTTAAAATCGGTTCTTAATAATAGCACGTTTATTAGTTCTCACGTAAATAATCTGCAAGTATCTAAACGATCAGTCCTTCGTTTACTTGCTATTATTAAACATTCTGAACTTTATAACAGATATGTAGAGCTTTTCACTGATGTCACTACGCTAATAAACAAACCTAATTATCTTGTAAATGTTTAATAAGCATTCTAAACAATTTTTCTGGTTTAGGGTGAGCAGTTCAATCCTTGTTTATTTTTCGAACCAATTTTAATTGCTTGACGACTATTATCAAAATGCTTTTTCAGCAATTAAACTTGGTTTAAAATTTTCACTAACGAAAAATTGCCGCCTTATCTTTTAAGTTCAACCAGCTGACGTGTAAACACCTCACTTAGTCAATATCAAAAAGCGCCTCTGACGTACGCTATTATCTCTTGGCTTTCGTTTCCAAATTGACGTACTGATTAACGATTTTTTGCGTGTTGTTTCACCACATTGAAAATTTTATGCATGATCTTGTAATGGTTGCAGCGGTAACGTTATGAATTTATTAAAATCAGGTCACTATAAACAACGCTCTTATTAATAGGTGTTTTTTCTAATACTACAAGTATTGTTTAATTAAATGTTTAATTGTGGAGTCGTTTATTTTGTGCAAAAAAATTTAATTCCAGGGAAACAATTTAAATTTTAAAAAGACAATTCAAAATTACAGTAAATAATTTCCCAAAAAAAAAACAGTTACATTTAATTGAGAAAAAAAAAACATTCAAATACAAATTTGTCCAAAAAAAATTTCGGTTTGAAAATGATACGTGAATGTATTGAAACCATTGGTCACCATATATAACTAAATAACTGTTATACAAAAAACTTCACTTCAAAAAACGACGAAAGTTTTACAGTGCGTTCTTTTTCTAACGCATTTGGTTTACTTTATCAGACTGAATGTTTTTGTGTCGTTTCTCGAAACGATATTTTGTGACGTTGGACGGAAGTTCCAACGGATGGACTATAATTATTGTGTTTAATTTGTGGCAAAAAAACTGTTTAAAAATACAATTGGAAAAGAAAAAAATGTAAATTTGCAGAAAATTGAAAAAAAACAGGTAAATATTTAAGTAATACATAAAAAATTTGCTAAGAACTGTTTAATTTTTTTTCAAGTAAACCAGAAAATAACGTCTCCTTGATAACATTCCTCATCTACTCCTTAAAAAACTCCCGCACGATATTCCACATACTAGGATGTCAAGTATGAAATGGAGCAAAAACATGCACTTAATTGAATTCGAATTTTTTCCAATAAAAACTTTTTATTTTCAATCAAAATATGCACCCATATTATCGATAGACTTTTTCCATTTTAGAGGTAACTCGTTTATCCCTTTGCTGTAGAAGCCTGGATCACGGGAGTCGATGAACTCTTGAAACGCCATTTTGACAGCCTGTGCGGAATTGATTTTTTTTCCAGATAGAAAGTTGTTTAAATTTTGAAAGAGATATATAGTCAGTGGGAGGCAAAGGGAGAGTTTCCAACTCCAACTCTTGTAGCTTTGACACGGTCATTCGTGCGGTATGTGGTCGAGCATTATCGTGCAGGAGGATTAGAGTCATCCAGTTAACTAATTTTAGCTATTTAATCGCAACATTTCTCATCATTTCGCCTTGTTGATGACAGTACACATCCGCCGTGATCGATTGTCCAGGTTCCATAAAGCTGTGGTGGATGACACCTGAGCCAGACCAACAAACAGTGACCATCAGCTTCTTCTGGTGGATGTCTCGTTTCTGGCAGTGTTTTGGTAATTCATCTTTGTCCAACCATTACGATGAACGCTTACGATTATCCATATTTCTTGACACGTAACAGTTCGATTGAGAAATGGTTCGGCTTTGTTGCGCGAAAGAAGAGAAAGACATGCGTCGAGTCTTCGTTCCTTCTGTGCATCGGTCAATTCATGCGATATCCACTTGTCCAGCTTTTTCACTAAATGAGTTAAGATTGTTTCACGTGCACTTTGGCTGGGATTCGCTTCCACAGTGGCTTTCATGACGTCATTATCCACCTTGGATAATGACAACGTGGTTCATTTGACACTGTTGATATTGGCGACTGCCTCCACGGTGGAACTCATACTTCATCAACACACGAATTTTGCCAATTTCCATGGTCTCACTTAATTGCCTATATAAAAGAACTATTGCAATTTTTTTCAAACCAAAATATACGTTAGAAAGTGGAAAAAATGTACAAATTATGTCAAACTACGGCTTCTAAATGACGTTGTGTGCGATTGAAAAAAATAACATGAAGTTTGCTCAATTTCATACTTGACAACAATATTTATAACGGGTGTCCAACAATTATTGTAGTCCCGGGTGGCGTTGGAATCAAATACGTAGGGCGATTCTTACATTTTCCAAATAAATTGAACTGACATTTTAATTGTAAAACATAATTTAAATGTGAATTTAAAGTAATTTGATTGTATTGGCTTTTAATTGTAGAAAGTTCATTTTAAATTCACTATTAGGAGTTGTAACTAAAACACAAACTTTCAAAGAAGAAGAAGAAGCTATAGTGTGGGGAAACAATTGTTGCGAAAAATAAAAGCATACTCTGAAATTTTGTGTTTTTGTTACAAAATCTAACAGTGAATTTTGAATTTAAAGTGTTGTTAACTTTAATAAGTAATTCGAATATTTCATCATCCACATTTAAAATGTCAGTATTTGATTCCAAAGCCACCCGGGACTACAATAATTGTTGGACACCCGTTATTAAAAACTTACAGCTACTGCTATTTACAACAACACTTTCCCACTGAATGGAAACAAGGTATTACAATAGGCATTCCCCAACCCGATACTGATCCTACATTAGTATCCAGCTACTGTCCCATTACACTCCTTCCAGTAATAGGTACACTTTTCGAATATCTCCTTAAACAAAATCCAATTCTTCAATAATCCAAAATCCACATTCCAGAATATCAGTTTGGTTTCCTACCTCAAAAATCAACCATTCTTCTTCTCCATCCATCCTCACCTCTAATATACAAACCAATCACCTTGAAGGTCAAGTCATAAATCAATAATCTTATTCTTAGATATACAGAAATCTTTTGATTCGGTTTCGCATATTGGCCTCCTTTATAGAAGTTTCCTCTTAAATATACAAGTCACTTAATAATCCTCATCTACAATTTCCTCTCCAACAAAACCCATGATGTTAGAATCAAACAAACACTTTCCGACCCGTTTCATGTACACTGAGAGGTGTCCCTCTCATTTCCCTCCTTTATAACATTTATCTGCTACGATCAGTATAATCCCAACCCCACACACTTTGATCCCTCAAACTATTCCCTTCTCTTCGCCGACGATACCGCCCTTATCGCCCATGCACCATCACTCCACATTGCCCAGCGTTCCCTTCAACCACCGTTCGATGCGATCCAATTCCAAATCCAAATTCCTTATCCCAAGTCACAAAATTACACCACACTCCCCCTCCATAAACATAAACTATACCACAATTAACCGTACCTACTCCTGTAAATACCTAGGTATCCTAATTCTCCTTCAAAGTCCATGCACAATCTATAAAGGCCAAGGTCAAAACTAAAGCTCTACATTTTCTGAATGCTCGGACAAAAATCAAGGCATTTCAACTAAAATGGCGGTTAAAATTTATAAATCTATTTGCAGACCTCTTATAGATTACGGTGCAATCCTATTCTACCAAATCCGTCCTTTCATTCTCAAACACTTTAACGTCGCCGAAAGGTCAGCCCTGCGAACCCTCACCAAACTCAGACACCCAATTAACCCGTTCCACAATCCCTCTAATGAGCTCCTTTATGAATACACCCATGTAACTCCCATCTCTAAACGTATACGTAGCCTAAGTATAAAATTTTGCAAGTTTTGCACCCCCCGAAATCCCAACATTCCACCTAATCTAGACAGTTAAGCTAGCTAACAACATTATTTACTTTTGTTCAGTACATATATTTCATATTTCAATTTACGCGGAACGTACATATTCCCAAATAACCACAAAAACCTTGTCACGTGATGATCCCTCCCAAAATTCGCATCCATCGCCTATAGGAAGATGGACAGAAGGAGAACAAGGCCGGAACGAGAAGAGTAATAATGTTTTAATGTTCGTAGTTGTCTAAGTTAATAAAAGGTATGACTAATAGAGCAAGCGTGTGATGATTATCTTATACGAATATGTGTAGTGGAGCCGACTACAGGTGAGTTCCTTTTCCACTGTCCATTTACCTTCCGCATTTTTTGCTTTTCATCTGTCGGGAGGATTCGCGGTCCACGCTCCTCCCGAGTTTCTCTCTCAAATAACTTTTTTTAACCCATAACTTAGAGTCAAGACAAGGCACAAAGACTGATGGTCGATAGCCTAACCTGACAGACTAATTCATATTGTTATCACTTGTATATGTTTCTTCAAATTGTATATATAATTGTTCGAATAAAGATGTTATTCTCTCTCCAACATCAGAAAGTTTTGAAGTAAAAAAAACAGTAGACCAAACAAATCTTTAAAATAAATGAAAGATAGTAGTACATAATATAGTACAATATTTGACAAAAACATAAAAAGAATAGTAGTCAAATCAGTTGAATAGAGAGACAAATAAAGAATTTCTAAAAAAAAACAAATCAAAAATTACTTAAACATTTGGTAAAAAAATATTTCAAATTAAAAAAATATACATTTGCAGAGAAACAATTGAACTCAAAAACACATTGACAGTAACAGTGGAAAATTATCCCAAAAAAAGTTAACCATTGATAAAAATTTGCTAAAACAGCGGTACGAATTAAAACAATTGAAGACTTCCTCAGAGAATAAACATTATAAATTTCCAGAGAAACAATTGAATTAAAAAAACAATTGCCAAATACAGTGGAAAATTTGACAAAAAAAAATGGTTAAAACTTTGACAAAGATCATAAAAATTTGCTTCAAAAAGAAACATTACAATTAAAAATAAACACTTAAAAAAGAAACAATTGAAAATAAAAGAGAAAAAATCCCCAAGGAAAACGATAAATAATTAACAGAAACATGAAAATTTGCTAAAAACAACAAGTTGAAAATTCAAATATTTCTAGAGAAACAATTGATATTAAAAAAATTAACCTTGAAAACTAGTCGAAAATTTTCAATTTATTAAAAAAAAATTAAAAATAAAAATTTGCTAAAAATTAAAAAAAAAACAATTAGCAGTGGAAAATTTCCTTAAAAAACATTATAAACAATTACCTTTCCCAAACACATAAAAATTTGCTATAAAAAAATTAATAAATCAAAAATATTGCTAAGAAAATAGGTTAATTTAATTTGCAGATAAAAAAAAACTGCGAAAACAAATATTAAAAAATAACGAAAACATAGAAATTTGCTAAAATAAAAAACAGTAATTGTAAAAATTAAAATTGCTTTGAAAACATGATTTTTTTCAAAAAAATTTCAAATAAAATATGGTAAATTTACAGAAAAAAAAACAATTGTAAATTGCAGTGAAAAGTTTCATAATAGAAAAATATAATGGGGAAAAAGTTGAAGAATTAAAAAAAAAATTCATTTGGGAAGAAACAACTAAAATGATTAAAAAAACAATTGATACGACCAAAAAACACAGTTATATCTTTAGTCAACTAATATTAAAACAATTAAAAAATTTCTCAAAAAATATAAATTTACAAAGAAGAGAAGGGGATCACATCGAGTGATTGTCATTTAGTTAATAATATTGTTTCAAAGAAATTAATTTTTTTGTTGATTAAAACAATTACTACATTTATCAAACATATAGAAAAGAAGGAGAAACTTAAATTTGCTAAAAAGAAAAGCCATCTAAGATTAAGAAAAATATATTAAAAGAATTTACAATATATAATAAATAAATAAACCAGAATAAGAATTGAAAATCTAATTTAAAAAAAACTTTAAAACATGTAACTTCATTTTAGGTAGTTAAAAATTTTACTGGTCTCAAAAATCGCTGGATATTTTGATATTAAATATTATAACTGAGTAAGTAAGTTGAAACTTGATTAAATCATATCTTCACGTAACTCAAAAACAAACTATACTTTAAATTGAAAATTTTCTCAAAGAATAAAAAAAAAATTAAACTAAAAAAATAAATAAATAAACTTGCAAAGAGATAATTATAATTATTTAAAAACAAACACAATTGTAACGACAGTGGAAAATTTACCAAAAAAAACGGATATAAAAAAGTCACATAAAATTAACAATTGAAAAATTTCTCAAAAAAATTTAAATTTGCAGAGAAACAATTGAAATTAAGCAGACAAATTGAAATCTTCTTTAAGCAACGGCTTAAAACTTAGATAAAAAATTATTCAAAGTAGTTACAATTACTGATTGAAATTCTATTATATTTTTATAACATTTTACATCATTTGAAACAGTTGAAATTTAACTATTATGCGGAAGATTTTTTTAACTTAAGGTTTTATTAATTGTCGACGGAGGAGTGCCTTAACTTCTTTTTAGTAATATTTCACTCAACAAAAATAAAAATAGATAATAAAAAAAAGTAAACAAGTTTCATTAAAACATTTAAAAAAAATAATAAATTTAAAAATACGAAAACATTTCGTGAATCTACAACAATGAGTCTTACTAAGACTACAAAACAAATTAATTTGAAACAACTACTTCTCTAGCTAATACTTCGACAGACATTGAATAATACAAATTAATTTGCGTGTTACAAATAGTACAACTATTAATTATTCAATGTCTGTCGAAGTATTAGCTAGAGAAGTAGTTGTTTCAAATTAATTTGTTTTGTAGTCTTAGTAAGACTCATTGTTGTAGATTCACGAAATGTTTTCGTATTTTTAAATTTATTATTTAATTTTCTACAACGAACTAAAGGATTTTAATACATTTTATTTAAAAAAAACTAATTTTCGTGACGGATGAAAAAAATTTCGACGTTCGTTATATTTTATTCTAAAACTATAACAGTTACATAAAATTATTTAAGAAATGTGATAGACAACTATAAAATTAATAGTTGATACAGGATAAACATCTTTAGTGAAAAAAGTCAGAAATACGCTAACCCAAAGTACAATTTATTAACAATATATGCCAAGAGCACACTGGGACAATGAATAATTTATTGGTATAGGTCAAGATCGCGCCCGGACTATAAAAAATGGTTAGCCTAGGTCAAGAGTACGCTAGGATAATGAATAATTATTGGGATAGGTCAATAGTACGCTAGAACACTGAATAATGCATTCGCCTAGGTTTAGAGTACATTAAGAGTACCCTAGGACAATGAATAATTTAATAGAGTAGGTCAAGGTCACGCTAGGGCTATAATTAGTTGATTGGGCTAGGTCAAGAGTATGCTAGAATAATTAATAATTTATTAGCGTAAGTCAAGAGTACGTTAGGGTATTAAATAATTGGTTAGGGTAGGTCAAGAGGACGCTAGAATAAAGAAGAATTTATAAAGGTAAGTCAAGAAGAATAATGAATAATTTATTGGGATACGTCAAGAGTAAGCTAGACATTTTATTAAAATTTCTTGGAAATGGTAAAGAGTGTGTTGGGATAATAAAAAAGTTATTAGTGTAGGTCATAAATACGCAACGGCAGTTAAAAAATTATTGAGAATGGTCAAGAGTACGCTAGAATATTGGAGTCATAAAAATGTTAAAATAAGTAATAACATTTCTTTAAGCAGCGATTACATTTAATTAATGGAAGGTATGATAGTGGGCATCAAAAAAACCATATTTACTATTTTATTTAATTAATAATTTCGACACACGAAAAAGTAAGAAAAATAACTGTATTAGTAAATTTTAAGAAAATACATAGATTTCTCTAATTCACCTTTCAATTGCTTAAGCATACGAACCAGTTTTAATTGAAATAGTCTTAATTGCAAGAAAATATCTATTTTATTCATCAAGCAGTATTTTTTCTTAAATATAATTTTATCTTAAGAAAACTCTTATTTATACTATAATAGTAGTAGGGAAGGATAGTGGCCACCCACTCACTCTGCATATTTCAGTCACTCTTAACATAACACTGTGTATTTTTTCAATATTATACACAAATTTTTAATGGATGATTTTTGAGTAAAAATACAGTGTGTATAGCTTAAATAACATATGTATGTAGGGTAGGTGCCACCCTCCAACCAGTAAAACATAAAAGATAATTTAGCTGCAATGTTTAATAAATTAAGAATAGTAATTATTGAATTTCGTAACTAAATCAATCATCAACGTGGTTAATAATTTAGGTATTCTTGTGTACATCTAATATAAGATTAAGCTAACCGTTATTTAATTAAAATCAAATCAAATCATCTTTATTGGTGCTATGACCAAAATGAATGCTCTTACAGTAGTCAAAAGGTATTATACACTATAAATTTAATGAGTATACCTCGTATATGTTTGTAGGTGGTGAAAATTGTAACCGAAAACTATTTTTAAAATTTAATGGGCCAACCTGTTTATACGTCCAGCAAATAAACATTTTAACCCACCGTGCGTTATTTTTAGTTCAGGATCAGATGGATTATAGAAAAAAAGCGTACTATTGACATTATCCCGATATAATTAGCTTAGTCTGCATTACCCAGTTCTAAAAATACGACAGATGTCGTATTCATTCGGATCGATGGTGGTTATCTAATAACGATTTACAAGGACGAAATAATTTGCACTTAATTAGTTTGCGACCGTAATCATTGAAATCTTAAACTTAAAAATATGAATTATTTCAACAATTGTACTTTAATGACGTAGAAATTTAACTTATACTTTTAAATCATTAATTTTATTAAATCCACAGTGATTGGCTATCGACTACGCGGTCCATTCGCCGCGCTATTTGTGCGATTACTGATTTTTACTTTAAAGCGGCCTTCAATGTGTATTTAGTATTGAAATAAAACAGTAAAGTAATAATTAAAAAAACACGAAAACATTTCGCAAATCTGCAAAGGACTTAATATATTTTTATCAGTTAATAAAGTATTTAACTGTGTTAAATAAAGACTATAAGATATCAAAACAGAAAAGCGTGGTTAAAGAATTAATTCTAATTATAGGCAATGCTTTCACACACACAAAAAAAACATCAATCCCTTGAAAGGATTAGAATGTGTGAATTTGTTCCCCTCTCAGCCTCTATTTAAGGTAAACGTTGACTCTTTTATTTGAGCAGACAATAACATGATCCTTTATCTGGTGAGTCACCACTACCTGAATACTGGATAGATATGACAGTGTTACTACTTGCAACCACTTCCCTCTACACATTGTGTACACACTAGTCATGCAAAAATAAATATGAATTGTATAGATTACCTTTCGTCCTCATAAATAAATATGATTTTATTACCAAATATAATATAAACCGTATTGAAAGTGCTAGAGCACACGTACAAGGAAATTATTGGAATTGGTTGATAGATAAGTCGTTGAGGTGTTGAAAATCCATTTTCATTTGTATATTAAAGTTGTAAATAACTAAGATTTTCAAAATGTGTGTTTATTTTGTGCAAAACAATTGTAGTGACAATAAAAACACATTTTGAAAATCTTAGTTATTTACAACATTAATATACAAATGAAATTATTGCAATAAATCGGCTGACCTACAAATACATTAAGTTTAAGAAATTGGTGACTTACAGTGAACATTTTTTTTTATTATTAATTAATTAGTTTTATTATTGAAAGAAGCTGCTTGTTACAGGAACTAAGACTCCGAACAGTTCGAATGTATACAGGGTGACTGACGATAAACCTTTGGTGCTGTATCTGGCTTATTTTTTATCCGATTTTAATAAATAAAACATCAAATTAAACCATTTTTAAAAGACTTTAATAGGATCTGAACTGTTATTTTTTCTCGCACCCAGTTTTTGACAAAATACGATCAACATTTTTTTTTTAAATTGCCCTGTATATATATTTTTATTGATTCGCAAGGAGATTTTTTTTTTTTGAATATAAAATTGTAGACAAATTTATCCATACATCAAACTTAAGTCGAGAAATTGAGGATTAAAAAAATAAATAAAAAGTCAAGTATCCATTGTAAACAATATACAGACCCTATTTTAAATGTCAAAAGTGACAGTGACAGCCATTGATACAATACTGCAACGATTTTTAATTATTTCATAATTAAAATGTTGCAATATTTCAAACACTGTACTAGAATTTTGTGCTTCTACAGAAATCGTTTTTTAGTTTTTGAAATCTTGCAACATTTTTATTATGAAATTATTAAAAATCATTGCAGTATTGTACCAATGACTGACACTGTCACTTTTGACATTTGGAATAGGCTCTGTATATTGTTTACTATGGGTATTTGATTTTTAATTTTTTTTTTTAATCCTCAATTTCTCGACTTTGGTTTGATGAATGGATAAAATCGTTTACAAATTTAGATTCAGAAAAAAATCTCCTTGCGGATCAGTACAAAATATATATACAGTGCAATTTGAAGAAAAAAAATTGATCGTCTTTTGTCAAAAACTGGATGCAAGAAAAAATATCAGTTCAGTTCATATTAAAGTCTTTTAAAAATCATTTAATTTGATGTTTTATTTATTCAAATCGGATCAAAAATAAGCGAGATACAGCACCAAAGGTTTTTCGTCAGTCACCCTGTATATGTAGATCAAAAAATATTTTCAATATTCACGTACATAGAACACATTTTTCTACAAATAATCCTGTAAATCGTTTTCGGTTTTATAATTTACAACAACAAAAAAAAAAAAACATGAAATCGCATTGAATTCATCATGCATTATAATTGTTTTAAATTGAAATTGTCAATGCTATAAATACATCTATTGAATTCAATATATACATATAATTAATAATTAATATTACATAGACCTTAAGGTTTTAAGAAAATTGGGTAAATAATTTACCAGAAGAATTAAAAAAACTGCTGCATCGATTTTGTCAAGCATATTAATTAAATTATTAAATTTCAATTGAAATTGTCGAAGGTACAAATGCATTTGTTGATTTAGTCTATACTAATGGATCTATAGTATGACTTCATAAAGTTCTAAGAATATTCTATAAGTAGTTAAAAGAAAAATTGGAAAAAGAAACTAAAATGGCTAAATATTGTAAATTAATTAAAGAGAAAAGCAGAGGGATGAAGGGAGTTTGAAATAGCGTAGTTAGTTGTCTAAGCTCAGTTTTTTGACGTTTCTGTAAATCATTGTTATGACGTGTTCGATTTAAGTTACGTTATGTACTTGAATGTAATAAATTGCATATCATTATTATTAGCATGTTATGTTAAGATGACATAAGTCACATATTTGTGTAAGTTCCTTTTGAGGATATAATATGCCGCATTTGGCCAAAATAAAGATGGAATACTTTGAGATGAGTGTCAAGAAGCAAGTTCCTCATAGAAGAAAGTGTTGGTACGAGTGGAAGAACGCTATACTGTGAACTCTGCCCTTTCCATATGCAACTAAAATTTTTGTTGATATTAATGGATTTTACATACAATTTTGGAATGTTGTGTAAGCATATTGGAATAAATAAATGATACTAATACTAATGTAAATAAAAAGAAAACGCCAAATAAAGGTTCCTATATACACGGTTATTCACGCTATACGGCACGGAATATTGTGGCCAAAATACGTGACTTTCAAAAAGTTTCACTTTGTGGATATATGGGGGTCTATTAGGGCTACTTTTTAAAATTACTTTAATAATATACAGGGTGTCCCAAACACCCAAAAAGTATCAAAGTTGTGTTTTTTTTAATGAAACACCCTGTATTTTATTGCATTTTTGGATCCTTCGATAAAAATAAGTGTGTGTTTTAATAAGGTTTTTATTACATAAACCTTAAGGTTTTTGAAATAATTTGAATTTTGTAAAAATGTAACCTAATTTTCATGTTTCAAATACTTAAAAAATAATTAAGTTATGCATAGCAAATTTACACTGAAATGTAACAATAGATCATATTTTATTTTCCAAGTATAATAAACTTGACATCTTATGCCGGGTGTAAAAAAACTGGAATTAAACAAATGAGAACTTTAAATGGCTATAACTTCATTTATTTAAATGGAAAGCTATATTTATTAATTTATCAGCAAATGCACGTTTTAATTACCTTTTGAATGGTATTTAAATCTTAAGTGTTAAGTCTTCTCGTTTTTGCAGAAAACGCCAAAATATTGTTTATTGCACCGTTTTAGTACTTTTTAAGTAAAAATTTGTATGTATCTAGTTTTCTATGGTATTTAAAAACGTCAGATAATTAATTTAGTCTGTCATTTTAGTTTAAAAAGCCTGTCTTTTGTTATAGTTGTCTTATTTTGCATTTTTGTGTTAGATCGTTAGTAATCGTTATTGTTTGAACATCGCTGTTGTATTTTTTGGTAAAAAATGAAAATGAAGAATGGGTTATTGGCATTATTTTTATGCTTGGAGAATGTCATAAAAATTGTTTATTGGCTTGTCGAGTTTATACTTAAAGGTTTCCCGAAAGAAATCACCCTAAGCCAGCTATTTTTGAGAGACTATTAAACCAGTTTAAAGAAATTGGAAGTGTCAGTTATAAAAACCTCAGTGTAAGAAAATCTGTGTAAATTTTCATTTTTTACAATGACATACAACAACCATGTTCAAACAATAACGATTACTAACGATCTAACACAAAAACGCAAAATAACACAACTATAACAAAAGACATCCTTTTTAAACTAAAGTATCAGACTAAATTAATTATCTGACGTTTTTAAATACGATAGAAAACTAGATACATTAAAATTTTTACTTTAAAAGTACTAAAACGGTGCAATAAACAATATTTTGGCGTTTTCTGTAAAAACGAGAAGACACTTAAGATTTAAATACCATTCGATAGGTAATTAAAACGTGCATTTGCTGATAAATTAATAAATATAGCGTTCCATTTAAATAAATGAAGTTCTCATTTGTTTAATTCCAATTTTTTTACACCCGGCATAAGATGTCAAGTTTATTATACTTGGAAAATAAAATATGATCTATTGTTACACTTCAGTGTAAATTTGGTATGCATAACTTAATTATTTTTTAAGTATTTAAAACATGAAAATTAGGTTACATATTTACAAAATTCAAATTATTTCAAAAACCTTAAGGTTTATGTAATAAAAACCTTATTAAAACACATACTTATTTTTATAGGCAGATCCAAAAATGCAATAAAATACAGGGTGTTTCATTAAAAAAAACACAACTTTTATACTTTTAGGGTTTTTGGGACACCCTGTATATTATGAAAATAATTTTAAAAAGTAGCCCTAATAGACCCCCATATATCCCCAAAGTGAAACTTTTTGAAAGTCACGTATTTTGGCCACAGTATTTTGTGCCGTATAGCGTGAATAACCCTGTATATTATTATCCTCATTTCCCTACGTAACGTACAAGAAGTATAAACATAACCTAAAAAAATGCTCAGCACAGTTTAACATTTTTTGAAAGTTAATTGGCTTTAACTTACATAAAGAATCTATTACTGGGGCATCCACTGTAACTTCTTTTACTCTTGAATGTGTATAGGGAACTTTTAAAACTTGTAAGCATCTTCGAATGATAATTAAAATTTTAATACAATTTACCAAAAACTTGTTTAAAACAAATTTTGTTTTTCAGTCACTAAAAATATTATATTAGAATTAATCAATTAATTAAAAAGGATTGTAAATATAAAATGTATATGTATCGATCAGAATTATTAATTCCTTTGAGTGTTTCTGCATTTTTAGGAAATAAAATATACATCCTATAAACTGTAAACAAAAAATTAATTCAGAAAAATTCTGGACTATGTTCTAATGATTGGAGGGTGGATAGAGGCCACCCACCCACCCTACATATTCAGTTGATTGATTGTTGAGGTACTTACGCGTTGTAAATCCATATTCAATATTAATAAAATGTATTAAAATCCTTTAGTTCGTTGTAGAAAATTAAATATTCAATATTAAGATAATTTTTTTTTTTTATTAAGATAATGATAACGACACTCACGAAATGTACATTTAGCCAATAAAAATAAACTTTGGAGAAAGTGATTACAAGTGTCTTTATTATTACTGTTCATCGTAAGTTTAAATAATATATGTAGGTTAGGAGGCCGGCTATTAACCCACCCTCCAATTAATCAAAAAGTTTTTTTTAATAGAACACTCACCCGATTATAAAATACTGTTGACAAACTAGTAATTAATCTCTTTTGTTTAACTAAAACAGTTGAAAAGCTTTTGTTTAGAAAAAAATATATCACCTCATCATAACCTTTTAGATTATAAACATTTAAAAAAGAAAAACAAATGAAATATTTGAATAGAAATTATACAATTAAACCGTTGTTATATTTGAACCACAAATAGTTTCGAGGATTGAAAGGTGCATCAAATGATATTATAAATTAAAAATGATGGTTGTCATTTTTAATTTATAATATCATTTTATTTTATGTATAAATGTTTTCTCATTAAAAATTTCCAGAAATAACAAAATAATGCTGCAAGTTTTAAATAAATAAAGTTAAATATTAATTGCTTTACTTTGTGATCCTTTTTAAACAATACATAAAATTACATTAATGATAAATAAAGTTTGATTGTAATATTATTATTATTATACATCCGACTCACTTGTCTTAACTCATCGTACTCCCATTTATCGACAAGGGTCTCCTGGTAGAGGGTGTCCAGCAGTCCCATGTACCCATTGGCTGGGTACTGCTTCCAGATGCAGTCGAAGATCTTCCTCCTCAGGTCGTCCATCCCGGCCCGACGCACAAGCCCACAACAATGAACAGGTAACCTATTATCGGCTAGGTTACGTTGTTGTCACACGCACTCTCGTCTTTTGGCAACAACAACAAAACTGGACGCGCCTCTCACATGTCTCCGTTGGTGGGGTATCAGGGGGCGCCCATCGCGATCCTAGAGCGGTTTCGGGAAGCGTCAGATCCGGATTTCGCGAGCGCACGTAAACACTACCTGCTAATCACAACAAACTAATTGGAATTACTTCGAATTTCAGTGCGGAGAGTTTTTGTGTGTGTGTGTGTGTTTGTGTGCGCGAGTGAGCACTACCAACCGCGGCCTTGAACACTACACATCAGGCGATGTTAGGGAGGGAAATTTAAAAATCAAAACAAAAGAATGACGCCACCTATGTCTTTCAATTGTTTCCATCGACTTAATGCTATTTAAATCGATGAATAATGTTAAATAATAAGTTAATATAAGATTATCATTAAATATTAATTATGTAAACACGTAAAATAATTTCAAATGTTTCAGTTTTAAAATTATCACCACGAAGGTTAAATTTTTGACATTTAAGTTTATTGAACCTTTGTTTTATATTTTGATAATTTTGAGATAGAATGTATCACGTTTTTGCCTTTTAATAATACATTTATGTATTAACACTAAATATCAATATCTTTTTACAACAAAGGAATCAAATTCAGAGAAGTACTGAAAATATTTAAAAAAATTATAAATCAAAGCTGCTATCACAGTATAGTTTATAAATATCTTATACTTATACCATGGAAACTATAAAACACTATACCATAGCAAATACAAAATATTTATAGATTATACTGTGATGAATTGTTTTACACTATGATGCAAAAGAAATATGTTAGAATATTGGCCGGACTGAAGATGGCAGAGAGTTGTAGAGGTCACTTTAGAAACTTAGATATTTGCACGATACCTGGATTATACATTAAATCATGTTTAAAGTATATATATGATCGAAAAGTGTTACATTGCTATCATGAAGACATACATAGTCATAATACCAGATCAAAGTCGGACTTATGCTTGCCAATACATCGTTAAAGCAGAGCCAACAAAAGTTTGTAAAATTTTATAATAATTTACCAGACAATGTAAGGAATTCATCGAGACAGAAGTACAAGCAAAGGCACTTCTAATTAATTCAGAACCGTACAAAATCTAAAACTATTTTGAAATTGATATGCGTCTGTTTAATAATTAAGGTTCACTAATTTCAATCTGTTTATTTATTTTACTCTCATTAGGCTTCATACGATTCGTTTTGTTGTGTCATATACTGGTTAGCACATGAATTTTAATAATTTTAGTTATTTATCTTTTATCTATACACTTATTTTTAATATGTTAAAAATCTTTTTGTAGACTGTTTATCCAGCATAAAAATTAATTTAAATTATACAAAATAGTTAACAGTACGTTTATCTTTCAGGATCTGTAATGAAAACAATTTTGGTATCACTAGAAAATTTTTTGGCGACGTTCAAAAATTAAAATTAAATAATCTAATTTTTATGAAAAACTTAATATAGACTGTTAATACAGCATAAGAATTAAATGAAATTATAAAAACTGTTTGACAACAAGTTTTTCTTTGAAGATAAAAATATATTTTGTTTCAGTAGAACTCAAAACTCAACATTTAAATTAAATAATTGAATTTTCACGGATAACTTCCTGTAGATTTTTTATCCGACATGAAAATTATTTAAAGCTATATGAAATAATTACAGGTAAATTTATCTATAAGAGCCTGTAATCAAAATATTTTTAGTTCAAGAACTTTGTCGACGTGTAAAACTCAAAAAATAAATTAAATATACGACTTTTCATGAAGAAACGTGTTGCAGATTATTTATTAGCCATGTAAATTAATTGAAATTACACAAAATAGTTAACAGTAAGTTTATATTTAAGGCCCTGCAATTAAAACATTTTTGGCTTCAATAGAAAAACTTTGGCGACGCTCAGAAAATAAAATTTAAATTAAATAATTGACTTTTCGTGGAAAACTTCTTGCAAATTTTTTATTAAGCATGAGAATTAATTGAAATTGTATGAAATAGTTAACAGTACATCTATTTTTAAGAATATGTAATCAACAAATTTTTGGCTACGTTAGAAAAATATTGGCGACACTCAAAAAAAAATTTAATTGATTGAAAATCCAGATAACAAAACCTTTAGATTTTCAAATATATTTTCTTCACCTGAAAAAGCCACAACGTACCGAAACATATGTAGTGTTTATAATCAAACCAATTTAAAAATCTAACAGTTTTGTTACCTAACTAGTCAAAAATTTATATTAAATAATTGACTTTTCATGAAAATGTTCTTATAAATTGTTTATTCATCATTAAATATATTAAAATTATGTGAAATATTTAACAGTAAGTTAATTTTTAATGATCTGTAATCAAAACATTTTTGCTTCACTAGAAAAACTTTGGTGAAGCTCCAAAATTTAAAATTTTACATAATTGACTTTTCATGAGAAACTTCTTGTAGACTTGAAATTAATTGAAGTTATGTTAGTAAGTTAATAGTAAGTTTATATTTAAAGAATTGCAATGAAAATATTTTTGGCTTCGTTAAAAAAACTCTTTCGACGCTCAAAAATAAAATTTTTATTTAAAACTTTATTATAGATTGTTTATCCGGCATGAAAATTATTTTAAATTATACGGATTAATTAACAATACGTTTATCTTTAAAAACCTACTATCATAAAATTTTTGGCTTCAAAAGAAAAACTTTGGCTCAAAAGCTCAAAAATGAAAATTTAAAATAAATAATTGACTTTTGATGAAAAATTCTTGTAAATTTTTCATCCGGCATTAAAATTAATTGAAATTATATGAAACAATTAATAAGTTTATCTTTAAGAATTTGTAATTAAAAGATTTTTGGATTTACAAGAACACAAGTAACGGTTTTTTAAATAATAAATTAAGCAAAACCCTCGGGGCGTGTTATAGAGATTAATAAAAATTAACCTCTCGATTAATGAACTTAAATATTTACAAATATAAACGCTTTAAATTCCTCCAAATGGTAAAAATGTACCTTGTGGTTAACCATATTAAAGTTTTAAAAGTTTAAAGCTTTGAAATCGTTTCGAAGATAGAAATTAACCGTTTAGTATACTAACCTTAAGTTTTATAGGTATAAACACTCTAAATTCATTCCAATAGTAAAAATAAACCTTGTGACTACCAACTTAAGGTTTTAAATGTTTAAAGCTTTTAAATATTTTCGAAGAGAGAAATTAAGTTTGTGGTTGTACAAGTATGAAGACTAAGCTTCAACTTTTAAAGGAACAAAAACCTTGTAGTATACAATCCATGTAGAGCAAAAATTTAAAAATGTATCCACCTATTATTGTCCTTTATCTGTACCTAAATTTTAATCTGTATATGGAATTATTTTTAATATGTTAAACAATTTTAAAATGTTTGTTTATGAAATTACTTATTATTGTATATTTTGAAATATCATCTTTATACGTACCACATTGACTTATCCTTATAACACATTGTTGTATTTTTTTTTGGATCAATAAATTTATCTATCTATCTATCTATCTAAGTACAATAAGAGTGCAAATCACTATTTACAGTTTGAGCGTTGATTGAAATACTATACAATATTTCAATCAACGATTTGTGTTCATGAAGAAAGTATTAAATCAATGTAATAAAATAACACTTAGTTTATTCTCTACTTCACTTATTTCTTCAAGCTTTAGATGTACATTATTTGTTATTGGTAATGTTCAGGCTGTAAGACCTACAGTCGATAGCCAGAAGAGGACGAAGAAGTACAATAATAATTATAATTATATATTGTAATACTATCTACAATAAAGATGTTATCTCTCTCTCTGGTAATGTTTTAATCAACCTTCAGCATATTAAAATAACACTATGCTTATTCTTTACTTCACTTATTTATTTAAACGTTAGATGTACCTAGTTAAGTAAAGAATAAGCATAGTGTTATTTTAATATGTTGAAGCGTTGATTAAAATGTTGTACAATATTTTAATCAATGTTTGAAGATTGTGACTTTTTTAAAAATATATATAAAAGAGATTTTGTCACCTAATCCAAAAGTGCTTAAAATATTAAGCAATGGTTAAGTTAGGTGATTTAATCTTCTCCCAGTTAAAGCCATCAATATTTATACAAACATCAACACAATTGAAATAGTACTGATTGTGTAACTTTTGAAATTGATTTAATTGCATCGTTAGAATTTATTAAAATATTTTCATTTAGTTCAGCGTTTATATTAGGCAACCCAATAAACATCAATTTAACTATTACTAATGAAGGTTTAAATTAAATTACACTTGGTTTGTTTCACAATTTTTCTATATTTACTCAACTAGTTTCGCTTTTTACAGCATTATCAAGAGCGAAACTAGTTGAGTAAATATAGAAAAATTGTGAAACAAACCAAGTGTAATTTAATTTAAACCTTCATTAGTAATAGTTCAAAATGTTTCACCAAGTGATAAATGAGAAAGTGATTCAAGAAACATCAATTTAAGTTAAATAAACACAGTTATATTTCTTACTTCACTTATTTTATTTAATTACTAAATATACATCTGATAATGGACAGGTTGTGTTCGAAATGAACACTTAGTGATTAAATTAAATAAGTGAAGTAAGAAACACAACTGTGTTTATTTAATTAAATAGTAAACTTCACATTACTCGCAAATACATATTCATCAATTTAAGTGAAGACTATGGAGTATGTTGCTTTAAGGAAAAATAAGATGTTTTAATGTTTTATTACCACTATTTATAAATAATCTCTAAATATTTATAAGCAAGCATTACATTTTCATTAGCAAATTTAGGAATTTTCATACGAAAACTTTATTAGAAATGAATGCTTTTATTTATTACAATAATAAGTACTACTAAAATAATTTCGTTTAGAATTAATAATTCATTGTTTGTACTTTATTATTGTTATAATTGTTGCTGTTCGTCTTCAGGTTAAGGAGTATACCGAGTAATCCTGGAAATGCGCAACAACTGGCCTAGATTACTGACAGGGTGCAAAATTTTGGAAAAAATTCAAATATCTTAAGGAGCAGAAAAAGAACGAGAAAACTGCTTAATTTTCATTAATAGTAACCCTCCGAAAGGGATATAGCAGCCTAGACGTTCGCCGACCACCTCATCATTTCTTCACTATGAATTTACGCTTTTAAATGAATTCATCGCTTCTTACACCAGCGCCGACCTCAACGAACTTGCCAGTGTTGGCAAAGTCCTCTTAACTTGCTAGCCAAACAAGAGGCATAGGAGCGGAACCCGCTTTGGGTATACCGCATGAAACCAAAAAGAAAATAATCCGAGGCAAGCTAGCAGAGGAGCATAAAAAGGCATGTCATAACCAAATCGGAATGAGACATACGAGACTCTTTCTATAATCGATACTTGTTCTGCTACTCTCTTGATGGAACCAGATTTTCAAATTAGGAGAAGTAAAACTCTTGTTATGTTCCATTTCTTTATTTTCAGATAACTGACACGTGTTTCGATCCTTGCGGATCATTATCAAAGTTAAAACAGTTTTAACTTATCAGTTATCTGAATATAAAGAATTGGAACATAACAAGAGTTTTACTTCTCCTAATTTGAGACTCTTACTAGATGCTCCGGTACCTGACAGCATGCTAATGCTGATTGAAACTAAGAAAAATCACAGGACTAGTCACTGGGCATTGTGACCTGAATAAGCACAAATATAGGATGGGAATTGGGAAAAGCCCCAATGCCATGGGTGTTTGGAAGAAGAGGAAACTCCCCAACACCTACTGCGTACTTGCGAAGCATACAAAGGAGAAAGCATGGCGAAATTTGGGAAGCCTATGCTTCCTGTAGAACATCTAAAGAGCATACCCTGGCAGAAACTTTTTTACTTAGAAGACAGAAGACACATCCAGGGGCGCACAAAAGGACCACGGAAACCACAGTGCAGAGACGCTAAGCGACACCACCTCATGAGGAAAAAAGGTCCTCTCAAAATCCTTCAAGTCATTCAACTGGTTCAAATACCAAAGTCAACAGAACTATTTGGAGTGAACTCGATGATACGAAACTTACAATGCCATGGAATTGAATAATATTGATGAACTCTTCTGTGCTTACTAAAAGAATGGTGTAACAAACGAATGATCCATTGAAGACTTAAGATAAATGGGCAAATCGAAAACTAAAGTTCTTTCAGTAATGGTTGGAAGGCCCATCTTGCTTTGGAAACTTAAGATGTCTGACGAAGATATAACTAAAGCTTTTTATTTGAAGTATGGATATTCTTTTTTCTTGCTTATAACATATTTACAAAAGAATACATAAATTAATGATACACTTACAACAAATTTACACAGCAAGAATCATGAACGGAGTTCAATGGTTTTCAATGATCTTCCACTGAAATCAATATCCATCCACTTTCTAGTAAAACATGCCGACAGCTTCTGAATTCTTCATTTGTATTGTATTTAAGCAAATACGCTCTTTTTGCCCCTTTTTGGAAGGTTTATTTATAGTAAACAACACTTACCAATGTATAATGTTTAACAACTGCTGAAATTTACACCCAGTACAAAATAACGCGTTCTTTTGGAAGAGCACAGTGACGAAATTGATTCTTTAGTGAGAGCCGATTGTTTCTTATACGAAATATCTACGGTCCTTCATTACAAACAACGTCTTAGGAGTTTGCACTATAAAAAGAGGTTCTTAATCATAGTGAACGAAATTATGACAAGTATTCAGAACGTAATGGAAGCTTCAAGGGAAGTTTCCCGATCTTGAAGGATGAGAAATTTTACTCGTCTTCGGTAATTATATGAACCGTGGAGTCAGAGCAAATGCTTTTGGTTTTCGTTTGGCATCTCTTAACCGTCTTGCTGATACTAAGCCAAATGCAGCTAAAAAAACTGCCTTATCGCATTATGTTAGTATATAATACTTCTTTATATTATATATATTGGCATGGAATTAGAATTTTTCTTGTATGGCAAAAAATAAATAAATAAAATAAATAAACTGGTAAAAATATTAGAAAAGAAGTTTGAAGATACCTCAAGGATGGATGAAGATTAACCTCGTGTCAGGGAAGCAGCTAAGATCTCATTATGCGAATTAAACAGAGATATGGGACAGCTTGAAAAAAGTCTCAAGGTTGTTGTTAAAGAAATTGAATTCCATCATACTCAAAGTCCAGCGGCGAATGGCAGTTTTGTTCCTGTAATTAGGGACTTCCAAGCAATTGCAACTTGTAAATGCAGAAATTGAAGATCAATATCAAGATATGAAGACAAAATTTGAACGAGCAGTTCAGGCTTTTTGGAGAAGACCCTAATGCAACCCAAGCGGACCAATTCTTCGGCATCTACGACCCATCGTACTCAAAGATCAATGACGAATGACAAGTTTGTTCCTGTAATTATGGAGTTCCAAGCAATTGCTATTTGTAGATTAGCAGAAATTGAAGATCAATATTAAGATATGAAGACAAGATTTTAACCAGCCGTTGGGTTTTTTGAAGAAGACCTGAATGCAACCGTTGATTGAAATATTGTATTTCAATTAACGATGCAACTCAACCGGATGAGTTCGACATCTACGACACCTTCCTAACTACATTCATATAAGCCAGAGGAGATAACGAGAACACGCGCAAGCGCCAAAAAGAGGAGGAAAAGTGAGCAAAATAGGAGAAAGCATTGAAGAAAGTGACGCTCGAAAGGAAGCATAGTATATTATCCAGCATAAGCAAGAATTACAGATTTTGGTAAAATAGACCCCAAACAATTATCACATATTCAAGAATGGGTCACAGAAATGAGAAGTGCAGAGAAATCATAGTCCTTGCCTGAAAAATGGCTAGACTGACGCCAAAGGCAAAAAATGGGAGATGTTTTTGGGAAAGATATGGCCAAGATTAAAAGATCGAGGAAAAATTGAGTTGGTTCGGGAAATTCTCTTCCAAAATTGAATTTAGTTAACAGGGATCGATGACAGCAGGGAATGGGTAATTATAAACGGTCTTAAACAGTAAGAGAAACCAGCAAGTGACAATTTTGCTTATGTGAAGCTTATACTGTTCACAGATGAATGTATTTAGGGAAGTAAAGTAAACTCGCTACTATTGTTTAACCATACAGTCCTTGCTGCGCTAAGGAAAAAAGTTAGCAACTCGGCTGCCTACTTTCCGCCAGGTCGGAAACGATCAAACATAATCATGATAAAAAAAAAACAGGGAGATTATCTGTTGATAGACCTATTTCCCTCCTTAACGTCAACAGCAAGGCGTTCGAAAGAATTATGCTTCGCCTATAATCTCATCTTCAGCTTAAAGATGCCCTAACACTCAGAATAAGTGAATGCCATTCGTCTACATCGATTCACAGTTATAAAACTTTTATCCGTTTTGTTGCAAAATACCAAACCTCTCCTGCTTAATTGAGGAACAGAATCGCCTCCATGAAGTGCTTACCAAAAGAATACTGTAACGATCGAAGGATAGATTGAAAACTTAAAACAGATGGGTAAAACGAAAACTAAAATCCTTTCAGTAATACTAAGCCCCAATTCTAATCAGCTCTCCTGCTTAATTGAGGAACAGAATCGCCTCCATGAAGTGCAAAATTATCCTCCTATTGTTCCTCTTACACTTCCGCCACTAAAGCGACTAACTCTATTCCATAGCCGGAATTCAACCCATCCTTGATCTCATTACAGCCAGGGGCCAGAGGATTACCCCACGAGCAATTAGTCTAAACAATGACACCAGCAGACTTTTAATAATGAAAAAGGTTAAATGAATTACCACATAGTAACGGTCGCTACCATCATTTTCATTTTAATAATGAAGTTCTACTCTGCACACGACGTTTCAGGAAAATGGTAAGATCCTTGAGATGGCTTTACGTCTTCTCCAAGCCACCAATAAGCTCCTTGCTGACGCTACCAGAGTCTTAGATGAAGCCCTAATTGCCCTTCACTAAACTATCGGCTCTTTCTTTTATTCCCTACGCTCTAATTTTGAACTCTTTTCTGCCCTCGTTCCTCGCTCTCTATCTTTCTCTAGCTCTTACATTGTTGCCTTCTACTCTCTGTTACAAGGGTGGTTTGAAAAGTCCGTTCAATGTCCGAGAGATGGCACCACCTGCGCGTATCGAGGTCATGTTTAGTTAGTAGCATCTTTTGAATGAACGCACACCAAGTTTCAGCCATATTGGTGTTTGGCATTCGTCTGAAACAAGGAAGTCGAGTCATTTTCAAGAAATGGACGAAAAAGAATTTCGTGTGGTGATTAAACATTACTTCACGAAAGGCAAAACGCCTCTGGAGACTAAAGAGAAGCTTGGTAAACATTATGGTGACTCTGCACCTTCGATTAGAACAGTTTATAAGTGGTTTCAAAATGCAAAGACCGTTCCTTCGGCCGAAAAGGTTATGGCGACTGTCTTTTGGGATTCACAAGGGATAATCCTTATCGACTATCTGGAAAAGGGTAAAACTATTACAGGTAAATATTATTTATCGTTATTGGAAGGTTTGAAAACCGAGCTGCAAGAAAAACGCCCGCTCTTGGCCCACAAGAAAGTCTTTTTCCATCACGACAACGCACCAGCACACACCTCAGCAATTGTGGTCGCAAAATTAATGAAAATATGATTCAAACTCGTTCCACATCCCCCCTATTCTCCAGACTTGGCTCCCTCGGACTGCTATTTGTTCCCCAATTTGAAGAAATGGCCGGCGGGACAAAGATTTTATTTTAACGAGGAGGTGATTGCAGACACTAATGGATATTTTGCAGACATGGGCAAATCCTATTATTTGGAAGGGATCAACAAACTAGAACATCGTTGGACGAAGTGTATAAGACTAAAAGGAGATTATGTCGAAAAATAAAAAAGGTTTACTCCAAACACGTTAGTAGTTTTTATTTTTGCACGGACTTTTCAAATGCCCCTCGTATGTACTGGATTGATGAGGCTGTTACTTGTTGAAACTCCATATTACTTAATAAAATATTGACACAGTATAATTTACCAAAGTGAACAGTATAACGTTTTTATTATTCTAAACAATGTTCCACCTCACAGTGGTGCTATGTCAGTATTTTATTATGTCCCCAATATGTGTAAATACTAAATATTCTGTAAATAGCCGCCAACCAGACATTATTAACACTATATAAAAATTATTCTGCTCTTTCATCTAATTTTGATATATTACATCAATTATTATTTACAACGATTAGTCATAGCTGTAATTATCGACTACTTGTTTTGTATATACCTAAATCAATCAATATTTATAATTGGTCTATAATTAACTAATCTAATTTAATGATTATAATTAAATTCTAATTCACAATATTTTTTTTTTAACGTTGGTTCCTGTAACATTTATCTATATGTATATGCGTATTTCTCGATAGATGGCGCGGTGAACACATTCAATACATTTCAAACTCATAATCCTAATAATTGAATTTTTTAATTATTACAACACAAAAATAGTTATAATTTAATTAATTTAATGTTTGTAATTAAATTCCAATTCATAAAAGTTTTAAAATTTACTAAAAATTGGGTGATAAAATAAAGGATATAGTTTTCTGTAATATTTGACATCATAATGCAGCTACTGGTTTTTAATATGCCCGATAGATGGCGCAGTGTAGTCATTCAATTCGAAAATTTAAAATCGTCACATATTTGTAATAATTGATTTTGTGTTAATTACAATAGTAGAAGACCCAGAGAATATTAGGGGGCATTGAGATGGCGCAGGAGGAGGCAATTGCTGTTTTAAATTCGCGACAGATGGTAAGTGAAATTAACATGGGGGCCTCTAGAAATAAAAAAAAATTCTTAACCAATATAAGGTTGAGAAACTATAATTTAGTTAGTATTAATGATGAAGTACTAAAGTGAAATTAAAATGGGGGCCTTTAAAAAAAAAAAAACATATTCTGAAGTGGGGTGGGGGCGCAAAATAAGGTTGAGATAGATCATAGTTACTATCAATGGTGATGTACTTAAAATTAAGGTCAATAGGTATTCATATAATTTCAGAAAGGGGAGAATATCAATTTTAACAGTCTTTTAACAACTTAGATATCTGAATCTGGATTGAGTTTGCCAAGGGTGATCAAATCATTGACCAGAGCAGTTAGGCCCGTTGTGCCCCCCTGACTGAGACAGCCCTGCGTTGTTCTATCACTCGTTTAGCCACCCAAGGTGACGAGCAACATCTTAGATATTAAGAAAACATTGTGAATTATTTTAATTGGTTTAAAATTCAAAAATACATTTCGTAAATTTACAAAAGTAAGTCTTATCAAGACTACAAAACAAATCATTTATTGAAATAACTACTTCTGTCAAGGGCGTTTCCAGCCAACTGGCTTAGGGGGGTAATTTAAAAAAAAAACTTAAATATTTTTCCATAAATATAAAGTAATCAATATCAAAAAATATAATTTATATGATAATAAATATAATTTTTAAATAAAAACTAAATAATATCACACACGAAAACAATATAGGACATATAAAAACATAAAATAAGATATTCTGTAAAATCTGAAACAGAGTTTTCTTATTAAATTTATTAAAAAATCGATTTTAAAGTGATATCCAAATCTTTGCCAGTTTGTTGTCAATAAAACACTAGGTATTATTGTGTTAAAATTGAACAAATTCATCGTGTATTTATTAAATCTGTATTGCAGATCTGTAATAATATTATTCGGGAAAGGTAAATATATATTAATTCGATAATAATCCTCTGTTCAGTTCATGGGAACCTAAATCAGCGAACCACGCATATGCAAAAGTCAATAAAAAAAAGTTTTTTCTATCTGTTATAATAACCGATATATATTGATTTGAAAAAATTGACACTTTTTACTTTTTTCAAAATATCTAGTTACCCTTAACTTTTTTGAAAACTTTGAAAGTGGAATTTTATTCATCTCATAAATCTACACTTCTTTCCCCATTTAACCGTTTATCTATCTCTTATAGTTTCCGAGATCCCCATAGAGAACATAGAAAAAAACTCACCCTGTAGATTAATTAAACTAAATCTTAAATAAACTAAAAATGATTAAATATATGTTAAATAGTTTGTAAGTGATTAGGGTATGACAGATTTACGAAATGTTTTCGTGTTTTTTCTAATTATTAGTTAATTTTCTACAATATAAGGATTTTAATACATTTTTATTAAGGCAAAAAAAGATACAGTGGAAAGTATGGAGATGAGAACAGAAACGAAAATGGAAAAAGAATTATAGAATTATTTATAGCAAACAAGCTTATTGTGGCAAACACAAAATTCAAACACAAAACTATGCACAAATACACTAGAGAAGTTGATAGAAATAATAGACTACTCCTTAATAGACGCAGAAGAATGGAAAAAGGTGAAAGATGTTAAAGTAACAAGACAAACTGAAATAGGGAGCGACCACTTCTTAGTAAAAATAGAAATTAAAACAGGAGCAGAACAATGATAAACAAAAACACAAAAAGCCAAAATTTGAAAAGATAGAAACTAGGAATAAATACTAATCAAAAATAGAGAAAAGAACAAACAGAAAGAAATAGTAATTTAAAGAAATCATAACTGAAGCAGCTCAAGAAAGCTCTGGAACAATCACTAAATCAAACAAACAGAGGAAGAAAACAGGTGGTGGTCAGAAGAGGTACAATAATTTGTAAAAACGAAAAAAGAGAATTGGTAAACTTACATAAAGACAAGGAAAGAACAAGATTTTAGAAGATATAAAATAGCAAATAAAATAGCGGAACACAAAATCAAGATAGCAAAAAAGCAATCCTGGGGGCGGTTCGGTAAGAAACTGAGAGAAATGTTCACAGAAAACCAAAAGATGTTTTACAGCACAATTAAACAAATGAGGAATAAAAGGACACTAAGCCAACCAAGTATAAAAGACAAAAACGGAAATATATAAAACAGAAATAACGAAGATATTAGAAAGATGGAAAGAAAACTTTAACGAAATAACCGAAACAGACCATAGTGGAGATGAAGAAGGTGAAACAAATGGAGGAAACAACGAAATAACAATCGAAGAACTGGAAACAGCAATCAAGAAAATAAAACTAGGAAAATCTCCAGATATAGATGACATCATCAATAATAATAATAGTAAGAAATAGCAAACAAAGAGCCGAGAACACAAAGATAGGGTATAAAATTATAATGGAACTATTCAAAATGCAAATATTAATGTTTGCCAACCACATAACACTAATAGCAGATTCCGAAGAAAAACCTGTAAATATACAAAGAGGAGCTAGAAAAGATAAATATAAACAAAACCAAAACAATGATAATATCATCCAAAGGGAGGAATCACAAAATAGAATTAAACGGAAAACAGATAGAGCAAGTTAAGCAGTTCAAATACCTGGGATCAACAATTGAGGATATAGGGAAGATAGATTCAAAACAATATGAAAATTATGCAAAGCAGGAGTGATCTACAAAACAATCGAGAAAACATCCTTAGAGAAAAAGAGGTTACAAGAACAATAAAAGTTATTAGTAGTGAATCGTGAGTAACCACAGAGAGTAAAAACAGCAAATCCAATGCAATGGAAATGTGAAACCTAAGAAAGATAGAGGGAATTACAAGAAGTGACAAAGTACGAAATATAGAAGTAGAAAAACATCTCAACAGCTCAATATTAAACCAATAAAAGAGGGACAATTAGGATGGTTGGGTCATATATACAGATTAGAAGATACTAGATTAAAAATGAATCATGAAGACCAAGGAAGGGTTGGAACGAGCAACTACATCAAGCAGCGAAAAGCAGAGGAATAAAATGGAAAGAAATAAGACAAATGGCGTAAGATAGGCAACAGTGGCAAAAAGTGTAAAAGAAAATAACTGAAACATATTGTAGAGAATAAGTCCAACACCCGCAATGGATAAAAGGGGAAAAGATAAATAAAAATAATCAATCCTCTATAATAGGTTGATCCACGATTGGTATATTTCTCTGGTATTTGGTATTTCGAGGTTTCGTCATTTCAATTTGTAATTCGTTTAAAATTTTGACTGCAAAATTATAAATTGTTTAAACGATGTGGCGGTATTTTTCTTCTTATTGGATAAAGGTACAAGTTATTAGCGTAAGATTTATCCATTTACTCAAAGTTTTCGTATTTCGTCGTATTTCTGAAATTATCGGAGCATAACTGTGAAAATTGGGAGTACAAATCGAATTTATTGTGAAATTAATACCAACAACTCGACAATGTTTAAAAATCGAGTTTATCACATGGTATCTTTTGGTCGAGGCATTAAAAATTAAATGACCTCTTTAATGATCCAATTGCATTGCGAGCAGCCTGTATTTGCATACATTTTGATATGGACAAATTTAAAGCATGGTTTAATCATGGTGCTCTAAAAACGTTGGATAAGGATGACTGCAATACAGCATCCTTCAATTCTTCCATCATAACGGAACATCTGTTCCAATTCAAGTATAGGGTCATGAGTAACACCATTATAATTATCATTATCATGAAAATTGGTCCCCCCCCCAAAAAATATACTTTTGATTATTAGTTTTAATCTATTTCTATTTTCTTCAATTTGTCGAAGTCTTTCCATATTTAATTTATTTCTTATATCTCGTGAATGATTTTATAAAATGTTCCGCATAAACAATTGAATTTTTATGGTTATACTTAGTATTTTTATGACTTATAGAAACAACATATTTACCTGATAATTTTGAATATTGAGATACTGGCTGAGATACTAATTTTTGCAATACTACTTGTTGGTGCACCCACCAAATTTTGTAAAAAAAGCAACATTTGCAACAGATTCCGTTTAAATGATTAGAAAACATTAACCAATTAAATTGTCTAAAATGTTTTTCAGACAAGTAATATTTAACATCCTTTCCCCCTTTTTTATGCACAGAATATGGTGACACAAAAGTATTATTTTGTTTCCATTAACAATTTAAAATTCGAAGTTTCTAAATTTCATCAACATTAACATTATTAGATTTAACTTTATTAATGTAAATTTCAACGTTGCTAGATGTACATGTTTGCTCCTTTTTATCTTGCTGGGAACAACCTAATGAAGATCCTAAAGATTTTCCTTTGTATTCGGTAAACGTCGATGCAGTTGTAGATGGATGGTTTAAATAGACTGTTGACATAGATTGATCTTTATTTGTTGAAGAATCGTCAGTTTTTTTTATTTTCTGAACAAATGAATCCAACGTGGATTATCGATTTTTATTTATTATATTATTCAACAAGTGGTAATTTAGGCAATAACTCACGCGGATGAAATTTGCAGCACGAGCCGCTAAGCGAGTGCTATAATCATCCAAGTGAGTTATTGTCATTGTCACGAGTTGAATACTATACTTTATCTAAGACAATAACAACTTTTAGTAAAATATTTAACTTAATATAATATTTTTTGACATTTGTCAATTTTCAGCTAACTTGAAAATATAGATTCAAAGAAAAAAACAAGCCAACCTGATCGATACCAGTGAGTTATAATTCATAGCGTGAGTTATGATTCATAACTCACACTATTTAATTATACTGTGCGTCCCGTTTGAAGACGCATCATAGGGAATTCCCATGTAAAATTTTTAATTGCAGTTTGTATCCCTATTATTGAACGAAAATGATCAGAATAAAATTATAATAATAAATTTAAAAATACGTAAACATTTATATAACACTATCATAATTCCTTCATCTACTAAAGTTATTTTGGAGGTTTTATTTTTGTTTAATCTTTAGTATTAGTCGAAATATAGCTTAAAAAGTTTGAACAAATATCGGATAATAAAATTCTCAAAATAGTAGTTGCTGTAAAAAGTCAGTGTTTGCCATCTAAATTGTATAACCCACAAAAAATAATAAATTCAAAATTAGTGCTTACACTGCAAAAGGAAAAGTTCAGTGCTTTGAAAAGTCAGAATATAACATCTAAAATTACAGATGGCAAGTTCAAAGGCACAACTTCAATATTCTTGTTGAAACGAGTTAACTCAGGAGGTGAAATTGTTCTAAACAAAATAAGACTCTTTTATGTATTTCTCATTTATAGTGTACAAAATTTTAAAACTGTATTCAATTCAGTTAAATTACAATTATTAGACTATTCAAAATAATGTTTATGTAAAGAATAAACATAAAGGATTATTTGAAGAAATTATAACAAATAAATTATTACTTTTAAAAAGGAGTTTTATCAATTATTTTACAAATGCTTATTTTTAAATACTTGTGCTCTGTTACTTTTTTGTGTACCACCACCACTGCTGTTCGGCTTGCTTGAAAATGTTAAATTTAAATAATCTAATCCTAGCAATATGTTCAGTTTACACAACCATTCCCTTCAAATTTCTGATTAATTCTAATAATTGTTGATTGACACGGCACTGGACGGGTTTTAAAATTTATACTAAATTCGCAAATATCACGCGAAGAATGTCCGCCAAAACCCAATTTGATGATCTGAACTTTTTTTATGATGTAAGCACTCATTTTGAATTGAATTATAATTTAATTCAAATATTACAATAATTACTTGTCTGTGGCTTAATTAATTTAGATGACAAACACTGACTTTTCATAGCAACTACCATTTTGAGGACTTTACTACCGAATATTTGTTCACACTTTTTAAGCTGTATTTCGATTAAAACCAAAGTTGAAGGAATCATATTAATTTTATTTTGATAATTTTCGTTCAATAATAGAGATACAAACTGCAATTAAAAAGTTTATATGGGAATTCCCTATGATGCGCCTTCAAACGGGACACACGGTATATACCATTATTTGTTCTAATCTAGATGAATAATAAATATTTAACCCAATAGGAGTAGATAAATTAATTTAAAAGAATGTATATATTATTCCTTAAATCAAAAATTACTTTATGTATAATTGATTGAATTATAAACAATTGGTAATTAGTCAGTAACCACTAAAAATTTACGATTTATATGGTGACGTGCAAACAGTTTCGGTTTCAATCTTTTACATTTAAACCAAGTAAGACAAGAAATATTATAAATTGATCTAAGAGATATGATTCGCGCTCTCTTAATGTAAAACAATGTAACGATACCAAAGAGGCGAATAGTATCAATATAAGTCGAGTATAATTAGAAAAGGGAACCCCCCGTGCAAAGGAAGTCATTACTTCTCTAACGGTGCTTGCGCAAATAATTTTAATTTGTGTACATGGCCTGTCTGTTTTGGAAAAATGCACCGTCATAGATCGCTGACTCGATTCACCAACACTTAATTTGTTTGTTTGAAAAATCAGTAATTTTTAAGAATTAAAAAAATAAGCGAACGAATAATTCTTAGGGGGGGGGGGTATTACCCCCCCCCCTTGAAACCGCCACTGACTTCTGTGGACAATTAAATCACAGTAAATTAAATTTATAGGTAATTTTTTTTTATTAATAGATTGTTTGTGTTGTCATAAAATAATTAGCATTAGAAATTATATCAAATTTTTTTAAAGTTATTTCTACTTCTTTAAATAAACATTATTAACACTTAGCTCCCTTTGTATACCAGATTACATTTCAGATACAATTCATTACAATATCTGAATCCAATTAACGCAGAACACCCCTCCGCACACCACCGGAAGATCCTTTGTGCACCGGAAGAAATTGGAATATTTTTTCCCGTTCTATTCACTCGTGAAATTTCCAATTAATCTCGAACGTTCTTTTTTTCCTTCTCCTCCTCCTCCTCCTCCTTAGACCGCCGCAACCCTTCCATCCACCCCGTCCCGTATCTGAATAAAGCAAACCATAAATCTACATTTTGTGTGTGTGTGTGTACAGCAGGATCCACGCCAACATTCTGAGGACCGTACGATAAAAATTAATGAGATGGACGAGGACAATTTTTTCCCGGTTTCCTGAATTGCGGGGTTAATAATTAAGGACAATCCCGCCGCATGGAGATGAATGTTTTAAAAAAAGGGTATACTATTTTGCGCGTACAATAAATTGCTATTGTGGAGCAGTTTTTTTTAATTTATTTTAATTATCTGGAATAATTTTCATAAAGGATCCATTAACAAATTCATTAATATTCGTGATACATCTTGGAAATTTAAACAAAACGCTTTCTTTGTTGAATTCATAATTTAAAGTATGTTAAAATGTTAATTTCAGGTTGTACCCCAAGGTTCATGTCTGTCTTCGAAAGGATTTTAGAGTTAGAATGTTGTTCGGTCGTTATACATCTGAAACATTGAGTTGATATATTACAAGAGTTGTTTTGTATAAAAAAAACCTTGAAGTTAGGATGATGCCAAGTCTTTATATATTTAAAACTTTGGATTGTATACTACAAGGTTTTTTTTTCTTTTAAAAGTTGAAGCTTAGTCTTTATAAATTGGTTGCTTGAGTTACGTGAAGATCAAATTAATTTGACAAATAAAGCACTAATAACATTTCTTCACAATTTTATTTGAATAACCAAATGTACATTTCGGACACAAAGTGACCATTATGCCAATCCATTGATAATAGTCACTTTGTGTCCGAAATGTACATTTGGTTATTCAAATAAAATTGTGAAGAAAGGTTATTAGTGCTTTATTTGTCAAATTAGTCTTTATACTTCATGTGTGCAACCACAAAGTTAATTTCTCTCTTCGAAAAGATTTAAAAGCTTTAAACATTTAAAACCTTAAGTTGGTAATCACAACGTTTATTTTTACTATTGGAATGAATTTAGAGTGTTTATATCTATAAAATTTAAGGTTAGTATACTAAACGGTTAAATTCTATCTTCGTAACGATTTCAAAGCTTTAAACATTTAAAACTTTAAGATGATTAACCACAAGGTACATTTTTATCATTGGAAGGAATTTAAAGCGTTTATATTTGTAAATATTTAACTTCATTAATCAAGAGGTTAATTTTTATTAATCTGTATAACACGCCCGAGGGTTTTGCTTAATTTATTATTTAAAAAACCGTTACTTGTGTTCTTGTAAATCCAAAAATGTTTTAATTATAAATTCTTAAAGATAAACGTATTAATTGTTTCATATAATTTCAATTAATTTTCATGCCGGATGAAAAATTTACAAGAATTTTTCATCAAAAGTCTATTATTTATTTTAAATTTTCATTTTTGAGCTTCACCAAAATTTTTCTTTTGAAGCCAACAATTTTATGATAGTAGGTTTTTAAAGATAAACGTATTGTTAATTAATCTGTATAATTTAAAATAATTTTCATGCCGGATAAACAATCTACAATAAAGTTTGGATTGAAAAGTTAAATTAATTAAATAAAAATTTTATTTTTGAGCGTCGAAAGAGTTTTTTTTAACGAAGCCAAAAATATTTTCATTACAATTCTTTAAATATAAACTTACTGATAACTCACATAACTTCAATTAATTTCAAGTCTACAAGAAGTTTCTCATAAAAAGTCAATTATGTAAAATTTTAAATTTTGGAGCTTCACCAAAGTTTTTCTAGTGAAGCAAAAATGTTTTGATTACAGATCGTTAAAAATTAACTTACTGTTAAATATTTCACATAATTTTAATTATATTTAATGATGAATAAACAATTTATAAGAACATTTTCACGAAAAGTCAATTATTTAATATAAATTTTTGACTATTTAAGTAACAAAACTGTTAGATTTTTAAATTGGTTTTATTGTAAACACTACATAAGTTTCGCCACGTTGTGGCTTTTTCAGGTGAAGAAAATATATTTGAAAATCTAACAGTTTTGTTATCTGGATTTTCAATCAATTAAATTTTTTTTTTGAGTGTCGCCAATATTTTTCTAACGTAGCCAAAAATGTGTTGATTACATATTCTTAAAGATAGATGTACTGTTAACTATTTCATACAATTTCAATTAATTCTCATGCTTAATAAAAAATTTACAAGAAGTTTTCCACGAAAAGTCAATTATTTAATTTAAATTTTATTTTCTGAGCGTCGCCAAAGTTTTTCTATTGAAACCAAAAATGTTTTAATTGCAGGGCCTTAAATATAAACTTACTGTTAACTATTTTGTGTAATTTCAATTAATTTACATGGCTAATAAATAATCTGAAACAAGTTTCTTCATGAAAAGTCGTATATTTAATTTATTTTTTGATTTTTGCACGTTCGACAAAGTTTTTGAAGTAAAAATATTTTGATTACAGGCTCTTATAGATAAATTTACCTATAATTATTTCATATAGTTTTAAATAATTTTCATGTCGGATAAAAAATCTATACAAGAAGTTATCCGTGAAAATTCAATTATTTAATTTAAATGTTGAGTTTTGAGTTCTAATGAAACAAAATATATTTTTATCTTCAAAGAAAAACTTGTTGTCAAACAGTTTTTATAATTTCATTTAATTCTTATGCTGTATTAACAGTCTATATGAAGTTTTTCATAAAAATAGATTATTTAATTTTAATTTTAATTTTTGAACGTCGCCAAATATGTTTCTAGTGATACCAAAATTGTTTTCATTACAGATCCTTAAAGATAAACGTACTGTTAACTATTTTGTATAATTTTAATAATAATAATAATTTATTTTATTTCTGTATGTACATTAATATTAATTAATTTTTATAATGAACACACATATAAAAAAAAAACACTCACTGCTTATTTAAATTAATTTTTATGCTGGATAAACAGTCTACAAAAAAGATTTTCATTAAAGTCAATTATTTAATTTACATTTTAATTTCTGAGTGTCGCCGTAAATTTAATTAAAACTTTAAATTAATTTCAGTTGTGAATCTTTTGAGATTTAGTGATAATAATTTTTAAACTAAAAGCTAAATCTATTTTGAATAAATTTTTAAAGTTTAAACTTAACAGCAATTGTTTTTAAAGGAATTATAATTTAAAACATTTCTTCGAAATTAAAATTAAGATTTTTCGTGTAGAAATTTTAAGATTTAGGTAGAATAATTTTTAGGTTTTCATTAAAACTTAAAGCCTAATCTATTTTGAGTAATATTTTAAACTTTAAACTCAACAGTAAACATTTTTATATTAATTTTTCAAGATAATATAATTTAGAAAATTTCAATCAAAACTCCAAGTTTATTATTTGGGTGAATATTTGGTGATTTTGTAGAAACGATTTTGAAATTTTCGTCTAGAAAAAAATCAATAAAGTAGCAATTGTTTTTATGTTTTAAAGATATTTTAATCAGGGATATTTTAACAAAACTCTAAATGAATTTCTCGTGTAAATATTTCGAGTTGTTTATAAATTTTGACTTAAACATAAAACCTGTTCTATTTACTTACTAATAATATTACCCTCGACTTATGTAAAACTTTGTAGTTCTGGTATCAATAAATTATTATTATTTCGAGTAAATTTTGAAAGTTTCAACTGAGCAGCAATTGTTTTTTTATATTTATTCTTCAGAAAATTATAATCTGGTAAATTTGATTAAAAGTCTAAGTTAATTTCAGTTGTGAATATTTCATGATTTAGTGATAATAATTTTTAAACTTTTATCTAAACAGCAATTGTTTTTAAAGGAATTATAATTTAAAACATTTCTTTGAAATTAAAATTAAGATTTCTCGTGTAGAAATTTTAAGATTTAGGTAGAATAATTTTTATGTTTTGATTAAAACTTAAAGACTAATCTATTTTGAGTAAACTTTTTAAACTTTAAACTCAACAGTAAACATTTTTATATTAATTTTTCAAGATAATATAATTTGGTAAATTTCAATCAAAACTCCAAGTTTATTTCTTGGATGAATATTTGGTGATTTTGTAGAAACAATTTTGAAATTTTGGTCTAAAATTAAAGCTGAATTTATTTTAAGTAAATTTAAAAAAATTCAATACAGTAGCAATTGTTTTTATGTTTTTTAAAGATATTTTAATCAGGGATATTTTAACAAAACTCTAAATGAATTTCTCGTGTAAATATTTCGAAATTTAATGGAAGTTGTTTATAGATTTTTACCTAAATATTTAGAGTAAATTTTGAAAGTTTCAACTGAACAGCAATTGTTTTTATATCTGGTAAATTTGATCAAAACTTTATGGTAATTTTTGTTGTGAATATTTCGAAACCTCCGAATGGTTTAAAAATTTTACGAGGAAGAGAAGAAATGGGGATTTTGAAGAGAAATTGCTATAAAGTTTTTCTGGTGATGCAAAAAAATGTTTTGATTACAGGTCATCAAAGATAAAACCTTGAGTTGGTTAGCCGCAAGGTCTATTTTTACCATTCGAAGGAATTTAGAGTGTTTATTCATGTAAAACTTCAGGTTGGTAAACCGAAGGGTTAATTTCTATTTTTAAAAAGATATTAGAGCTTTAAACACACAAAACTTTAAGATGGTTAACAGCAAAGTTTATTATTGCCATTGGAAGAAATTTTTGACACCATCCTTTTTATAAAAAAATAACGTTTATTGTGTACATAGTTTTGAATATGAATTTAATTAATTATTTTAATTTGAATTATTAGTAAAAGGAGTTTGCAGGTAAATTGGTGATTGTAATTGTTAATGTATAGTAATTGGTATCAATTTATATTTGGTTATTGCATCTATATATTTTTTTAAATTAATTAATTATTCAGAATTAAATTACCAACTATAGAAGTGGAAAAATAAATTCATAATTTTGATTGTAACCATAGATCTATTTATGGCGATCAATAGTTTTTTATATACTTAATTATTATTGAGAACTATAATTGTTTTTTTTATTATCTAATTATTATTAGTTGTTGTTAAGTATTTGTATATTTAGTCATAGTGCTCTATTTATTCTGTCTAAAAGATTAGTCTATAATCATATCCATTATTTTAATTATTATATACGTTTTTTTACTTGATATGAATTACAATTAAACTTTGTGTAGTATATTAAAATTCAGTTAATTTTTTTTAATATATAGTTTAAATCGACAATTGTTTTCTTTTTTTTCAACTAATTTTTAAATTTCCCTATTTTTCTTGATTTTCTTAAGGGTTTTACTACTATTAAAATTTTATAAAATCAAGTAGCGCCCATTTAAAGATTGTTTGATTTTTAATTTTTTTATTTAAACACGAATGCTTACCGAGCTAGAGCTGCCGTCCGCGGCCATATAAATTTGGCGCCCAACGTGGGGCGTGTGAAAGAATAGAGCACTATAAAAAAATATTGAAACACAAAAAAAAAATTAACAAATAAAAGCGTTTGACGCAGTGGCATAGTTTTATTCAGAGAACGGGTACATATAATTTGAAATATTAGTTACGATAGAGTTGTATAGAATTAGACAAAATACGGCTAACAGAAAATTAATTAACATAGACCAATATAATCATGGATGCAAATTTCCTATTAAAACATGAATTAATCTATGAATTGAGCATTAGGGGATTTTGCAGTGAGGGCGCTAAAGTTGATGATTTACGTTTCATATTACGCAAGTTGTTATCACAAGGGCTACCCCCACTCGAAAATACAAGTAAATTTGTTGTTGGGGTAGACGATAAGGAAATATCTGATTCTCTTGATTCTGTTCGTCAAATGATAGACACCTATCATTTGGAGGATTCAAGTGAGGATATGAAACGCATTAAAACTGATTATTTAAATAAGTTACTATTGATACAGGCTCAACTTTCTCGTAAAGTTCTAAATATTTCTAAGGCTTTGGCTTCAACGTTTGTAGAAGGTCATGGAGAAATGTCAGCTGCTGCTGATGGCGCGAGTTTTTGCGAAGATCGTGAGAATAAAGGGGATGATAGTTTTATTATGAGTCCACCATCTAATCCTGTAGATAGTCGAGTGCGTGTTGGACATGTTCCAGTGTATAAATGGGGAGTAACGTTTAGTGGCGAATCGTCTCTCTTAGATTTCTTAGAAAGGGTCGAAGAGCTACGGGAAGCCAGAGGCGTATTCAAGGAGCAGTTATACCGTTCAGCGGTTGATTTATTTTCAGGCGAAGCTTTACAATGGTTTAGAGCAAAACGAAAAACACTTCCGAATTGGGATTCCTTAGTGTCAGTACGCAAAGCAGACTTCCTTCCACCAAATATAGATGATAGCACTCTAGAAGAAATCACGAAAAAGAAGCAGGGGCGAAAAGGTTGCTATTTATATTGCAGCGATGCAGCATAAATTTTCTCTATTGTCCAATCCACCTGATGAAGCTTCTCAAGTTTGGAGGATTCAACAGAATCTTCTGCCTTCTTATCGATCTCGTCTCAGTCTACAAGATATTACCAGCATTCGTCAATTGGCAGATTTGTGCCGCCTATTAGAAGCGAATGATCCGTATTCTGCAAACAGATTGTAATACCAGAAATAGTCCAAGTCTGACAGCAGTAGCTACCACCCGCAATGGGTCCACTCTTATCTGTTACAGGTGTCGTAAGAAGGGCCACATAGCCAGGTATTGCAAAGAGAATGTTGTAGAGAGGCCAGCAATGTCAAAAAACTAGATTTTAGGCTGCGTAAGGGTCGCTGCAGTCCTACTTGGGAGGAGACCCACAAGAATGAGTGGAGCGAGTGGTTAAGGGTAGTACAAGCGTTTTGTTGAACCAATTGGGTAAATTCTATTTTTGTTAGGAAACCCGAGTACAATAGGTTGTACTTAGATGTATCTTTGTTTGGACAAAATGTGACAGCGTTGATAGATTCCGGGGGAAGCCGTTTAATTGTTGGACGAGACAGAGTCAATATGTGCAAGTCAAATCAATTGCTATTGCTAGCGGGGAAATGTTGAGGTTCTCGGTGAGGTAATATTACCGGTTGTTTTTAAGGAAAAGGTTTATAAATGTAAGGCTTTGGTGTTAACCAAGTGTTAAGTACACATTAATACTAGGTATAGATGCCATGTACAATTTAGGATTGCGTATTAGGTTAACTAACAATTCGATCGACACTGTAGGGGTGGATTATTCAAATGTGGATGTTAAAAATGAAGGTCTCATGGGGTTTTCTGACTTTAACGAGACCGAGAGAGAAGAGTTAGAATCAGTAATTGCAATCTTTAAGAATCTAGCTGGAACGAACTTAGGGAGAACAAACAAGATAAAACACGTAATAGATACTGGGAGTGCCAGCCCAATCAAACAGAGACATTATAGCTTATCACCTTATATGCAGAAGATTATGAATGAAGCTTTGGACGAAATGCTGAAACTCGGAGTAATTCGACCTTCCACGAGTCCATGGAATTAACCTGTCGTCATGACGATGAAGGCCAACGGTGAATTTAGATTCTGTTTTGACGGTCGGAAGTTGAACTCAGTCACCGAGAGGGATGCTTATACACTTCCTAAGGTAGATAGTATTTTAATTAAACTGAGGGAGGCCCGAATAATCTCGACAATCGACCTCAAACACGCGTTTTGGCAGATCCCTTTGGACCAGGCTTCATGCAAAAAGACGGCATTCGCTGTTCCAGGTCGAGGTTTGTACGAGTTTACGGTTATGCCTTTTGGATTACATAATTTAGCTCAAACGCAACAACGGTTATGGACGAGATTTTTGGACCATAGTTGGAACCGAATATTTTTGTGTATTTGGACGATATAATTGTTTGCTTGAGGAGCACCTAGTTATCTTAAACGAAGTTTACAGCAGACTAAAAGACGCCAAACTCACTATTAACTACGAGAAATGTAAGTTTGCCAGGCATCAACTGAAATATTTAGGTTTCATCATTGACAGGGGAGGACTAGGCACGGATCCTGAAAAAGTAGCTGCCATGGTGGGATATCGCATACCGACTAACGTGACAGAAACAAAGAGATTTCTAGGGTTGTGCTCCTGGTATAGACGTTTCATTCCGCAATTTTCGACACTGGTCGCTCCCATAAATGCTTTGTTGGCAGGTAAAAAGAAGACATTTTAGGTCCAATGCGACGCCTCGGATGTGGGGTTGGGGCCCGTTTTGACACAGTTCAGTGAGGACGAAGAGAAACACGTCGTCTCATATGCGAGCAGATCCTTATCCAGGGCGGAGAGGAACTATAGCGCCACGGAAAGGGAATGGTAAGCACTTATTTTTGCTGTCGAAAAGTTTCGACCGTATATAAAGGGAGTCCGTTTCATAGCAATTACAGATCATTATTCGTTACTATGGTTACAAAGGTTGAAAGACCCGGTGGGAAGATTAGCGAGATGGCCTTTGAAATTAAGTCACTTAGATATGGAGTTGCGTCACCGTAAGGGGAAATGTCATATCGTCACTGATGCCCTTTCAGGAATTCCTGCTTGTCAAGGTAATGAAAATATTGCAGTGGTCGATTAGGATGTGGAGGGAACCATGACTGACTTGGTTGATTGCAGCAAACTGGATCCCTGGTATCAAGAAATGATAAAGAAAATAACAAGTTTCCCGGAAAAATATCCATCCTAGAGGGTGGTCGGAAATAGAGTTTTTAAACATGACCCGAGTAGGTCACCGCTTTCAACGAATTTACCCAAATGGAAGATTTTGGTATCGTCGACACAGCGATTAAAGGTACTAAAATGGGCTCATGACGAACCAACGTCGGGACACTTCGGTTTTTTTTTAAACTTTTAGGAAAGTTAGTGATATCTTTTATTGGCCTAAAATGAGAAATTATATTAGTAAATACGTGAGTAAATGTTCTGTATGTGGGGAAGAAAAGGCTCCTAACGTAGCAAGAGCAGGGTTGATGGGAAGCAGGAAAAACGTTCAATTTCCTTTTCAGATTATCTCTACAGATATAATAGGTCTATTTATTTATTAGTTGTAACAGACTGGTTTACCAAATTTGTTTTAGTATGTCCGTTGAGGAAAGCGACCAGGGCGGAGGTCTACAATTTTATGGAGAATCAGGTGTTTCTTCTGTTTGGAGTTCCACAAATAATGGCAGACAACGGAAAGCAATTTATTTCAGTTAAATTCAAAGCATTAGCAGAAACGTATAAAGTCAAAAATATATGGTATACCACTCTCAAATAAATTTTACGGAGAGGTACAACAGGGTTATAGGAACAGCCATCAAATCTTACCTAAGTGAGAATAACCATAATGAATAGGATAAGCACATTTATGAAATTTCTCACGCTATAAGGTCTTCAACACACGAAGTTACGCGATTAAGCCCTAACTTCCTTAACTTTGGCAGGTGTGTGTCAGCGAGAGGAGATTTTTATGGTGGTAGTAAGGAGCTTAAAGTAGAAAATGCAGATCCCAAAACATTTGTTTTGGAATTAGATAAACTCCCCAAAATCTATAAAGATGTTAGTAAAGTATTGGAAAACCTTATAAAAAAATGCCAAACATATAACTTGAAAAAACGATCTGTTAAATTCGAGGTAGGAAATTTAGTGTGGAAACGCAATTATGTTCTCTTGAAAGCCTTCGAGAAATTCGCAGCTAAATTGGCGGCAAGGTATGTGCTCTGCGAAGTGGTAAGAGTACTTTCTCCGTTAGTATATAAATTAATGGATATGAATGGAAAAAACTTGGGTAAATGGCATGTAAAAGACCTGAAACCGTATCTAGGCGATAAAACCGTAGTTGAAGACTAAAATAAAGTTGATTTGTCCTTATTTCGTGAATTACCATCTTTATATTATCTGCTTTATTCTATCAGCGTTATCTCGGCCTTAGAATTGTTTAGACGTAGGTTAGTAAGTAAGTTATAGGTTAAAAAAAAAGGATTAAGGTTAGTTAGTTATAGGTAGGTTAAGATTCCAATTCTGGGGGTATATTTCTGAATGTTTAGTTTGTGATGGCCACACATTCTAGATAGAAGTTCGAAACAAAAAATAGTTGCGAGTTCTCACTATTTTTTTCATGGGGAGATAGGGTTGATAAACGACAATGTTAATTTCAATTTGAGCTGAAATGTTGTTAAACCTTTATACATTTAAAACTTTGGATCATTATACAACATACATTTTAAAAATAATTGTAGATTCTATAACTAAGAATCTTTATTTAAATTTTACGTAAAAACTTTAAAAGGATTTAATTTAAATTCGAATTCTGGCTTTCTCAATTTAATTCTGTCTGGTTTTATATAATTTTTTTTATTCACATACTCACGCCTTGTTCCAGTGTAATTAATTTAGTGTACATATTTAATGAATATACGTTATGGTCATGTTTCGTAAATGGAAACACGAGATTGTACATTGGTGTGCGTGTTTTCCAAAGCAAACACTGGATTCCCTTCACCACCCTTCTCTCCTTCGCTTAAATATACATAGTTCCCAATGTATAAACCACAGAAATATATTTCTCGAGTTAAGTGAAGATTATTACAGTAAAATTGTATTGAAAACACTAACACTTCACAAATTTGTGAAGAATATAATAATCTTCACGTAACTCGAACAATATATTCCTGTTGCTTATATGTTGAGAACTATATATAATTTGTGAAGAAAGTGTTAGTGTTTTCAATACAATTTTAATATAAGCCGCGTAAAAATACTATTATCACCGTTATTATTTAAACAATTTCTACAAAGCGATAACGGTTTCAAATTAAAGTTATTAATTAAAGCCCCCTTCGTATCCATTACCGCCGACGATTCATATCCACTCAATGGCGACTGTTCGAGACGAGATTTAAGTGTAATTGCCCAAGTTTGCCAGAAACTTCCCGATTGCAGTCCCACGTCCTTGATTAGAGACGCGGATTTCGCCATTGTGGCTTATCCAACGACGTGACAATCAGGTCTTACAATGTGTTGGCAACATGCAAACTTTCCCAGCGATTGGTTAAATGTGTTATGTACCTCAATCTATATTGTAGAAATCTACATTACTAAATTTAATTATTCAATCGCAATTTTTAATTAATTATTGCATTTAAAGTTTTAATTTGATTTAATTGGTTTAAATTTTATAATGGCTGACGACGTCGCCATGGTAACAAAACGTTTGATTGGTTGTGAGCATGCGCGGCCATTATTTTTGACAGGACGTCGCCATGATTGGATGTGAGCATGCGCGGCCATTATGTGTTTGACAAGACGTCACCAAGAAATCAACGTTCTTTTGGCAATGAACATTGTAAACGTAAGTACATATTTAATGTGTGGTATTTTTCACAGAAAAATTTTGGTTTAAAATATTACCACTATTTTTATTTGGTATTTTCTATTGAATGATCTTCATTAGGAAATAAAATAAGTGAAGAAATGCCTCAAAACACTTCAATATATTTATTTTGTCCCAAACTAATTTTATTTTAAAGCCATTATCAAAAAAAAAAATGATTTGTGGTTAAAACATAGTGAATATTTCAATTTCAATACCACGTAGTAACGGTCGCAATTATTCTGTTAAGGATATTAAATATAAGTGAGCGATTTTATTTATTTATTAACGTCTTTATACTCCTTCCTAACACAATAATACAAAATTTATAATATAAAATATGTAAATATACTTAAAATTTTTGTCGAAAGGAGGACGGGTGGAGTTCTCTTCATTTAAAGTTCTTCCACTCAAACCCATTATTATATTCCATTAATACTGCTCCAGAATACGTTCTGTAGTATTTTTGCATATTTTAATGCTTAAATAAAGCATATTTTTGTCTTTTAATAGACATATTTTATTGACATTTGTTGTCAATAATAATCTATCATTTTAAACTTTTTTGTTACATTATATTAATTTTAAATAATTTTCATTATTTAAATCTATTAAAATTTGTTTGTATCATATTACTTAAAACATTCTACAATCTTAGCGTATTAAAATACAAAACGTATCGTAATTGTATTCGAAATAGAGCTCATGTGTTTTTTTCTGGTGGATGCGCCGGGATACATCGGTTAATAAAGTCAATCATAAACACGCATTTAAAATTCAACGCTTCAACCCTTTATGTACTGCCACGAATACACGTGTGTTTTACAAAACATTTTTTTTTTTAATTTGTTGGTGTTGTTTAGACCGGGTGACGCACTCACAGTAACAGTTTATAATTTTTTATGCGCTTTCACTCATGTTTGACAATCAGGAAATATAAACAATACTTTCAGTGCTCATGGACTTTTCTATCGAAAGCTTTATTAATAAATAACGGCATTAATAAATTTGTATGTGTAGGGTTAGTTAGCGTCCTATTACCCATTCAAAAATTTACAGAATTTACCTGAAAATTCACTGAATAATTGGAGGGTAGAATTACAAACATAATTAAATGTTTATTGTCACAACAATAAATCCATAATGATAATGAGAATAAAGGCCTATTCTCCAAATATTTAATTAAAATACTGCATTTTCAGGAGGACTGCGTTCAGTAAAAAATTATTAAAATGCGTTTATTTTCTAAAGAAACGCGAAGAAAGAATTATTAATGTTTAATATACAATTAACATCCTTTGGTTGAATGTATTAATTGATGAGGCTCTTATTTGTTGAAAATTCATATTCAACCTTGTGTGAGGATTTGTCCTCAATTGAATAGTTTTTAACAATTGCCCAATCGTGGCTAGAAACAAAATGGTGGCGCTCAGAATTTGAATGAAGGAAAAGTAATTGTTTTCGGTGAATTAAAAAATTGCAAAATTGTAACTACTGAAGGAATTAGCTCCAAATTTTCAGCATTTGTCCTCAATTAAATAGGTTTTAACTTCCTGTAAAAATAATTGCTTAATCGTGGCTAGAAACAAAATAGCGGCGCTCAGAATTTGAATGATGGAAAATAAAATTGCTTTCGCTGAATTAACAAATTATAAAAATGTAACCACTAAAAGAATTAGCTTAAAATTTTCAGGATTTATTCTCAATTAAATATTTTTTAACATCCTGTAAAAACAATTGCCTAATCGCGACTAGAAACAAAATGGCGACGCTCAGGATTTGAATGATTTAAAATAAAATCGTTTTCGATGAATTAAAAACCTGCAGAAATGTAACCACTGAAGGAACTTGTCTCAAATTTTCAGGATTTATACTCAATTGAATAGATTTTAATTTACTGTAAAAATAATTGCCCAATTGTGGCTAGAAACAAGATGGCGGCGCTCAGATTTTTAATGATAGAAAATAAAAATTGTTTTCGCTGAATTAAAAAATTGTAAAAATGTAACCACTGAAGGAATTAGCTTCAAATTTTCAAAATTTGTCGTCAATTGAATAGTTTTTAATATTTTGGAAAAACAATTGCCCAATCGCTGCTAGAAGCAAAATGGCAGCGCTCAGAATGGAAAATAAAATTGTTTTCGCTGAATTAAAAAATTATAAAAATGTAACAACTGACGGAATTAGCTTCAAAATCTCAGGATTTGTCCTCAAATGAATAGTTTTTAACATCTTGTAAAAACAATTGCCTAATCGTGGCTAGAAACAAAATGGCGGCGCTCAGAATTTGAATGATGGAAAATAAAATTGTTTTCGGTGAATTAAAAAATTGTAAAATTGTAACTACTGAAGGAATTTGCTTAAAATTTTCAGGATTTGTCCTCAATTAAATAGTTTTTAACTTCCTGTAAAAAGAATTCTTTAATCGTGGCTAGGAACAAAATGGCGGCGCTCAGAATTTGAATGAAGGAAAATGAAATTGCTTTCGCTGAATTAACAAATTATAAAAATGTAATCAATAAAGGAATTAGCTTCAAATTTTCAGGATTTGTCTTCAATTGAATAGTTTTTAATTCTCTGTAAAACCAATTGCCTAATCGTGGCTAGAAATAAAATGGCGGAGCTCAGAATTTGAATGAAGGAAAATAAAATTGTTTTCGCTGAAATAAAAAATTGTAAAAATGTAACCACCGAATGAATTATCTTCAAAATTTCAGGATTTGTCCTCAATAGTTTTTAATATTCTATAAAAAAATGCCTAATCGTGGCTAGAAACAAAATGGCGGCGCTCAGAATTTGAATAATGGAAAATAAAATTGTTTTCGCTGAATTAAAAAATTGTAAAGTTGTAACCACTGAAGGAATTAGCTTGAAATTTTCAGGATATATCCTTAATTGAATAAATTTTAAGACCTTGTTAAACAGTTGCCCAATTGTGGCTAGAAACAAGATGGCGGCGCTCAGATTTTTAATGATAGAAAATAAAAATTGTTTTCGCTAAATTAAAAAATTGTAAAAATGTAACCACTGAAATTTTCAGAATTTGTCGTCAATTGAAGAGATTTTAATATTTTGGAAAAACAATTGCCCAATCGCGGCTAGAAGCAAAATGGCAGCGCTCAGAATTTGAATGATGGAAAATAAAATGGTTTTCGCCGAATAAAAAAATTATAAAAATGTAACCACTGACGGAATTAGCTTCAAAATTTCCTTTTGTTCTCAATTAAATAGTTTTTAACATCTTGTAAAAACAATTGCCTAATCGTGGCTAGAAACAAAATGGCGGCTCTTAGAATTTGGATGAAGGAAAATAAAATTGTTTTCGCTGAATTAAAAAATTATAAAAATGTAACCACTGACGAAATTAGCTTCAAAATTTCAATATTTGTCCTCAATTGAATAGTTTTTAACATCTTGTAAAAACAATTGCCTAATCGTGGCTAGAAACAAAATGGCGGCGCTCAGAATTTGAATGATGGAAAATAAAATTGTTTTCGCTGAATTAAAAAATTGTAAAGTTGTAACCACTGAAGGAATTAGCTTCAAATTTTTAGGATTTGTCCACAATTTAATAGACTTTAACTTCCTGTAAAGGTTAAAGTAAAAACACTTTATAAAATTTCAAAAAACTTTGTATTATCTTTGCAAGTTTGCGCGTGGTTTAAATAGTAATTAGGATGATGAAAAAGGCGTTACAGGCTTTTCAATTTTTGAATTAAACATTTCGAGAAGTAGCGAACGATTAATAACCGTTTGGTGGTTTAGCAGAAGGCCTGTATCTTTTCTTTTATTGATTTCTAGGTTTTCGAAGAAGTTTAATTTTGTTCCTTTCTCTTCTAGGTTGAGTATCTTGAATTCATCGACGAACGAATGTTCTTCGTCCAATAGATGGTTCGCGTATGTGGATGTCCTTTTGTTATTGGTGTAGGCGGCTTGAAGTTCGTTAATTCTTTTGGAGAAAGCTCATCTTGTTTGTTCTATGTATGTTTTGGGCCAGTCTCCCTATCTCAACATCATCTGATAGAGACGAAACGATTAGTTAGCTTTTATTTAGATTAATAATATTTTTTATTTTTTTTCAGTTCAAGATATTTCTCTTTAAATGTGACACAAAACATTTAACACCTTTTTCCCTAAAATTGTATACATTATTGAAATCATCTCTAGAATTAAAATCGTTTTGTCTCAACAGACATTTTGTATCTATCCAAAAGAATATCAAAGTGCATTTTTTGTAAAAGAAAAGTGAAGAATGTCTTTGAACAGAAGTATTAATATTTATAAGTAGGTTGAACTATCGATCCTAGAACCTCCTCTGATCTTGAGGAGGTTCTAGAATCGTTTAGTTCAAGATCAGAGGAGGTTCTTCTTCAATTCAATTCAATTCATTTTATTTACGGAAGCCACCATATACAAAAAATACAATACATATATATATTTGAAGTGGATGTGAACGTCAATTATAACAATTATAAAATTAAATAATCTAGTCTACATAATAAAATTGCGTTAATAATAATTAAGAACACGTTACCTTGACCTTCACATGACCTTGAGTTCAAATGATCTTGACTTTCAAATGACATCAACCTTCAAAAAACCTTGACCTTTAAGTGAGCTTAATTTTCAAATGACCTTCAAATGGTTTTGACCTTCAAGTCACCTTGACGCTTAAAAACATCTGATATCCTTCTCAATTAGGAGCGAGGGAAATGCAAGAGATAAATAAATTGAAAGGCAATAGATAATCGAAATTAGCTTTGTAAAGTATGTTTGTGTTAACCGCTTTAATTGGTTTGGTTTTTTGTGGACTGCAAATAAATGGTTCCAGTGATATTACGAAGAGTAGGAAGAGGAGAGAGGTAGTCAGACAGCCTGCTGGTTATAGCGTTAAAATTTCTGTCTCTGGATTCTAGAAAATCGGTTTCTAGTTAAGGAACTTGTGGTGCAGGTTCACATCCCGAAGCCATTGGGATGTGCTTAGAGACCTGTAATATTTTATGGGCAACACAATCATCGGCTACCTTTCAGTTGTGATGTTCGATTGAGGCAATATATAGTGGTAGCCCTATTTGCCGAAGCTTTTGACGGCTCATAAAAATTTCCTGGAGATGTTAAGAAAAAATTGTGGGTGGACAACTGTTTTGTTGAGTGGTTTTAATATACTAGATTCCTTCGACATGAAAACAGGTGCTGTGACTTCTGTTTTGCCGTGCCATTGTTTAAACTTTAATTTATCAGACATTGATGATGAGCCGCTTTTTTATGAGGTATCAAGTGTGTCTGAAAAAGATATGGACATGGCCGATACCGACGAAGATCAAATTGTAAATGAAATTGCTTTACTCAAGTTTTATTTAACTGAATTGCCAATTAAATCTGTTGTTTTATGCAGTGGGCCCTTTCTGCTCCTCACTTCATTATCTGCATTCACTTCGACTTCATCGTTTAGGCCACACGACGTACCTAAAGGATTTTAATACATTTTATTATTCAATTATGCTCTTAGTGGGTATTTTTCCTTAATCCCGAACGTAATGATTTCTGAAGAATTCACTAATCCACCTCAGGTATAAATTCAGACCTTCAGTCGATTATATTTCATTCTTGTGTCAGTTGCCGTACATATCTGAGTAAGTTATTTATATTTCATTATATTTATTATCATATTTCATTATATTTATTTTAGTAAGTGTTTTTATTTGTATTTAAAATCAATTTTATAATAAAGCTGTACTGAAGAGAGCGAAAGTTCGAAACACGTGTCTGCAGATGATTATAAACTTGAATGCTAGATTTTTTAATTGCTTTTGCTAATTTTAATTTAATAAAATCAGTTTAAAATTCATTTTTCATAATTTTTCATGTTATAGTTACATTTAAACAATCTAAAGTACATTTTATCATTTATTAGTTTATTCAACAGAAATAATTTCATTCAAATTAGTGTTGCTTTAATAGTTGTACTATTTGTAACACGCAAATTAATTTGTATTATTCAATGTCTGTCGAAGTATTAGCTAGAGAAGTAGTTGTTTCAAATTAATTTGTTTTGTAGTCTTAGTAAGACTCATTGTTGTAGATTCACGAAATGTTTTCGTATTTTTAAATTTATTACCAGAGAGTATTCAACTATTTGTTTAATTACTGTTGAACAGCATTGTGTTTTCCTGCCAAGATTGTGGTTTTACAAGAAAAGATAATGTAAAGCATCACAAGGTACACTTTTGTGCAGGAAAAACAATCATAGTAGAAGAATATTCTACTACCTCGAATGCTAAGAAGCGGTCATTGTCAGACGTCTTAATATGTAAAATTTGCAAAGTACAAGTGAAAAAGAAATGTATGTCTGGTCACCTAAAAATTACTGCTCATCCTCCTAAAGAATAAAATCGATTGCACTAGTCAGTTTTGATCGAGCTTCTCTAATTATTATTATTTTTTCGCTAAAAATCTATCAATAGTCAAGAATTACTTGAAAATTTCTGAAAAAAAATGTCAACATTTACACATATTATCGTTTTCTAAAGAATAGAAGTCAATTGCATTGGTTAGTTTTAGTCTAGCTGACCAAACAATTAAAAAAAGTTTGATTTTTGTGAGTTACGTAAAAATAAATTTTATTAATTAATAAAGCACTAAAAATCTTTCATCACACTTGTTGTTAAGAAAGATTTTTAGTGCTTTATTAATTAATAAAATTTATCTAATCCGAGATTTTTCACTTGAAATATAAAAAAAATTGAAAATATGTATTGTATATATAAGTGTTTGAATAAAGATGTTATCCTCTCTCTATAATCAGTTTGAAGGATACACAATCATACAATCCAAATATAAATTGTCAAAAATATAAAAATATCCGAAAATTCAACTGAAAAGAGGCAATAAACCTATGAAAAACAAAACAGTAACGAATAATAATAGAAAGAAACAACGAGATTACTTTAAACCAATTATAGGCTAAAGTTCATCTTCAAAATTTATAAAATCCATCCAGAAATTTGGCAAATAGTTTCGGGAAGATTTTTTTGTTCATTATAAGAGTTCAAGTTCTCTGAAGTTGTTTAAGTTGTAAAAAATATGGCAATAAAGAGTCTGGTTGGATTACTATAGACATTTTTCCCGCAGGAAAGCATCTTACAAATTTGTTTTGGTAATTTCAAAACATCACTGATACAAATATAAGAAAATATTATAATATAATAAAATTGTTAAAATCGTAAAGAGGAAATAATAAAAACACTAAGTGATTACAAGTGTTTTTATTATTACTATTCATTTTCACGTAACTCAACAATCAATATTCGTAAAGAGGAATATTATTCTAATTAAATAAAAAGTACTCAAAAAACAAAACAGATCTGAAATATTAACACCTACCTAGGATAATCAAAATCAAAGAATTCTACAGAAAAAGTAAATAAAATTTAATTAAATTAATGAAATTACAAACCTATTTACCTTGTATATTATGGAATTTTACCAAGTATCAGACTTAAACTACAACAACAATAACAACTTAACAATCAAAGATCCAAAAAGTATATCTGAATGTTTTGCGACGGATTCGAAACAAAACCTCGAAATCTCTATCAAAATATTTTGGTGACAATTTATCTGTCAACAGCACCTTACCTCATAGTAATAATTACAGATTTTTCATAACACGAAGTAAAAAAAGTAATATCCGATCTAAAAAATAAAAGTAACAGTGGAAAAATAGACACAAAAATTGTTAAGCATATATTATCTACTTTGGCTGTATCATTAGCTGGTCTCATCAACTTAGCCTTTCTTTGGGCGTATTTTAATCACTTTAAAAAAATGCTTTAGTAGTTCACAAAAAAATGATAATGGTATAATTTAAAAATATACATGACATTATTGATTATGCTCAACATGGTTTCAGAAAGGGTCGATCTATTCATTTATTACTTGTATTTATAGAGAATTGTATAAAAGAGAACACTTAGCTGGACTATTTTTTTTGATTTATCTCAGGCTTTTGACAGCCTAAATTTTAACTTTATTTAAAAAAATTATATTGTGCTGGTATTTGCGGATCTTTCCTAAAGCCAATTCAATCAATCCTAAAAGATAAAACTTTTTATGTCAATATTAAAGGATCTAACTAATCGGTTTGTAGTACTAATGAAGGGGTAACCCAAGGCTCTATATTGAGACCATTATTATTTTTAATGTTTGTCAACCACCTATCCTCTCTCATTAATTCGGAAAATATCACTCTTTACGTTGATGACATATCTGTTTTGGTCTCAACCATTACCAAAATGTGCCATCTATTGTCTAAACTTTGCACTAGATTCCAACTGCGTTTATAATTATTAAATTGCATTTTTTGTTAAAGAAAAATAAAGAATATCTTTGATGTTTCTAGCTGAATTATTTTTTTAAATTACATAATCAACATCTTTATGAAGAAAAAAAAAGTCAGCACTAGTATAAATTTGTATTTCTTTTGCAATCTCCATTAGGAAAATGCTAAAAAAAACTATGAAAAATGAAGAATTACTTATTTACACATATCAACATTCTCTAAATGAGAGAAATCGATTAAGTTAGTTAGTTTTAGTCTAGCTGACCAAATAACTTTTAAATTTATTTATCAATCCGAGATTTTTCACATAAGAACTGCAGAAGAAATTTGTTTGAAAACTGTTTTGTTTAAATTTTACTTTATAATAGATCACTGAAATCGTTTCGAAAATTGAAATCGATTGATTCGAACAGGCGAAATTATTGGAGGTTAGAATAAAGGCAACTCATCCATCCTACATGAACAATGTAATTTAAGCAGAAAGTATATTATTTTATTTTTTAAAACCAATACCACAAACACTAATGTAATGTTTATGAAATCAAACGAGAAGTAATGACATTTATAGAAATGTATATGTAGGGTGGGTGGATGGTCTCTACTCAAATCTCCATTAATTTGGTTATAATAAGAAAAAAAGAAAATATAATATTTAAACTATAGATGTTTTTAGATATTTAATTGAAACTTTTCAACGTTATTTTAAGAAATAAAATAAAAAACAATTGCCATCAACATGATACGCTCTGAATTCTAGGTTACGATTTTGTATATTCTAATCTATATTTTAGTTGGCGTTTTAAATTAATTAAATTTTGAATAATTAATGTTATAATTTTAATTCAAATGTATACAACATTATTTTAAAAATTACAAAAAAAAACAATTACCAGCAATATATAATATTTTAAATGAACCTATTATTCTTTATAGTTTACGATTTTGTGTGTTTTAATTAAAGTTACACTCTACGTTTTTAACACTAACTTAATTTTTAATCGTCAGTTTTACATTTTCAAAGTAAACATTTTTAACGTTGTTTTTAAAATAGAAAAACAATTGCAACAACATGAAACATTTTAAATTCACTTGTTGTTCTTTCTAGTATACGATTTTATAAGTATTCATGAAAATTTCACTGTACGTTTTGAATTAATTAATTTTTAACCATCAGTATTCTATTAAAATGAAACGAGAAATAGTGGCTTTAATAAAAAATAAATATGTAGAGTTGGTGGGTGGCTTCTATCCAATAATCCAATAATCCAATAATAATTTAGTAGATAAAGTTAGCGGGTTCTGGGCCCGGATGTGCTCACCGGAAGTTGCGCGCGCAGTCAATGAGTGCGAGAGGGAACCTTTGAAAGGGTGAGATAAATATAGTGATGACGTTGCGCGCGCATATCGTCATAAGAGAATGGCGGCAATGAAAGATTGAGATGACGATAGTGGTTTGACAGTGGTACCAACAGAATTAATTCCCTGAGTGCGAGAGAGAAAGTTTGAGATGAAGATAGTGGTGTGACAGTGGTACCAACTGAACTCTTATCGCAAACACAGCCACACATATGCAAATCCCCTGAGTGCGAGAGAGAAAATTCGAAAGAGTGAGATGGATATTGGTGTGACAGTGGTACCAACTAAAATGAAACAGTGATTTTTTTAAGAAAATATAATTTTCCACTAAAGGTTAAAGATTTAGAGTCAATTTTGTGTTTTTAAATCAAATTTTTTAACATTGTTTTAAAACTAGAAAAACAATTACTCTATCACTTTAAATTCACTTGTAATTCTCTCTAATTTACAATGTTATTTGTTTGGATTAAAATTTCATTTTGCATTTTGAATTAATTCAATTTTTAACTGTCGGTAATTTTTTTACTAATATAACTTGAAAATCAGTAGAAAAACAATGTATTTTAACATAAAAATTCTTAATTTACTTAATATTCTTTATAGTTTACGAATTTTTATATTTAAATTAAAATTTGACGTTGTGTTTCAAATTAATTCAATTTTAAATCGTCAGTGTTTTTTTGAAAATTTATAAATAAAACATTTTCAACAATGTTTTAAAAATAGAAAAACAATTACCATCAAAATAATCTAAAACATTTGCCATCCTTAATAGTTTACGATTTTGTATATTTTATAAAAAAAATCTTTGCGTTTTGAATTAATTTTAAACGGTGGGTGTTATATTTTCAAATTATTTTCAAACGACTTAAAAAAATAAACAATTGTCGTCAAAATGATACATTTAAGATTCAATTGTGATTTTTACAGTTCACGATTTTGTTTTATTTAATCGAAATTTCACTTTGCGTTTGGAATTAATGAATTAATTTTTAACCGTCAGTAATTTATTTTCAAATCAAATGTTTTTCACACTGTTTTAAAAATAGAAAAACAAGGCTGAAAGACCACCGGTCGATAGCCATGAAACGGAAGAAGACAACTATATCAGAATTTATTTTATTTTATTTTATACATTACATGTATTATAATTTATTTCCTTCTGTGAATAAAGATGTTTAGTAGAAGAAAAACAATTGCCACCAATATGATTAACACCTCAAATCCACAAATAATTTCTGTTAATTGGAAGAAGTCATCCATCCTACACATGCAATTAAAATTAAGCTAAAACTCTACTTTATATTTTCTAAAGCTAATGACATTAAGACTGCTCTATTTTTTTTTAGAAAATAAAGTAAGAATTAGTGACAGAAGAAAATTGTTCAAGTAAGATACGTGGTTTGTCTTTAATTCTTCGCTAAATTTAAAAACTACGCATTGGAATTAACAGAATTTAAAAAAATTTCATTGAAATATTTTTATTGTATTCAAAAATTAAATATTTAGTATTTAATGCAAATATTTAAAAAAAGTCTCAATAACAATAACAGTGCAGTAATTTTTAGAAAATAGAAGACAAACAAATAGAACAGAAGAAATTTGAAAATCTAGTACTAACAAATTGTTATTTAATTTAAAGTTTAAATATTCAATTTTTGTGCAATTTTGTCTTAAACATTCGCTGTTTATTTTATAATAATTTAAGAATGGGAAAGCATTATCTAATTTTTATAATATAATCAAATTGTGATAATTGTGAAACAAACCAAGTGTAATTTAATTTAAACCTTCATTAGTAATAGTTCAAAATGTTTCACCAAGTGATAAATGAGAAAGTGATTTAAGAAATATAATCAAAGTTTTTAAGAATAAATAGCACAAAAAATAAATATTTTAACTAATAAATTGTCACTTTTATATAAATAAAACTATTTAATCACTTTCAAATATATTGTAAAACGCTACAATTGTTTCGCCACACTGTGGCGTACAATATATTTGAAAGTGATTAAATAGTTTTATTTATATAAAAGTGAAAATGAACTTTCAACATTTATCAGCCTCATCAATCAATTAATAAATTGTCGATGTTGGTTTTGTATTTTTGTTTATTTATTGAACACGAAACCTTATATATTTATTTAACGACCAGACTGGTATTTACACCATCCCAGGGGAACTAACTGTGTTATTTAAGACTCTTCGTATTTTAAAGTAAGAGGACTGGCCTCGTGCCAGAAGTAAAAAAAACGAAATACAAAAAACGGCTAATGATCTCAGCTGTCGGTGCCGTTAAAAGACAATCATTAAAACAAACATAATTTTTAAATGTTATTTTAAAAGCAAGAAAATAGCGAGATTAAAAAATAAATTGAATTAAAATAACTTTATAAAACTGGCCACGTGCCAAGAAGCACAAAAAATGTCTAAAATGACCTTAGCTGTTGATGTCGTTAAAAGAAAAACTCTATTATTAAAGTAAACATAACATTTAAATAATAACATAAATAGGTTAAAAAATAAATTGAATTAAAATTACTTTATGAAATCATATTAATGATTTTTAGAGATGGATAAAATTTTTGCAAATTGAGTGTTCTTATTAACAGTATTAAAGTCTTTTTTAGGCCTCAAGTAATAATTTATTATTGCTATCTATATTTTTTGCATTGTGTAAACGAAATGTTTTCTAATAGGTGAAAAATGCTTTTCATTTAAGACTTTACATTCTGGTGGATGCGCCGGGTCGATTAATTTTAATACCGGACTACTTACCTTAAAATCAATAGATATTATCATTATATTAAAATCTATTAGTGCATTCTTTTCTGTTTTTTTTTAGCGGGCCGTCGTTTAATTATTAATCTCTTTTTCTTCTTTTTTTTCTCTCCATTTCTCTGTAGCAGCCCTTTGTTTCCGCATTTAGAAGGGACTCGGGCATTACCTGCAATGGTTATGCGCCATCATCGCTTTATATTATGAGGGAATTTCTGGGATAATGGGATCCTTATGAAAGCGCACATCTTCCTTATTAAGGCCGTCGTGGATGTAAAAGGATTTTGATTACATTCAACGCCCGACCCGAGGCCATCTACGGGGCCCCGACATTCGCAATAATTAATTACGTATTCAATTCCCCCCAGAAATGTGCAGAATCGCACTGTTAACAAACAGCTTATTATAAATAAAATACATTTTTAATTAATTATTTAAATAAATAAATAAATAAAACTCTTGTAGTAAGGATAATAACTGAATAAGGGCAGAAAGACTTCATTTATAGTCCAGAAGGACCAATATTAATTTTAAATGTTATTGTGTATATTTATTTTGTTCAAATAAAGATTATTGAATATATATATTTTAATAAGACGTTTTCAAATCGTAATTCTATTTTTTTTTTCAATCCACTCAAATATTGCTAAGGGTTATAAAATAAAACAGGATTATCACGTTAACATATTTGAGAGTGTGAAATAAAATCGTATGGGCGTTTTGGGATTTAAAAGTAGCGTCGGTTTTTTTTTTAACGGTGTTATTAGGGGTTTACATTTTCTCGTATGTGTGTGTTTGTGTGCACCCTCTTTCGCGTACGTATCGATTCTGCAATCCGTATGCCTTCGCGGGGGCGCGCACCGATAAATATTTACTTTGCGGGGTGGTGAGTTTAAAATGTCGCTGCAATCCGTCGTGCCGAAAAAATAAAACGAAAAAAAAAATCGATACGCGCTGCTCGTGCAAATATTTACGTTCGTTAGTGCAAATCATTTCCAGCCGGGCACAAAAAATGTTTTAAAAGTGCCTTTCGTTATTTATAGATTCGCTGCCTTTTAGCTGTATCAATATTATTTATTTGCGCGATAAACATCTCTCGTGATTGTCGATCGGTTAAAAAAGAGATTTATAGTAGTTGCGATGAACGAATCGCCTATAAATCACTTTAACGTGTGTTGAGATAAAAATTTGTAATTATTAAATTGGAATAGATAAATGTATGGATTTGCTCCATATTATCGTATTAAAGTCATGGTAATTAAATATTTATATTCTAATAGTTATTAGAGATTAGCCCCATCTTGTTAAAGCCATAGCAATTAAATATTTATATTCTAATAATTATTAAAGAAAGCTCTTATGTTATATAAATAATTGTCTTTTTACATTTTAATAATTCTAAATAAAATGAATACCTTTTCTGTTATCACTTCTTTAAAAACAGGTAATTAATTTTTGATAATGATCTAAAATAACTACTAAACCAATAAACAAGTGTTATTAAAGATATATTTTGAATATAAGAAGCTTCTACTTCGTTATACATGTTTAATAATTAGTAAAACATTTTAACTTTGTATAACACTTGATTTTCATTAATATGTTGACTATAGTTTCGGAAATTCAACTTGCTATTATTAGTTTAGTTTATTTTAGTTTATTACTTTACAAGATCTACTAATAAATACGTAAAAAACATACAGTTATACACTAAATCACTAAAATTAAAATCATAGACGTGATCCCAAAATGGGTGGAGTATATGGAATATATGGTTCCATCAAGAAAGTAGCAGAAGAAGTATTAAATATGTGATACCAAAAATATTATTTGTCATATATTTGATTTTAATAAAACACATTAAAATCGAATATTGAAGCGCTCCATCCTGTTGAAACAATCATTAAATTTGTTTCTCGATCAAATATTATATTAAAATCAGTAAATTATTGACAACTAATATTTTTTAATGTTTAAAATCATTAGTTCACATATGCTAGGCCCAAAAAATAAACAATATCAGCACGAATAAATCACGTAATAATCCAGCTTATACTGGCTCTAGTCCAACAAGTACAACCCTACCTGGTGTCAATATATACACCAGTTTAATTTTTACATTTCCACCCCGATGAATCGAATGTTTGAGCACTGATCTTTCCCTCCGTATCAAATGTACATTGTAAAATATTCAGACGATTTGCATTTTTTTTTTATTTCTGTTCCCCACCCTCTTCCATTGCGAGTCGAGTAGAGACAGCAGGTCCTAATCAATTCCGCAAGAAGAAAATAGCTAAAAAAAAGGAAGAGAACGAAGAAGAAGAAGATGAGTAGGAGGTGGAGTTTTGACTGAAACTTGCAGCCATTTGGTATTTACATTTTTATTAGGTGGTGGGGGTGGGAAGGGACGAGGGTTGGGAATAACAGACGTCCTAATTAATTCCGCCTACCTCATTTAAATCCACGACGCGTCCTCTTTGTTCCCCCCCCAGGGCGAATGTCTGGCTGCTCGGGAAAATTTACACAGGGCGTTTTTCCTGATTGATTACGCTCAAGTATTCAGGGCTGAGAGGAAGTGCATTAAATATAATATCGCGGGGGATCAATAGTCACCCCCCTCCGCCAACCCATCCGCGCCACCTCTTCAGCCTGCTTCGCAACACCATTTCCACGCCGGAAAGTCAAATAGTGCAGAGGGTTGTGTTTACACTTTACAAGGTCGTTTACATAATTCTTTCTTAAAGCTTAGATAATAATTCAACGTTACTACAAACAGATTGGTTATATTCAAATCAAAAATTAAGGTATCAAAAGTACGACCAAAATATTATCAAAAATGTATCAAAAATGTGAGTGTGGATTAAATAATAATTTAAAAATATGAAAACATTTCGTGAATCTACAACAATGAGTCTTACTAAGACTAAAAAACAAATTAATTTTGAAACAAATACTTCTCTGACTAAAACCTCGACAGACATTGAATAAAACAAAATTAATTTGCGTGTTACGAATAGTACAACTATCAAAGCAACACTAATTTGAATGAAAATATTTCTGTTGGATTTAATATTTAACACAGCAGTTTGATGAAAGTTTTGGTGAATCATTATAATAAGTGTTACATTAGGAATTTTCGATTTAATCCCTCTTAACTTCACTATAAAAAAATTGCCACGATAAAACCAACTTTTAAATTTAAAATTTACTTTTTACAGAAATATAAGTGTGGATTGAATATTAAACACATCAGATTGATGAAAGTTTTGGTAAATAATCCCAATGAATGTATCTTTAAGAATTTTCTATTTAATCCCTCTTAACGTGACTACAAAAAAGATGGCTACGATTATAATCAACATTTTAGTTTGAAGAATTGATTTTTAATAGAAATTTGACTGTGGTTTTAATCGTTGTTGCGTAAACCTCATAGATTTCTAGAAGAATGTAAGGAAAATACTATACTGCTCACATCACATTTTTTAAATGTTTCTTCACATTTTACAACTTTTAATTAAAACCCTCGCTTATGATTTACTGATTGGAATGTGGGATAGAGGCCACCCACCCACCCTGTATATAGATGATAACTTTAAATTAGAAAATGAAAAGGAAATGAATGTGGAAAATATTGAATGGATCGATAAAAAAATAAATATTCAAAATCTTATTAATGATCAAACTGATAGAGGGTGGGATAGGGGCCACCTATTTTTGAGTGAGAAAATTAATAAAATTTTTATGCACGATGGGTGGGCAGACTTTAAATCTAAATTAGATATTATTAGGTATAGAAGGTCATTTATATTTAAACTTAAATTTGGAATATACTCTATTTTTTTATTCCATGCAAGGTTTTATTGATTTGTAAGCAGCAAAATTATCAGCGATCAGTATTTAAAGTTATTATGTATATGTAGGGTGGGTGGGTGGCCTCTATCTCACCCACCAATCAGTAAATCATAAGCGAGGGTTTTAATTAAAAGTTGTAAAATGTAAACATAAAAATAGTGATGTGGCCATCATAGTATTATCTTTAAATTTTTCTCGAAAACTATGAGGTTAACGCAAAAAGGCTTTTCCTAACAATTTGCTCAATTTTAGATTCTTAATAATTACTTGTTATATAAATTTTATGTAACCCCTACAGTTTATTAGCAATAGGCAAAAAATTTCAAACAATTATTTTTATTATTTATGTACGGAAAACTTCTTTACATAATAATAAATAATAAATAAATAAATAAAGATTTATTTACGGGAGACCCCATTTTACAATATAAAAAGAATACAATAGAACACAATTAATTTATACTTAAAATTAACTATACTAACTAACCTAATTATAAGTAATAATAAAAAGAATAATAGAAGAGAAAAAGAAAATAATGAATTAATGTTTGAATACATATTTAAAAGGGAACAAAAACATTACGAAAATTTTAATAGTAATTTTTTGAAACAGCGTTTTGTGGAACCAAATAAATTAAACCATGAGTTTTTATTTAAAGTATTAGCAGATCTTAGGATACGGCTAAATGAATTATTTTGTAAAAAATTAGTTGTATGAGTCCTAACACTAAATAAATCACAATGTCTAAGTGAACGTTTAAAATTGGAAGCATATATGTTAATTTCCGAAAGCAGAAATGGGCAATAAATATCGGCATTAAGTAAACCGTGCAGAAAGCAGAGATAAGTAATATTCCTGCGATCTTTAAGTGATGATATATTTAATGTTTGCATTATTGACTCACAACAACCTTGAATGTGCTGTATGCCCAATTTATATTCCATATTCCGCAAAAACCGATTCTGAATTGATTCAATACGATTTATATCAATATTCAAATACGGTGACCAAATAGGGGAAGCATATTCTAGGTGGCACCTTACTAGCGTACAATACAATAATCTTAGACAATCAGAATTCATATCCTTAGAGATGTGCCAAACAAAACCCCACAGTTTTACAGCCTTATCACATGCCTTGCTTATATGACTTTTAAATGTCAAGCGGCTATCAAATATTACATCCAAATCTTTGACAGAATCAGCACATTTCAATGGCGATGAATTAACAATATAATGATAATTAAATGGGCATGCACTTCTAGTAAAAGAAATTGAAATACATTTTTCATGGTTTAAAGATAATTTGTTATTAACGCACCATGCATATATACGATCTAAATCGTCCTGAAGTAATTTACAATCAGATGGGCGCTTTACAACTTGAAATAACTTCAAATCATCAGCATACATTAAGCATTCACCGAATTCTATAACATCTACTATATCATTAATGAACAGCAAAAATAAAATAGGTCCAATATGGGAACCTTGCGGTACACCAGAGCTAACTGTTATAGGTTCAGATATAAAGTTTAAAACCCGAACTCTTTGTGTGCGATCGCTTAAATATGATTTGAGCCACTGTAATATGTTTGTATTAAATCCTAATACTCCTAGCTTCTCGATCCATACCGAGTGATTTACTCGATCAAACGCCTTTGAAAAATCGGTATAAATCGCATCAACTTGGCAATTGTTGTCAAAGGCGTTTGATAAAAATTGCTTAAAGTACATTAAATTTGTTACAGTAGATTTACCACGTTGAAATCCATGCTGATTGTTGGAAATTATTGAACGAGACATCCAAGCAAGTTGTTCACTCATAATTGAATCGAAAAGCTTAGGAATAGCAGACTGTATGCTAATTCCACGATAGTCAGCTTTCCTTCAGAAAGTAAACAATCCCAATCAATATTATGAAAATAGTCATTTAGTCCTGCATAGTCAGCCTTATTGAAAAGATAAATTTCATCAGTCATTGAAAGAGTATCAACAATCTTTTTCATGGGCAGAGTTATACAATATGCAGAATGGTGTTGGCTAGTACCGAGTAATATATCGTTGGCTAATGAAGTGTAAACATTATCTGCATTTGAAAAACATAAGCCCAGAAATGTTCCTCTTGCATTAGGAATCAAATTAAGTTGCTTAAGATTTAAAAACGCATATGAATTTATAATTTGTTCACCTTGAGGGCTAAATATTTGCCAATCATAACTATTAGCAAGCCATTTAATATTACTTAGGTTATAGTCACCGCAAATTATAAACTTAGAATTTTTAAAATTTTCACACAATGTTTCCAATACCGTACAATGATCTTTATAAGTAGCAACCGATGAATTGGGTGGAATATAAACACCACCAATTACTAACTTAACATTATCGAAAGTGACTGTTACAAAAATATGTTCAATTTCATTTGAAGAACAAACGAATGTAGATTTCAGGCATTTTTTTACGGCTATCAGTAGGCCACCACCCTTACGATCACCAGATATCGTTCGTTTAACTCGATAAAGGGAGTAGTTAGGTATTAAAAACTGACTGTCTAAAAAGTTATTGTACATCCAAGTTTCTGTTATAATAATTATATCATAAACACAATTATTGACGTTGAACATAAAATCATACAATTTTGTCCGCATGCCTCCAACATTCTGGTAATACAATATTAGTTTTTTGAATTAGTATCAACAGCAGGGGGTCTACTATTAGCACTATAGATATATACGGCGTATCGTTACGATATTTAATAATAATATTTTTTTCACCACTAGCCATACGAGAATTTAATTCAGCTTTAATATTGTTATAGTACTGGCGCTGTTTTAGAGTCCGATCACTTTTAAAATGCAAACGTTTATTATTGTTAATGGTGTTCGTTTTAAGCACTTATTTAGCGGTGGTTTCGTCAGAGAATATCAATTTAAGAGGACGACAAGCGGTATCGCTATTCTTTTTGCCAAGACGAATTATTTTGAGGGGTTTAGAAGTGACTCCGAGTGGTTGAAGAATCTTATCAACTTCAAGAAGATCGTCCTTGACTCTTTGGTCGATTGACAATGCAATAGACTCTTTAAGATTAAATAATAAAACATTTGATTTTCTATTTTGTCTATCTTCGATTTCTTGAACTATGTCGTGCATATTCTCACTAATTAATGACGAGTTTGACGAATTTGACGAATTTTGTTCAAGCTTTGTAAGTCTGTTTTCAATATCAGAAAATCGAGACATTAATGAGGAAATTATATCTTGTTTCAAATTAATAATTTCCTGACGAAATACGTTTAATTGATTAGATATAATTCTATTTAAATCATCAATGGACACAGACATATTACCATCAGGGTTAACTTTCTTTACAGGGTCTGTCCATAAATGACAGACCCATTTAGATTTACTGTTGATTATAAAGGACACTTCGCTATCGCACAGACGAGAACAGCGGATGTGAATTGACTTGTTACATTTTCCGTTGCATTTTAAATATGGGGTGTTAGGGGTAATACCTTGGCCACAAATACCGCATTTGAAAACCATTGTAGTTGCAATTGCACGATAATGTAAGGATAATAACAGGGACACTCACTTCACACCAACGCGACCCGTCGTGGTGACTAACAAATATAAGACAGAAACGTTAGGAAAGTATGGGCCACGGAGGGAAAACACAAATAAAACAAAGGTACATAAATGTAAGGAGCACAAATGAGTTAAAATAAAAATCAATTCGATGGATGAAAATAGGTTCAGTGACCGTCACTAGTTACTTTTTTGCGGTACGACGGCCTTGCACGGGCACTCGCGATGGAAATTTACTAAGTAAAAATATCCAATATACGGTGTAATATTCGGCGTAATTATTAGATATTCACTCACCATATAGATGAATAGCGTCCTTTTTAACATACCAAGTTTCACAATTTTTAACTAATTATTAACCACTAAAAACACATTAAATTACGGAGCACATGTAAACTGCGACCGGCGACCGGCAACTCTCTTTTACATTTGTACATAATAATTATTTATATAAATAAATATATATAATACAAATTAACTGATAAATTACAAAGAAATAATATGAACAAATTAAGATTAATTAATTTAATAACAGTACAAATCAAAACAGCAATAATATATTTTACAAAATTGTCCAAAACCCAATTTAAAATACACAAAAAGATCTCTATTAGGTCTCAATGTTACTCTTATTCATTAAAATATAATTAAAAACTAAAAATGTAATAAATGAAAATTAATAACACAAAGTTTATTCCTTACTTCACTTGTTTATTTAAGTGATATATTTACATTTCGTTCACATAACAAATATCACCGTGAGAACGAAATGTACATCTAACACAACAAGTGAAATAAGGAATAAATTGTGTGTTATTTTCATTTACAAAACACTTCACGTAAACTCACACCAACAATAATGAAGATAATAAATTAATAAATCCTTTATGATACCACTTTAGTTATCCCCATCCTAGAACGCCTTCGATTCCTTTCAGAAAAATTCTCCAAAATCCTTTCAACTTTCACATATTATCTTTATATTGTATTCCTAGAAATCCTAGTTTAAACCCCAAATTTAAATCCTAATTCAACCATATTTAATTTCATTTCATCGTTTCATCCATCTACGCATTAACGACTGACGCCTTATGACTGGACAAAACAAGGCAGAAAAACCTCTGGTCGATAGCCTTTTGACGAACTAACTCACTAACACATCAGCCATTATTTATTTATTATTTAAATGTAAATATGAATAAAGTTTGTCAATAAAAATGTTTATTATTATTACTAAATTAATAAAATAATCACAGATATAGTCACAGATGAAGTGTAGAATCAATAAATAAGTAGATAAAATATAAATACAAATAAATAGATAAATAAAAACACACTCAAATAAATAAAATACGTAACAAACATGAGTAACTTCAAATTAAACAAACAATAACAAAATATTGGAGTAAAAAAAGGATGCAATAAAATCTAGAACACTAATAATAATATAAAATTTAAAGGAACCAATGACATTAAATAGTTCCACATGCTGAAGTCTTCTTTTAAAAATTTGATATGATTGTGCAAATAGAATAAAATTAATGTTTGTTCCGTTAGCGCAGAGCATAAGACGATTAAACATCCCACATCGAGTGGGATGAATATCCAGTCGAAATAATGGTTTGTGTCTAACTAAAGAGCAAATTTAATTTCATTAATAATTCGCTACTTTTGAATTGTCCATTTACTAATTTATACAAGAAGGACATGTCTAGGCCGTCTATTACGGCAAGTGCACGGTGAAGACGTAGCTGCTGATTAAAATTATTATTAAAATAAATCTTAGCGTTTCTGACATAAATAATATATACAAAACAAGCAGATCTGGTCCAGTAATTGTAGAATTAATTTCGTTCTTAAAAAAAAACAGAAATTTTACAAAATAGATACAAACTAAAGGGTACACACATTTATATAAATCACGATAAAACACCAGAAGACAGAAAGATCAACAAAACACTAAGATATTATTTAAAAGAAGCTAGAGAAAAAAAGGACAAAAAGTGCTACATCAAACCTGGAAAATTGTATGTAAATGGAGAAGGGTATTCAGTAGAAGAACTTATGCCGTCAAATGAAGAAAATGAAATAAATACAATTGAACACAGAGCAAGCAGTGCCCCTTGAACACCAGTTGTTAAACCATCCGAAAAACGTCACCCAACACATGAAGAGGAACCTCATTTGGAAACACCCATTAGAAGAAAAGAAATCAGTGGAAATATTCCAGATAGTGAAACAATCAAGCTTGCAGGAACCCAGGATAACGAAAAAGACAGCTCCATCAAAACAAGTAAAAATCAAAAAAATAAACCAAAAACAAGAGCAGAAACAAAATTCGGAAAATCTAAATAAACCTAGTTACTATCCTAAATGTCATATATGTATGTAAATATACCCATAAAATACTAACTACAATATATTACCTTTAATAAAAATTGAAATGGATCAATTCGTCAGAGATTTTGAAGCTAACAACATAGATACGCAGACGATAAACAATATTATCGAATATAACATAAAAGTTAGCAAAAATGAAAAACAACTAAAAATAATACATAACAATATTCGTAGTATTTGTAAGAATATAGATGAATTTATTGTTTTTATTAATCAATTTAAATTCGATTTCGATCTTATTATACTAACAGAAACGTTTGAAATTCCTAATTTAGATCTATTTAGGTTAACAGGATACGACATAATTTACAACGAAGGTAAAATTAACAAAAATTATGGTACTGTAATATATATTAAAAATACTCTAAAATATTCCCACACAATAGATGTATTGCATAATATATATTTTGTATTTTTTGTGAGAAAGGAGTACAAAGATATTAATAAAATAAAATTAGATATAAAGGTCAGGTGATTGATTTTAATTTTATTAATGTAAAAATGATAATTGATCAACAACTTTTCTTAATAAGCGCTATATATAGATCACCAAATACAGACTCTAGTGATTTTACCAAGGAACTTTGTAATTTTATGAATTACCAGCAAAATATTAAACATCATATAATTATAGGTGATATAAATATTAATATTGCAAGCGAGGATGAATATGTACAAGAATACTTAAATACAATGAGTGAATTTGGGTTCCTGTCATATATTAATAAGTTCACTAGAATTCATAAATGTGAACAATCAATTATCGATCACTTATTTATAAAAAGTACATTTAATTCAGATAAATTTACACCCGTTATATTTAAAACATTAATAACTGACCACTTTCCCATTCTTCTGCACATTCATTTAGAAAAAATTGTAAAACATGCATCCCAGCATAAAAGTAGATTTTTCACAGACTATAAAAAGCTCTTATCATATTTAAAAAGTGAGACATGGGATGATATATACAACAATTGCAATCCTGAACAAGCAATTTTGTTCATAAAATCCAAGACAATGTAAATAAATGTACAAAAATTATAAAAACTAAAACAAATAACTTGCCGAGAAAGGAATAAGTAACTACAGGGCTTTTAAATTCTATTAATAGGAAAAATGAATTATACAGAAAAATGATTGAAAACCAAAACAATAAACAACTTGCCTATGAATATAAAAAATATAAAAATATATTAACAGAATCAATAAAGAAGGCCAAATCACAGTATTATAATGAACTTATTACAAAAAATAGTAATTCATCCCAACATATATGGTCCACTGTAAATAACATATGCAGTAGAAAGAAGGAACATTCTAACATTGAGCAAATCCAAATTAATAGTAAAACGATCCATGATTTGACCACAATAGCAAATGAATTTAATAAACATTATACTGGAATTGAAGAATTGTTAGCTAAACAAATTAGAACAGTAGATCATTATGAAAATAATGATCGGGTTTTGAATCACACCATCTTTATAAGTCCAACCAATGAAGAAGAAATACGTAGTATCATAAATACCTTAAAAGACAAAAATTCCCCGGGTCCTGATGGGTTGCGATCAGAAATATTAAAATATATAGCAAAAGAGATCTCTCTACCTTTATCCTATATATTTAATAGATGTATTGAAGACGGAATCTTTCCAAAAATATTAAAAGATGGTGAAATTAAACCAATATATAAAAAAGGCTGTAAATCAAAAATAATTAATTACAGGCCAATCTCGTTAATATCAAACATTGCTAAAATATTTGAAAAAATACTAAAGACACGAATTATTTCATTTCTGCATAAATATAAAATTATTTCAGAAAGGCAATATGGCTTTAAAGAAAACACTTCAACCCAAGACGCAATTGCTCATCTCACTTCCTTAATATCAAACTGTATGGATAAGAGTCAGCCTTGTTTGTGTATATTTGTTGATTTGGAAAAGGCGTTCGATACTGTATGTCATACAAAACTCCTATGCAGATTGGAAAATTATGGATTCAGAGGTATGGCATACAACCTAATAAAAAGTTACCTATCTGAAAGAGAGCAATACGTAAAAATAAATAATGATAAAAGTGAAAGATTACTAATAAAATACCGCATACCACAGAGAACTGTTCTCGGACCTATCTTATTTATTTTATATTATAAATACCTTATTTGACTTAACAACATATTTTATTCAGATAGTACTTGGTGCAACTTGAAAAGAAAGGTGGAAACGGATTTTTTTTTAATAAAGAATTGGTTTGATAGTAACACCTTAACAATAAATATAAACAAAACAAAATACTTACCTTTCGTCTCCTATACCAATAATTTGCCAAATATGGGTCCATTGAAATTAAATATTTCTATGAATATATATGAGGATACATCTGCTGTATATTTAGGCATAATAATCGATAGGCATTTAAAATGGGACCTACAAACTAATAAATTAATATTCAAAGCACGACAAGTACTACCAATATTTGGACATCTGAGAAATATTTTGCATTTTACTGAATTGCGCATGATATATTATGCACTTGTACAATCTCTATTGTCTTATGGTATCATTGCTTGGGGTGGGGCAGTAGACAGCATTATGAAAAAACTTGAAACAGTTCAAAAGTGGATTCTAAAAATTATATGCAATAGGAGTAAATTGTTTCCAACAGGCAGCCTATTTTTAGAATCTGGAGTCTTTAACATTAGACAATTGTAACGTCGTGGATATATTAAGTATCGAGAGCATGATTATAACACCAGGCATAAGTGCAATGTGACCAAAAAACCTGCAATAAAAAAAACAATCGCTAAAAGAAATTTCAATTACATTGGTCTAAAGCTTTATGATAAATTACCACAGGATATTAAACTAATCAATAATGTGTTGCTATTTAAGAAGCGTTTAAAACATTGACTACTTATTTCGGCAAAATTTGTAGAAGACATAATACAGGAAAATGTATTATAAGTAAAAACATATTATTATCTGCGGAAGTTATATACGTTCAACAAGTACGGACAATATTATTTTGTAATCATTAGTTATAAGGTTAATATAGACTCACGCACAAGTGATTACTTCTGTGAGTATCTTGTATATATATATTTGTCTAATTATAATTTACCTTTTATTTATATTATATTAAATTTATATATTAATGTACAATAGAACAAAAGAATTGTAATATGATTTGTACTTAATTTCGATAAATATATATTATTATTATTATTATTATTATTATTCTTTCGGCCAATGATATTATATATTATTCAGTCAACATACCACTATGGCTATAAATGCAACCTCTACCCAACCTACAAGAAATAAGCTTTAAAAATCTGCCTTGCACCGCTTCTAGTTTTTGGCATGAAGTTATTCACCTTTCGCAGCTGTTCAACAGCAGACACTATTGACCCAAGCTTCCTCATAATTTACGCAAAGTCCTTCACCCTTTGCTCAAGTCCAAGCATCAGGGCACAATCCTTTTACTCAAGTTTAAAGTCAGGCTCAGACTCAAAATCAGACACAAAATCTTTCACCATTTACCCAAGTGCAAGCACAGAATCCTTCTCCTTTTACCCAGGCTCAAACCTAGGTTCAGAACCAGTCACCAAAATTCAGCGAACCAAGCATCGAATCCATCACCTTTTGCACAAATACAGTCTCAAGCTCCACAAAAATCACATTTTGCACAGGAACAAACTCAGGCGCAAAATCCTTCTCCCTTTGCTAATTTAGTAAATCGAATTCTATATTCGCGAGCGGTCAAAATACAGTGATTAGCGTGTTAGTTAGGCTGTCCCCCGCCTGCAATAAATAGTAATAAGGATAGTTCTCTTTACTCAAAAGAATCTGATTTAACAAAGGAGGAACTGGAGGTTTTTTGCAGTGATGTTTTCCAATCGAGGAATATTCCTGAAAAACCACCACCATTTGAATTATGCTTTTAATTAGTTTACATGTATATAATATTGTTAAATAAAATATCCTTTTTTTGTAAAAATTTAAAATAACTTTAAATGTTTTACATGACATTATGTAATAATTTATAAAACTGAATCATAAAAATATGGAGACTATATAAGAGAAGCATGTTCTAATTGTGATCGAACTGATGTCAAATATAATGATCGTCGACAAAAAAAAATATGGAAGAATTTACTTATGGAATTCTAGTAAATTGTGTGTTTTTTTGATCCATTTAGGTCATTTTGAAGTTCAATTTGATCTAATCTAAAACTAATGTTTTTATATATCTATAGATTATCGGCGTAAAGAAAAAAATTGCTGTTTTGAAGATATAATCCAATATCGTTAATAAAAAGAATAAACACACAGTGGGAGCCTTGCGGCACACCAGATGATACCTGTGTATAGTTGGAGGTAAACAATATATTATGCTGCACTCTGTTGAAAGCCTTAAAGAAGTCAGCGTAAATCGCATCAGTCTGTAGACCATTTTCTAAGGCATCACATAGAAACGTTTGATACTGCTACAAATTTGTTACAGTCGACTTACCCTTTAGAAAACCATGTTGCTGGTTAACAATTGTATGCATATATGATCTCATTAGTTGCTCGAAAATTTAAAAGACTAACTGTTTTGGTATGACTGATTGAATATATACGCCTTTATAGTTCTGTATATTTCTCCTACAGCCATTTTTGTGAATAGGGACAATATAAATATCCTTCCAACATTGAGGAAATATACTAGAGGTTAGTGAACATCAGAAAATATTGTGTATTGGTTTACTCAGCGTGTGCACACATCTCTTTAAAAAGTATGCAGGAATAATATCTGGGCCAGTACAGCAAGACTCCGAAAGAGATCAAAAACAATTATACACTTCGATAAGAGTAACATTAGGACCCATTAAATCAATAGTTTGATCACAATACAATACAATACACCTTGAATTGATTGCTTGTACATAACATTATTCAAATCAGACGATTGGACGATTGAGTAACACAAAGGGTCACTAGCACGGTTAACACTTATTCCAGAAATGTTGGAAAACACGAGATCTAAAAACACGTTTCTGTCATTCGGGATCTGATTCGATTGGAGTAGGTGGTGGAAATTCAAAGCATTTGCCAGAAATCTGCCGGCTAGCTATTGTTTCATTCACTCAATTCTCCAAAATTATCTCCAAAACTTTCCCATATAGAATTTGGAAGATTAACAACTATTATTATTCGTCTGAGATAGTGCTTGTTAAACAATTCTTTGTGGTCTTGCATCTTTTTCAATTGACGATGATTGAGTACTAAATTCTTCGTTACTGTCTAAAACATTTATTCATCGTTGGGGAAATACTAAATAAATGTAATAATGTAACACTATCTTCCTTATTTAGTTAATTTTGTAATTCCTTTGAGAATGGTCGTCATTGGCCGAAACAAGTATCATGAAGCTGAATATACCAATATGAAACCAAACAAGTGTCTTATTTCAAAATCAGATAAAATTCTATTACATCTTTATCGGACTCGGAAACCAATAAAGATTCATTGGATCTATTACCCCTAATGAATCTAATTCTAATTCATCTGTTATTAAAATTTATATAATAAGGAAATATAAAGAATTCAAAATTGAGTAAATTATTAAGAATAGCCTTTTGGAGTAAATATATAGGGAAAGTATTATCATGATGGTGATCTTTGATAAAAGTTTTAGTTAATAATCGCAACAGCTATACCAACTTTATTTCAAATAGCCATCATCATCAAAACCAACATTTGTGGTTTAACATTTGACATTTAACCGAAAAATGAGTGTGGATTCAATA